>VZTI01000139.1:2651608-2683757 GCA_013397865.1 Struthidea cinerea | reverse complement strand
GGGGCTCGGCTCCGCACGCCGAGCTTCACCGCGGAGAGCGAGACACAGACCGATCCCTACTGCTGCCCCACCGCCCGGCCGGTTCCGCCCAGCTTAGAGGGTTATTTTATACCAAAGTGAAACCCAAAGCGTGGTTTTCCAGCACGAGGAAGGCTTTAGAAGAATATTTGCATCCCAAGCTGAAAGGCAGCTAATCCACAGGCTGCTGCCCAATGCCTGCACCCCAAAAAAAGGCCCGTGAAACCCCCCAATGCACGCCCCAGATATCCATCCCGCACACCCCCGCACCCATCCCACACCCCACAGATCCCATTTGCTCAGGGAAACACTGCCCTGGGGAACGACACCATGCCAGTAACCAGCCCCAGGCCAAGTAATGAACGTTTTGAGTCTTCACTTAGCTAAATTTTTCATATATAGATTTTAAGTGGGGATAGAAACAGACTCAGTGCTACAGAACAGGAGGAAAAGTGGGTGCTGCACAGAGGCGTCGGGCAGTGTTGCTGGCCAAAGGAGCTAAAGACCACAAAAGCAGCAGCAGCATCCTCCTCCTCACTCCCCAAGCAGCAGCCCCATCCCTCACTGACACAGACAAGAACACAACACTGTAGGAAATTCAGCACAGGACAAACAGATCTTTGCACTGTCTGGATTTCATCAGGTCTAAAGCTGAGGCCAAGGCTGGCAGATAACAGGACAGCCAGGAAAAGAGCTCTTCCTGAAAAGGGTCACCTTTGACAACCCCTGAGTCACCCATAGCTCACTAGAGTCTGCTCTTCAAGATAAGAAGCAACGGGAATGAGAGAAATCCTTGGGTTTCTCTAGGTGGAGGTTGTTGGCCAATAGCATGAGAAATGCAAGGAGCCGTCCTGTTTCTGAGAACTTGACCTTTTCACAACAATTTGAAAAACAAAATATTAGCATAGCATATGACTTTTGATAGTAACAAACACATAAATTATGCAGAACAGCCCTTTCAAACAGAAGCAGCTTCATTACTCTCACTCACCAAAAGGCAACTTGCAAATTTAATGAGTAATTCCTGACTAGCAGCATTCTCATCTCTTCAAAAGAACAAAAGACACAAGGTTTTAAAAAATATATCCCATGATTTGTTCTCCTTAAAAAGTGAAATGGAGCTGAAGAATCTCACGGATACAGGAAAAAAAAACATAAATATGAAAGTTGCAAAAGTGTACACAACATTTTAGACAACTCCATAATATCAATTGTGATTTCAATTGGGTGAAGTGCTTTCATTACTGACAGGCTGTTTCAGTATCCTATTTGCATGGCTCTTCATTTGCGACTTAATTGCTAATACAGTTTCATGTCCTTCAAAGTGCAGACACTTCAGAGTCATCTTCATTTCAATCACTTTCTTCAACATGTAAAAAGAGCACTGAAGTTTTCTTGTGCAAAAATGCAGCTGCCACTATGTCAGAGAACAAATCTGATGTGATCACTGTAAAGCCACATACCACCACACTTGGGAGAGGAAGCAATAACTGCAGCTATGGCAGAGTCTTTAGAAACATCAACACCCTCCTGCTGCTCTTTCTGCTTCACTCAAGAGTCCTGACTTTGTTGCTGACCCAAAACACAAGTAATTTACTGAACTGAAACAATGCAGTAAGGAAAAGGCACAAAGGTTCAGCGTGTTTAATTGTCCACATCCCCAGCACCTCCGTTTTTACACGCAGCTCATTTCTGACTTTTCCACCCACACAAACAAAAAATTTATTTTCCATCATATCAGAGAATTCCAGAATAGTTTGTGTTGGAAGGGACCTTAAAGACCATCCAGTTTCAAATCCTCTGCCATGGGCAGGGACACCTTCCACTATCCCAGGTTGCTCCAAGCCCCATCCAACCTGGCCTTGGACACTTCCAGGGATGGAGCAGCCACAGCTTCTCTGGGCAACCTGTGCCAGGGTCTTGCCACCCTCACAGGGAACAATTCCTTCCCAATATCCTACCTAACCCTGCCTTCTGGCAGTGGGAACCCCTTCCCCCTTGTCCTGGCACTCCAGAGCCTTGTCCAGTGTCCTCCTCCAGCTTTCTTGGAGCCCCTTCAGATACTGAAAGAACACAATTAAGTCACCCCAAGCATTCTCTTCCCCAGGCTGCACAGTCCCCACTCTCTCAGCCTTTCCTCACAGCAGAGGTACTCCATCCCTTTGATCACCTTGCTGGCCTCCTCTGGACTTGCTCCAGCAGGTCAGTGTCCTTCCTGTACTGGGCCCCCAGAGGTGGATGAAGTATCTATACATAAATATGTTTGTGTGTGTGTGTGTGTGTGTGTGCATAAGAAAACTCAATTGTGCACACCAACCTCTGTAAGAGCTGACTTCTCCCTGTTAGAGAAGTCCCCACCTATTTTCACGCTCCTGCCTGCACATTTAGAACCAGGCTGCAAAGAGACACGTGGCACCACCTGCTGCCACAAGCAGGGGAAGTGACAAGAAGGGACAAGACTCCACTTTCGCAGTCTAGAAGATGACAGCTCTACCCTCTGTAATTCCTACTCCTAACCAAACAGGGTACTGCTAGGAAGGGCCATATCAGGTTGAACCTCTGCTGTATACACTCAATCATTTGATAAATCACCAGCAACTGTAACAAAAAACATGCTTGAGATGTGGTGTTTGGCGATTTTAAACCTAAAACGAGAGTGGATGGTTATCTCTGCCAGACTCAGCAGTATATTCTCCGCAGCTATGCACAAAGACCTCTAAGTTTCTGTAACACCCATGAAATCAAACTTTTCAGCCATCCAGGCAGTGTTTGAAGCCTTTGCAGGAGGAGGAAGAAGTTCAGAGACCAAAACTAGAAGAAGAATGTCATCACATATGAAAGCCAGCTGTTGCTGTTGGAAGGATGCAGTGTCAGGACAAAGTACAACTTTCTCCTTTTGAGATAAAAACTGATAACAAGGTGTAACTCTCTCACTTAAGTAACATAACAAATTATCTGCACCACATTCTCCTCCTGGCCTGAGCAGGACAATTAGAATTACCCTTTCACTACACTATAATATCATCTTTTTCTTTAATCACACTCTGGATGAGGCTTGAGGAAGTCCTTCAAAGGAGACTTCTTATCCAGCCAAGATAAGCAACAGCCGGGAAAGCTGCTCCTTATTCAGATCCTTCACCATGACAAAGAGAAACTCTGCAGACTGAAAAATTACACCTATTGATGATTTTGTCAGCACATATTTTCCAAATACACGCTACAAAGCTCTGTCTCTCAGAGGTCTCCATCTCATAACAAAGAGGCAAGCAGTTTCAAAAGCTTACATTATGTCTTCCCTTCTGCCTACAGCAGCAAGCTGGCATAGCTGAGAGCAGAAATAGTTACAACCATTTAAGCCAGCGTTTTATACCATGTACACCAAGCTAACTGGGCCACACATCACCAGTTCACTTCTCTAGTGTGTTGTACTGGGACTCTACAATGACAACACGCGTGGACATGCCAAGGATGAAAATAGGAAGATGGATTGGTATGGATTTCACTGCAGGTGGGTTACTGAAAGCAGCAGAATCCCTTTTGGGGCAGTTCACAGACTTCTGACTGCCACAGTTCACTGCCATTGCCCTACTGTAGTTCAAGCCAGTGCTGTGAATGACAATTCTCCCATCTGTTACTGCCTGGAGATATTCAACAATTTGCTGTAGGCATCATTAACCCCAGCCTAAGCACAGTGTCACTTAGGACTAAGTGGAAGGGCCGAGAGCTTTCTCCACAAGATGATCACTCTTCCATCGCTTTTGAGGACCTGGTGACACCACACCACCTGCAGAACACCTCAGAGGTCCACCAAGGGAAAAACTCCCTTTTCCGCAGCTGTGTTCACATGTTAGATGAAATGTCACGACAATTAGTGACCACCCTGGCCATGTTTCTGGTCTGGAAGTGTTTCAGCCCTGAAGAGTTCAGGCAAGTACTTCGCAGCCTGCAATGGCCTGTGCCACAGAACCAGACAGAGACCAGTTATCTTGTCTTACTGACTCATCCTCTGGGTTGCCTTCCACATCATCTCAGACATCTCAGTAGGGACTAGTCTTCATGGATCAACAAATCATTCCTCAACCTGTCTCATCACTGCGTTCTCTACCCAACAGTCACAAAGACCATCAGTTTTTTTCTTAAATAGCAAAATCAAGCCAATTTCAGCAGTTTTAGTCAGGTGGTGCTCTGTACTAACAGCCCACCAGTACTACAGGTGGTAGAAAAACATGTAAAGAGTGAAATCATAAAGTTGGATCATTCCACCGACATTAGCAAATGACAAAAAAGTCATGGTGAGCAGGAATTGCAGGATAAGCAGAGATACGATCCACGTGATGAGCACAAAGATTGAACAACACAGCCATACCTGGCCACACCACTCACCAGAATTACTCCCTTACTCCAGGCTCACTTACCATTAAAACTGACCTGAAAGCAAAGCTGAAATACTGCATTCAACAGCAATGGATGAAGATACTTCAAAAACAGTCAGAATGCACCTCGGTCTAGTGGCAGAGATGCAATGGCAAAGGCACTCAGCAGTAGCAGCACCTTGCAAAACCAACTTGGCAAACTGATTTCCCTGCTACAGGCATTTGTACACTGCGTGGTTGGGATTTTACACTTCTAACCTTAAATAATTCTGCCCCCCACAATCATCCTCTGGCACTTCTCCCAGAAGGAAATCTTTGAGCTTCTCAGACTGCTCCCCTTTGGAGAACTTTTGAAGAGCCCTTCTACACACACTGCAACTACTAATTCATAAAGCACAAAGTCCACCAGTCTTCGACCGTGACCTGGAATTAAACCCTCAGTATTAACCAATTCTTTAGAACATGCCTGGGTACTTATATACAGGGAAAACTTCTGCTAACAGAAAAAAAACCAAGAGGCTGCAATCCCTTTTTGCAATCACCTA
This sequence comes from Struthidea cinerea, assembly GCA_013397865.1. Taxonomy (NCBI): domain Eukaryota; kingdom Metazoa; phylum Chordata; class Aves; order Passeriformes; family Corcoracidae; genus Struthidea; species Struthidea cinerea. Next base: position 2,678,821 of record VZTI01000139.1, on the reverse strand, counting down.
CTTTGACTTTCACAATTGTATCTCTAGTTTAACTTGGCTCTCATGGTGAAGGTGGCAATTAGAACAAGTAAATTAAGCGCAGCATATGTTCGTACCTGCACACACACAGACGCACTCACTCAGCCGCTTCTCTCAGTCTGACTAGCGAACTTGTCCGAGCACGCCCTCCCTGCCCAGAAGGTTCAGTCTGTAGCCAGCAGCACTTCTGAAGCCACAGCACAAAAATCAAGAGTGTAGACAAGCTACAAACTGCAACAAAATAGAGCTGCTGAGCCACAACACTGGAACAGAAAATCTGACAGCTGCGTCTCCCGCGTTCTTATCCACAGGTAAAAGCCGAGGCACAGACAGTCCCTTATTGCCCCCACGTGGTACATCGATCCTATTGCGCAGAAGAACAAATATGCCCAGAATTCGTCTAAATTTGCTTTAAATTGAATCCTGAGGTTTTTTGATAGGTGGTAGTTCTGTGGCTGTAACAGCCTAAACATTAAGCAGCTACCAAATAGTGTTTTCTGCAATTACATTGATTTTTTTTCTTCTCTTACACTTAACGGTATCTGCACTGTGAGGGCAACCAAGAATGTCTGAAGCAGCAAGGCCTGACAACTGCCCCCCAATAAAACTGAGAGTGCCAGAAAGCTCACCCTGCTTTTTTTTTTTTTTTATTTTAAAATCCCATTGAGGTTCATCTCATTTCCCTGCCCATCAAATCAGCCTGCGTTTTGTTACCTCAGAGAAGTTGCACAAGGGTTCAATTCAATCATGACTTGTCCCATGCCTCAAAAATTACAGGAAAAATGTCTCTGTGTGTTTGGAGGGGTGGGGAACAAGACACCCCCAAAGAGAAAACACTGCTCCCCCCACAGTCTGAAATTCGGACAAGAAAGAAGATCATCTCATCGTCACATACCAATCAACTTTAGTCAACTCAAATACACAAAAGCCCAGTTAAATATAAAGGAGGAAAAGGCCTAGCTCTATTTCATGGACGGAAATGATAAATTTAGGATCTCCAAACACTAGATACGGCTAAGCTTGGCAATTATTTTACTGCCAGATAAACCGCAGTTGAGGCTGTCAGTGACACCAGCTCTGCTGCATTAAGCTCTTTCAGAAATGAGGCAGCCCAACACAGATTGCTGGCAAAACAAACTGGCAGATTCCCCACTCTGCCCCCAACCAAAAGGACTGTTCCAGCTGTTTGTGCCAGGACACAGAGCACGGCAGTCCCACTGCTGCCAAGGCGCAGCCCCTGAGCTGAGCCCAGCTGTCAGACACATGGACAACCATCCCTGCCATGCTGTGTTTTCATGTTTCAAAGCAGCCTGAGACTACTTGCTGGGCCAGAAAGGAAGATTCAAACCAGCTTTCTTGCTCTGGGTACAAACTTTCAAAGAGACTGAAATGTTCCTGGAGAGCCAAATCAAATGTTCTCTGCAGGGGAGAAGCTCTGAACTCAGAGCAAGGACCCCTACAGGAACAGCTCAGCCTAGGTTTTAGGCTCTCCTTTAAGGAAAGCTTCTTAAAAGTAAAAAGAAATTGAAAACTTTAAAACAACTGAGGAGTTGGAGATTGAAAGGCACAGGAATGAGCATGTTCTGAACAAAGCCTTTTACTGTCAGTGTCTCTCTTTTTTTTTTTTTTTTTCATAAATATGCTATTGAAGCAGCACAGGGTCTGTTTCAATGGGTGTTTTGCATTAGCTCTCAGGGTGTGTGTATTTACCTATTCCATAGAATACACTGAATTACCTTCACAACACTTGTAAGCTCCTATGCTTCCTACATGGGTTTTTTCCCATGAATTTTTGGCTTCTGCTTATAAAGATGAGGCGATTCCTCATTGCCCCACCGGCTTCAAATTGTTTATGAATAAAATACAGGGGGACAGCCAGCCTGAGGCACTTCAAGCATGATGCCTCGACATGGTGAAGTTGCTAATGGAAAGCATGTTGTATAACTCAGATCTCCCTGACTTTTTGCCATGTCTTCCTGGATGTGACTTACAGGGCTGAGCAGAAATTCCTATCTGGCAACATGGATCACTCTTGGAACGCAGCCTTAAAACCTGACACCATTTACATCACCACAGACGATATGTCCAAAGCTGAGAGCCAGGGAGGGCTGGGATAGAGCAAAAACAACCAGCTCCATCAGTTCTACAGAACTGTTCACAGTGGGTTTCAAAGGGAGCAGGATAAGCCCCAGGCTTGGGAGAGAGAGTAGAGCTCCTCATTCTTTTCCTATCTAGGAGTTCAGTGTTTCCTACAGCAATGAGAGCTCTGCACTGCTTTCTCCGTGGGACTGCTCCATAGAGCCGGGCAGGATGGCTGCAGGGCTGTGTCTGCTCTCGCCAGGGTAGATTCCCAAAAGTATGTTGTTCTCTGAGGTAGCTGAACACCTCCTCTGCCTTGCTGGACTGACAGGCTCTCATTCCTGTGGGTGGGAGTGAAATTCATTTGCCTTCTGCATTTCAAGCACCGAAACTAAACTTGCAAACACACAGCTACATCAGATCTCGCCTTGCTAAATGCTGCAGAAACTCCACAACGCACCTGAAACTTGGGCACACCCTGCCGTGGCTACGAGCCAGGCCCGGGTGATTCCATCGTGTCTGGGCTGCACAGGCAGCATGGCTGGCCATCACAGCACCCCTTAGGCAAAGCTCTTCCTCCTCATACTCCCTCCATTCCCAGTTTCTGGGCATGACCCATGACATCGAATGTCACTTCACTGCACATGGGCTCACTGGTCACTGCGACAACAGCCCGGTTTCAGCACCCTTATATAACAGGACACATGAGCAGGTGGCAGCACCTCCTATTTTTTTGGGTTATGAAGATATTCTTTAGGAAACAGCTACACACCAAGGGCTGCTCCAGCACAGGGACAACACCTGCTTCACCGTTAAACTGGCCTGCATTGCCAGCCACATGCCTTCGGGGCTGTCCAAAGGAACAGGATGTACAGCAGCCCAGAGCCTCGTTCAGCATCCCCCCGAAGAGGTGGCAGACACGGTAGGAATAGGGCTTTAACACAACAAGCTGCTAATAGAACTGTTATCTCTCCTGAGAAATCGCCCTTGGGAATCGTGGGCTGTGGGAAAATCTCTACAGCAAGCTGAGTTATGAAGTGTTTTAATCACAGCTTTCTTGCACTGCAGGAATCCTTTAAGCATTTCTTTCTGGCTTTCTCTGACAGCAGGAGCCCCGTGTTAAGCTCTTTGTGCTCTATTCCATACACAGCGTTGAGAGAAAACAGCAAATAGGGAAGAGCACATAATTCCAGGGAGTCCTTTGCACTGACTTCCAGTACAATGTCCTTCCAAGCAATAGCTTCAACTCTTCCCAAAGCCTTTATAGATTGTATTCTTGCACATTCCAAGCAATTAACCACCTCATTTGTCCTCTAGTTCAGACGCTTCCCTAAAGCACGTAGCATTTCAGGATCTATTACAAAGTGTCCAGAAAAATGCAGGAAAAGTTACATTTTTCATTTTTCTTAACTCACTAAACAGGGGTTTAAAGATATTTTGTACATTTTCTTTTTCTTTTTTGTAACCACTAAATCTGCGTAACAAGCTAGCAAAATCTTCATGGAAATGCTTCCTCAGAGCCCAGAAACCAGATAAACCAACAAGAACACCACAGAGAAGCCAATGAAATGGACACACGAGGTGTGCTCAGCCCTGTCCAAATACTCAGAAAGATCCAGGCAATATTTGGCAGTGTGGAGCAGGAGAGTTGCCTGAAAGCAAGTCACTTCTCGGCACTCATGCTGTCTACCAAGATAGAAACAGCAAAGGGTTCAACTGACATCAAAGTTACAATCCATGAATCTGAACTCAACTTCTTCCAGTCTTGGGAGGATTTCCTACTAAATGCCTTCTGAATATAGTTGGGATTGGTAGCATTTGTTAATGAAATGCCAAACACTCCCTTCCAGTCACATCACAGGACAGCTTTCTCCTCAGTCACTTACTCAGTGGTCATTAGAGTGCGTATGAAGACAGAGGTGTGACTAATTCGTCCTCAGGTGTCACACAAGTGGAAAGCCTGGGAGCAAGTGGTGTCAATTTGATCGCCAGCCCAGCCATCCTAATATTCAAAACTACCTGAAAAGGGCACACCACAGGCTCTGAAGGATCTTTTTCCGCATTCCTTGCTGAAGAGCCATGACGGCCAGGGATTGAACTCGGACTACTCTCCTCAGAAAAGAGAACATTTGGGCATACAGGCCACCATCACTCTAACCAGGACAAATGGAACTTACAAAAATGCTACCCCAAAAGTATGGATGAAATACAAGAAAAATGCTGTGAGCTTGCAGGATCCCAAATGGAAGGAGCAAAGAAAGGGAAAGAGTCCAAAGACAGCCACGGTGCCTGCTGCACTGCTTTCCTCCTCCTCCTCACCTGAGGTGCTCTCTAGTGACGAGCAGTGTCCAGTAAATAAAAGCCAGGGCTCAGCACACTGCAATAAGTTGCTCCTCTCTGGAGTTGCCACAGCATTCTCCCTGCAAATATTCTGTCACTTTAACAGGGTCCAGTACTTCTTTAGGGGTGAACTTCCAAACAATTGTAGCAGAGAATTTCCCCAAAACCTGCTCATTTTCTCCCATGCTGTGCATGTCTACTCACCCTTGGGGGCAGATGTCTGAATGACCTCCCTAGAAATCTTTGCCCTGACTCTAAACATGGTATGGAGCCCACTGAGTAGACCTGGCAGACAGCAACAAGAACATGCTTTCCTTAACATACAAAGGGAATTCAAAACTCTCAAAAGCTGTTGTAACAGGCCTGAGGGAGGAAAATGGGGTGAAAAGCTGGGGAAAATCATCCTTCCCTGTTCTCCCTGGACAGCAACACTGAACACTCATCAAGTGACCCTCATTGCCCTTTATGTTATCGTGTCATAAACTGGCATCCCACAGTACAGCAACAAAGCAACCCTGATTGTTCTCCCTGCCCTGAAAAACTCCCCACGAGGAGCATCTATGGCAATGTATAGAGTTAGGCACCTCACCCACATGAACAGACCAAGCAGCATTGTTACCAGCGGCTCTGCACCAAATACAGAAAATGCTTGGATCAAAACTGTTTCCAACCTGTTCTGGGCAGATCTGTTGTTATCTCACCCCTTTGTGCCCCACATTGGGGCCTAATTAAGGTTGTCGGGGTTTAGGAATGATATTCCCCAGTTAAGTGTTCCCACTGAAACTCCAAATCACGCTGCCAATCACCCGCTCCCTTTTCCTCTCTCCCTCTTTTCTGCATCGGGATGGAGAGGAGAACTGGAAGCACAAAATGTAAAGATCACACATTGTTCTAAGAAAAATTTACTGGAAACAGCAATGAGATAAGAAAAGGAACAGTAATAGCAACCATACTAATAAGAAAAGGGTACAAAAGAGAGAGGGATTCACATGCAAAAATCCTTAACATGGAGCCCAACCCCACTCACTGCCACTCAAACCCTGCCCTTCCTGGCTGCTGCAAAAATGAACCCCATCCTGGCTGGAACAGGACAATATTTCAAACATATCACCCCAAATTAATATTGATTATAATAAAGAACCATCATAAACACAAAATAGCTTTTTAGCAATTTTTATTACAGCTTTGGCTAATTGTAGTACATAGAATATAACAGGTTTTTGTACCAAGAAGTAATTTTTGCTATCAACTATAAAGCTCTGCAAATTAAAAAGTATTTTTACTCCTAAAATAAAAACCGTCACAACACAGTAACAGAAAAAGAACTGTGGCCAGTTCAGCAAGCCACCAAACAGAATCTACCTTTTGTCCCCAAGTCTTTCTGCTGCTCATATCTTTCTTTTACCAGCAGCTTTTCTGAGAAAAGCAGTCTTGCTTTCCATGCCTCAGCACAAACCCATGAACTTCAAGATCATCCCAAGACAAGTGAAAGGGAAACAAACCTTCAGAGACATCAGGCACACCATGAACAATTGCCCCAAGGGCTTGGGAAGAAGCAGCAATTAATTACCTGTCTTGAGCATTGCAGCTAAAATGGCTAGTGCCATAAACTTGTTTTTTCCCATTAAATACCAAAACAGCATACAAAAATATTTCTCTTGCTGAATTTTTAGATCCGTATTTTTGCTTAAGAATCAAACGAAATGCTTTATCCTGACCAAGTATTTTAATAGATATGTAAATATTCCAAAGAATCACACATTGCCTGGAATAATTTCACAGATGGTGACCAAACAGTGCTAAACAAATGGACAATCTGCTCTTGTTCCCATGCTAAAAACACAGGAAAAAAATTATCAACCCAATATACACAGCGAGAGTGACAAGTACAACCAGGCCCCTGTGCAGACATTTTACATTTCACAGTTTTTCTTCAAGTACAGGCTCATGGTAATAGAAATAAATAAGGTGGCGTGGAGTGTTGTCTGACAGTGCTGCTACATTACTTTGGTCCTACACTTTCTTTTGAAAAAGCTACTCAAGAATTTAGAACCACATGTTTTTCCGCCCAAGTTTTATATGTAAAGATTTGACAAAATGGGACTTAATTCTTCTGTGCATCTCAGCATACAAAAAGGTTCTCACTTTCACTTTTGTGGAGGTTAGGGAAGGTCAAATGAGTTGTGTCAAACCTTGATACTAATTACTTTTGAAAAGAGAGCTGGAGCTCCCCAGTAAAGGCTAGGATGCAGGGTTTTACTTCACATTTTTAAGAAAGATTCAAACATAAAACAGCAGTTTCAGGCAGGTAAAAATTTCAGTTGATTAACAGGTTTATATTTAATCTAGCCACTGAAGTACCATTGGAATTATACATTAGCTGTAGAAATTCTATTATTTTTTTCAAAGAAACATTGAGAAAATTATAAAAGTCACAGCTGCACCTGAGCTCAAAGAGCCAAAAGAAGCTGCAATTCTATCTATCTGTTCATTAGCTGCTCGGGTTAGGATGTTTTGTGACAGATCAGAAGAAGTTGCAATTCTATCTATCTGTTCATTAGCTGCTTAGATAAGGATGTTTTGTGACAGATCAGATGAAGAAATCTGATTGCTGGCTTTATCAGAAGCAGGAGACAACCCAGGGTGTGTCACTGCTTGCCCTGTCAGCCACCACCTGGGCAGCTGTGTGCTACAGTGTGATTACTTGCTGCAAACACAATACGAGGCATGATCTGCAGCACAAATCCAGCCAAGATAAGAACAGCCTCCTTTGCTATCAGTATTAAGAAAGTGACCTTGGCCTAATAAAAAAATCAGTCGTTCCGGAAGTAATACTGCTGACTCCACCCTGGAGCAAGAAGTTAAAATACAGTTTGCATTAATCCTGTCAGGAACAGATCACTTTTAAAAAGAGAAGCATGCTAATACATATTTTTATATATTTATATTTTTACTACATGTAACAGTTTGCAATGCCCTAAAAACACTATGAAAATACTGATTAGGAATTATAGAATTTCTTACCCCTTTGGATATAGGAAACACTCATGCATAGAAAACTGCTCTTTGGAGTTTACCTCATTCAACAAAATCAGCCTTATTCAAGTTTGTTTGGCTACAATAATGCCAGAAAATAGCAGGAGTGATTTGTGATGGCCTACAAGAAACTATTCAAAATTAGCTGCAATAGAGTAAGAGATTTTAGGAAAATAATAACCCTCAAGGTTAAATCTAAAGGAGATAATACCTGTCATGTAACATACAGTGTGCCTCTCACAGAGGCATTTCCTCTTCTTTCTTTTGCTAAGACACAAGGCATGCTTGAATTTTCATTTGATATTTTGCAGAGGCCAAGGAAATCCTCTGCTGTGAGCGGAGACAGAGAAAGGGCCGCTGGTCTCACACACACATGTAAACACAGCACTATATATAAAAGTAACCTTGCAGGGGTGCAACCTTAGTGAGGTGACTGTTACCTGGCACTGAACAAGGTATCACTGACAGCTGTTTACTTCTAAATGGACTATAAAGTTAAAAGCAGGGAGCTAATTAGGTATATTAAAAAAATATTATTATCTAATGCTTATCAGGCTAGAAAACTTTCAATGACTATTTTGTATCCCTAATACAATAGGAAATTTAAAATAACCCCTATATAAGAAGGACTAAAGAAAACAAAAGTCAAATGTGTATAATATATAAAAATACCGACTGACTACATGTTATGAAATACATCTCACAAGATGTTACCACAAAACATTCCCACATTAAACTCTACAGCAAGCTCCAGATCACAAGGAAGCAAGAGGCATCCTTTCTGCCTCCACCACTGCAATCCAGCTCCAGAAGGTCTCCTGTGAGTCAGGGGATAAAGTCATCTAAAAACAAGACAGAAAAATACCATTTCAGATCAGCGGTCTTCTCACATTAAGAAACCTGAAAGAACTGCACACATTTTATAAGTCATGAGGAAACAACGACTTCGTCATGAGCTTGAGAAACTTGTTTAAACTATTTCAAAGACTTCCTCCATAATTCTTACCAGTATATATTGTATTGACTTTCTGGAAAATTTTCATACACACACACACACACAACACCACATTGTTTACTTTGACTCCAAGACATTAAACTTTGCAAACAGCAGTTAATCCTCATAAATTAAAAGTAAGACTGAAACCTATAGGAACCCATCTTGTAAACATTTTTCCCAAACTTCTTAATACCAAGCACATTCAAGAGCAGCTAAAGGAGAAGCCCTTTAAGTGGCTATTTGAACATCTTACCCAAGACTTTACACATGGTGCCCATGAACCGCACTGCTGTCACCTTCTCCACTTTGCATCTGCATCTGCATCTGTGCCTGCATTCTTGCAATCATCTCCTGCATGCGGCGGAGCTGGAAAAGCAGCACAGAAGAATTCTGTACCCTAATCTCACCTCAGAATACAATTTTTCACTGTCACCACCTTATTTTTATTAAAGAGGGATCATATATCTGCATTTTCTTTATCTGACATGTAATGAGCTCAGGTTATGGCATCTTCTTTTATTGCTCTTCATCCCTGAAGAGGCTGGCATTTACTGACTGAAATAAATAGGCTTTATTGTTGTACTGTAGGATGGGATTTTCAAGCATCCCTAAGTGGAAGTCTCTGACGTTAAATGTACAAAAATTATGGTTCTGAAGCACTGAACAAACATTTACACTTACTAAAGTTTATCAGAAAAAAAAAGCAACTTGTTTATGTCCCTCCGAACTACTCCTGTATCTGTCATAAAAAAAAAATTGTCAGGATTACTCCCAAACTCCCTTGCTAGCAATGAGTAGGTGGAAGCAAGTATTACAGGGAAACCATCCAGTGAGACAAAAGTATAATTAAACTTGGTTGAAGCTCAATTTTAGAGTATTGCATTTAAACATATTAAACATTTAAACACAAGGAAAGTACGTAACTCACCTACTAAGATTAATTGAACCATGTTGCACATACATTGCTTAAATCCTTTTGTTGCACCCAGCACTGACAGGTGGCAAGTCAACCTCACTATGGAAATAATTTTGGGTGCCTTTGTGCACTTACACTGTAAGCTCAAACTAAACTGTTAAGCTTAACAATAAAGTTAAACCTGTAGAATGTTTCCACTATACTTGTTCTTCATATTGCTTGAAACAACAACGTTTTTCATTTTCACTTGGTTTTATTTTGGGACTTGGGTCCCCACTGTTAGAAGTCTGAGCATCTGCTTGTGCCATGGCAGGCTAAGGAGTTCATCTAACTCAGCTCTCTCCCCTGTACAAGCTCTTAGGAAGTGCATGGAAGAGCCTGACAGCCAGGTGCCCACTCCCAGTGCTTATCCACACATGCTCAAAATCTACAATCTGTCCCTTTGGAGCTTGCCAAACCAAAAAAATTCTACCTCTGCATTTAGTGAGCACATTCATGGAGAAAGCAAACTGTCCTCTCTCAGCATTTTTTGCCTTACCTGCTCAACAATACCTTGCTATGTACAAATTCCATGCTAACGAATACCACAATTTACAGACTGTGTTAGAAGTATCTTTTTCAATTGAAATCAGCCATCTATTAATCCCATTAACCACGACCTCTTGCTTGTGTAGTAGGTTCCCATTTATCCTGCCATCTGTGATCATGTTAGTCCCTTTCCCTCCTGACATCTACTTCTCAACATGGTTATTAATCTCATCTACCCTAGCACAGGACCAGCTTCAGGTCTCCGCTTCAGCCTTTCTGCCCACATTTTGCTTTTCACTGCACTTTTTCTAGTCTTGCCTATCTATAACCTTTTTGGGTTAGAGGAACAACAAAAGCAGCATTAGACTTATGCATTATGAATTTGTCATAGTGGCAGAACGAGAATTTCTGTTTCATATTTTATTTCTCTTTTGCTGCAGAGCTGAACCGTGTCCCAATCTGCAGTGGTTAACTGTAGAACACTTACTCCCACGAGGATGGTTCTCCTTGCCCACGCAGTGTGCGTTACATCCATCGCTGATCACTACAGTGGAATCATGTTTTACCAGATCCCACTTGTTCCAAAAAATCCCTGTCCTGAGTCTCTTCTCACCTCTTTTCATTCTGTTTTCTTAGTGAACCTTAAATAAATTTATATTGGCATATAACTGTTTTCCCTTTATGAATTACCAAGATCATATAAATATTTGGTCTAAAGTAGCAACAAAAGAACAAAAATTCCCCCATTATAAGAATATAAAGTTCTGTCATCTTACTTCTGCTTCCTTCTCAAGCAGAATCTGGTCTTTATTTACTTCTTCGTCTTCTATTTTCCTAAAATAACATTAATATTGTTAGAAACATTAAATCATTAAGGCTGGAAAAGCCCTCTCAGATTGCTGAGTCCAAGCATTAACCCAGCGTTGTGTTCACCACTAAACCACATCCCCAAGTGCCACATCCACAAGCAGTTTGAACACTTCCAGGGATGGTAGCTCCACCACTGCCCTTGGGCAGCCTGTGCCAGTGCCCAAACACCCTTTCTGTGAAGAACTTTCTCCTAATATTCAATCTAAACCTCCCCGGTGCAACTTGAGGCCGTTTCCTGTTGTCCCATCCCTTGTCACTTGGGAGAAGCGATTGACTCCCACGTGGCTTTATTCAAGATTACCTACCACTTTGTTAAAAGCTTTCTCCTACTCCATGTCACAACAGGGAAGAGCTACTAATGGATCTAATCAAGCAAGTGCCATCAAATATTCAAAGCAAATAAACTGGTGTTCGTTAAAAGGTTAACGGAGAAATAGATTGTAAAAAATCGGCTGTGCCCCAAAAGCTCTGAGATCATGAGTGAGTACAGCCAACAAGCACCTATAGCCAAGCATTCCTGGGAGCAGAAGTGCAAGCTTGAAACACACTCACATGAAATCTACCCTCGCTTATAGTAAACCTAACTACGTTCTAGCACCATTTCAGAAATGTGAAAGCAAAGGTATATGGGCCACTTAACTAGACAAGATCCAAAATATGTTTTAGTTTCACATACCCAACTTAACAGCCACTTGAAATCCTCTAAAAATTGGATGACCTTAGGTCACGTTACTTCTAAGTACACATCTGTTGGATAAAAGGTGCCAGAACTTGGGAAATTTGGGGACTTTTACCTTGAATTTCAGAAAGCAGGATTTAAAGTCAGGAGAGAAGAGCATTTTATCTTGCCTGTAGGCCAAGGCTACAGGCAGGAACAAACTCCTTCTGCTGTAAACTGACCAGACGTGTGACAAAATCTCTGTCAACAGCAGAATGGGGAAACTTGTGCAAAATGCCCCAAAGCCCTCAAAATGTGCAATTCGGAACCCTCTAGTGGCTATAAGAAGAGACGCAGCTGAAACAGCTAAACCAGGAAACACGCGGTTTCCCACAAGGACTCACCAACTCATCTCTACAGACCCTGCTACTGTACTTAAAAATGGGGTGCTTTGCCCAGTTCTCTTTCCAGGAAAGCTGTGCCCTACCCACCCCACCTCAAAACAGGGCTGACAACCATTACCCTGTGACTGCTATGTGAGAAAATTATTTATGTATGTCATGTTCAATAAAGCAACTCAAACAAAATTCAGTCATCTCTTCTAAAGACCCAATCCAAATATTTCAGTCGTTAGTTCTGAAAAAACCCCACACTCTTTTTAACATATCAGCTCTGATCTAATTTGCAGATTTTTTAAGACAACATTTATCATAGACATCTGTCCTACTTAGTACCTTCAGCATTCCAATCCAACTGTGTTCAAGTCCCAGCCCAAAGCACAGATGTAACTATTCCCACAATTCCCTAACTCCACAACTGTCGCTTCAGATTTACCAAATATTTTTTGTTACACTCTTTGTAAGCTGGTCAATAGAACTTCATGTTGACTGGAGTTACAGAGCTGCACTTGACCCACCAAATCCAAATGCAACGGTGAGACACAAAGAGAGCAAAATATAAATTCAGAAGAGGAAGAAGCAGCATGGAACCATGAGATGACAACCTGCTGCCTCGTTTGAGCCTCTCAGAGCGGAAGTTCTCATAGTGAAGATCCTGGGTCACCTCCTGAAGGTCCTGCATATGGGTGCTGGAGGAAGAAAAGTAATTAAAAGATAAAACATCCTTACTTCACATCAGTTTGCTTAAGCAACTCCTGCATTCAGCACCGTCTTGGATCAATGGGCTCAGCATGCACACCCACTTAGCATACTAATTTAAAAGTTAATTTCAGTTAAATTGGTGCAACAAAGGACACAGAGAGAACACCTCAGCCCGGAGACTTCCCTGACAGAAGCAGTACTCCTGGGCAAGGCCTCCGATGAATCTGAGCAGGCGAAACAGAGTAGCAAAGACCAGGAAAAAAAACAACCAGTGGACTTTTCAAGTCTGCTCCTTTGCAATTGTATCTGCTTATAGACACATTGAAATAAGCACAACATGTTTCATGTTCCTGGGGTCCTGAGTAGCAATACAACACTACGTTGGACAAAAGAATTAGACAAATCACTATTTTCACAGAATCACTAATTCAGATTGGAGAGAACCTATGGGGCTTGTGTGGTCCAGTCCCTGACTAGGCCCAGCTCAGCTAGGTCAAGGCTGCTCACGGCCTTCCCCACACAAATTCTGAATGTCTCCAGGGATTACACAACTGCTGCAAACCCCCAACACAGTGCTCGATTATCTTGGTGACTGTTTTCTAAACTACTATTTAATTGGAATTTTCTAACTTACATTAACATGGTCCTCAGCTTCAGGAAGTCATTATGCTCTGGATTCTCCACTTCAACTACACCCCAGGGGTAGAGCCGACCTCTAACTTTTTTACCTTTTGCTTCAATGAGTTGATTGGATCCCACTACACAAAATGGAATGCTGGCCTGAAAGCCAAAAGTGCAAAAGTTACTTATAATGAACTAGGACATACAACTCCAAGAACAACTCTTGTTCTGCTCAGCACTGCATATTATGGTAATAAGTTCATAATTCTTTTAATTTAAAGGTGTAAAATAAATAAAAGTAATTGCTGCCACCATCTTCCAAGCTAGGGAAGCCTGGGCAGACACACGGTGACTCACTCCAGGTTGCATTGCAGGTCTTGTTCTAAAGCCATCGGAGCAGTCTGAAAAAATACAATATATTATCCACATGTATCACCTATTAAACCAGTCACACCTTCAGGAGTCTGGTCTGCTCTTTAAAATCTTCATCCTCATCTGATTCAGCATCAGGCAGGTGATAAATCTTGATGCCATGCTCTTCTATTTCATCCAGAATCTGAGATTTGCAATAAAAAAATTGATATAATATACATGTAGAATCAGTACTTTTAAATCTTAAAATAAAATTACTTAATACACAGTCTCTTAAGAAATCTGGATTTATCTTACTGATCCAAATTGCTCAACAAGGATTTGGTTTTAAATACCATATTTCTTCATGGTATTCAACAACTACTTGCCACAGACTTTCAGACAAACAATAGCGTTCACAAAAACACAGTCCTTTGTGGAAACTGTGTTTTGTTTAACCTCTGCAATTTTTTTTGTAATAATAAAAGCATTGACTCAGAAGTCATAGTTGCTTTCTACAGCTTAACCTCCTTGCTCTTACCTCTGAATTACAACTTGGGGGGTAGGGATGGGAGTGTTTGAAAAACTGAGATATATACACAACAAATACTTTTTTCTTCATGACTTCCAGTAACGGCATCTGCAGCAGGAATCCATTTGCCATAGACCCCAAATTTTGCTCTTTAAAAAAGAATAATCCTTATTTCTGCAGAATTCTAGCACAGTAAACGTACCTGCTAGAGTATATATATATAAGTCTCTATTTTTATTCCAGATTGGGTAAGGTAACTATAAGGATTTTCAGAAGAACTGACAAAAAATCAAAGTTTTCAATGCAAGAGCTAAGACTGGTGCATGCTGTTGAGAAGTTAATTCTAACACTTCTTTCTAAACTTCTTAGCTGTTATTAGCTCATGATGGTTTGTTGAATTCCACCTCCTCCCAGCAAATACATCATCGAGTCCTGCAAGATTGAATGTGTTAAGAGGTCTTGCCTCTGGAAGAAAGAATTGGAATGCTTTAGAAGGAGTGACATAGGGGAAGAAAAACAACCCCAAAATCAGAAACATCTCCGAAAATCCCATTTTTTAACCATCAGAATTCTGACTGGGTAAAAAAAATATATATATACACATATGCACATTCTATATGCAGATACTATCTCTGCTTTGGGACTGATTAAACAGGTAACAGAGCAATTACCATCAGCAAATGTATTTAAATATTTTTCCAAAGTTTCAAAATTCACTCATAATCGAATTGTAAATGTAGCCAGTCTGCCATTTTGCAAAGAACAAATTCTGAGGACAATTTCTCAGCTAAATACGTAATAAAATAATATACAAGATATCAAACTACGTATTAAATGATGCTACAGTGTGCATGAGATTATATTTTCCTCAGCTAGGACAGAGTAAGGTTAATGAGAACGCCCCCTCTCTTCAGCCACCATACTGCTACAACCAAAGCACAACACATTTCTGCAAGCTAGAAAAACACTTACCCTTTTCTTTAGTCTCTCTCGCTCTTTCAGAGAAAGCGTATCAGCTTTTGCAATCACTGGTACAATGTTTACTTTGTTGTGTATGGCCTTCATAAACTCAACATCCAGAGGCTTAAGGCTAAAATTAAAACATGGAAAAATTTTATTTATTTTTACTCGAAATTACCAATTTATTTTCACGCCAACATAAATAATCTCTCTTTACACACAGAGAAAGAACACAGCCAGTTAATGTAATTAGTTACAGAACTTGCTTAAGTAATGGCAACCCGATTCTGAAAATTTAAGTCAACAGGCACAAACCAACTCTCTAAAATAAAATAATGAAAAAAAAAAATCACAGAGAAACACCTACCCATGGCCAAATGGTGAAATGAAATAGAAACAGCAATGAACTCGATTGTCTATGATATGCCTTCTGTTCAATCCACTCTCATCATGCAGGTATCGCTCAAACTGCTCATCAATGTAAGAGATTATGGTCTTAAAACTGTAAAACAAACACAGATTTGGGAAATCACCCAACAGTCCACAACTTTAGGACTCTTTCAAAGGTAATATTAAACCACTAAGATACCCTGCTGATGAACCAATCTTCTGATGGACAAAAATGCATCTACTGATTCTATAGAACAGGGAAAATAGAAGAGCACATATCTCAAAAATTTAATTGAATTCTAGAATAAAAAGCTACTATGCATATTTTATATATATATATATATATACACAGTGAGATAAAATATACATAACCCAACCTCAGTTCTACAACAAATTTCTCTTGGGTTAGTGTTTCTATCTTGATTAGCATCAACTACACATTTTCAAGATATTTTAAGGTTCTTGTTCCAAATTGATTTAAAATCATAAATGGTTGGTGTTGGAAGGGACCTTTAAAGATCACCTGGTTCAAAGCTACTGTCATGGGCAGGGACACCTTCCATTAGTCCAGGGTGCTCTAAGCCTTGTCCAATCTGGCCTTGAAGACTTCCAGGGATGGAGCAGCCACAGCTTCTCTGGGCAGCCTGTGCCAGTGTCTCAACACCATCACTGTAAAAAAGTCTCTGCTACATCCAACCTAAATCTACTCTCAGTTTCAAACCATTGCCCCTTGCTCTGCTACTACAGGTCCTGGTATTAAGTCTCTCTCCACGAGTCCCTGTGAGTCCCTTTGATATATTTCAAGGCCTCAGTAAGGTCTCCCTGGAGTCTTCTCTTCTCCAGATGGAACCCAAACTCTCCCAGCGTCTCTTTACTGCTGCTCTAGCCCTTCGATCATTTTCGTGGTCCTCCTCTGCACTTGCTCCAATAGGTCCATGTCTGCCTTGTGCTAGAGCCCCAGAGCTGGGTGCAGGTCTCATAGGAGCACAGCAGTGGGGCAGAACTCCCTCCCTCAACCTGCTGGCCACACTGCTTTTGATGCAGCTGAGGATATTAATGGCTCTCAGGGACTGCCTGCTCATATCCAGCTTTTTGTCCACTAGTGTCCTGGTTCTGGCCCAGATCAGCAGGAGGGGGCAACTCCAGAGAGGAGCAACTTATTGCAGTGTGCTGAGCCCTGGCTTTTATTTACTGGACACTGCTCGTCACTAGACAGCACCTCAGGCGAGGAGGAGGAAAGCAGAGCAGCAGACACCGTGGCCATTCCAGCTGCAGCTGAACCACTGCAACGACCTGTGCCACGAACAGTTGCCCCTACACAGAAGAAGAAATCCAAGACCAAAACAGTTTGCTTAGCGAAGGATGAAGAGGAAGCAGGGCCCTCACAGCAGGAGGAAGAGACAGGGCCAGAGATAATCACCCGATTGCTATCCCTAGTGAGCTGCGAGATCCACAAAAAGATTTCAGCTGCCATTTGGGGCAGCCCCTGGCAACCCGGCTGCGCCAGTACTGGGATATCACGGCCCACGCTGTGGAACCAGATGGTAGGGAAGCCAAGCAACTGGGATCCCTGTCCTGGGATGTGGGCGTTGACAAGGGGATTGGGAAGAGGACAGAAACTCTCAGCTCTGGTGGTGACTCCTGTCAAGCGTGAGAGAAAGGTATTCTCTCAAGGATGATCTAATAGTGTGACCAGGCAGGTGGAAAGCCATGGAGGAAGGTGTCCAGTACCTGAGAGAATTAGCTGTGCTGGAGGCAATCTATAGGGGTCCAAATAACAATCAGTGCCCTGTAGATCCAGATGAGGTCCACTGTACACAATCCATGTGGCAGAAGTTTGTACGGAGCATGCCATTGTTGTATGCATGTATGTATCCATGCAACTCATTGGTGTTGTTGTCAATGAAAGAAGGAGAGCAAACAGTGCTTCAAGTGACCTAACTCTGGCAATAATATCACCTTTTTTCTTCCCTACCAGCCTGCACCTCAGCTGTGGAAAGACTTTCAAAGATTAAAGACAGATTTGAAGAACTCGAGCAAAGTAGAGAGGAAATGTTCCACACCCCACCAGTATGGGCCGGAGTCTCTGCTATTGGGAGCAAACACTGCCCTCCTCAAGAGGCAGGATATACACCAAGATGTAACCTGTGGTTTTACCCGCATGACCGCAGAGAGAACATGAGGAAGTGGCATGGAAAACCCACCACTGCCTCAGCAGCATGGGTGCAGGAGTTGAGAGGAAGTACAACCACCACAGGAAATTCTTCAAGGATAAACGCAGCTCCAGTTTCCAGTGGGCATGTCCTCAGACAGAAAAGAAGGGCTGATGTTACTTCTGATCCTCTTGCATGGGACCTACCATGAGGGGACTTTCAGGTCATATTTACAAGAAGTGAGAAATGATACCATGACCAGAACCAGCCTCCAGCCAGGTAGAGGAAAGGGACAATCCCTGTTAGGCTGTGTTGATCTGATGGCCTGGCGCAGCAGAACAAGTGTGCCCTGATGCCATCGAGACATGTAGGGGCAGAATTTATCTCTATTTCTGGGGTGACAGGGGAATCCCAACAGCTGATTGCACTGGAAGCTGACGTACATCTGGAACTGACTGCCTCAGGGTGGAAGCACAGCCTGCCATTTGCTATGGACTGATCCAGACAGCGCTGGAAAAGTGTAAGGCTTCAGAACACTTGCAGTACATTGATTACATCATCGTGTGGAGAAACAGGGCAAAGGAAGTTTTTGAGAAAGGGGAGAAGATAATCCAGATCTTCCTGAAGGCTTTGCCATAAAACAAAGTAAGGTCAAGGTACCTGCCCAGGAAGTCCAGTTTTTAGGAGTAAAATGGCAAGATAGGCATCATCAGACTCCAACAGATGTGGTCAACAAAACAGCAGCTTTATCCCCAGTGACCAGCAAGAAGGAAGCTTAGGCTTTCCCATGTGCTGTGGGTTTTTGTGACGTGCATATCCAGAGTACAGTCAGATTGTAAGGCCCCTCTATCATGTAACCCAGAAGAAGGATTATTTCAAGTGGGATCCTGAACAACAACAAGCTTTTGAACAAATAAACAGGAGATTATTCATGCAGTAGCCCTTGGGCTCATCACGACAGGACATGTGGTCTTGAATCTGAATTTCACTTCATCGGAAGGCACTTAATTTCCAGAGTTCTGGGGAAAGCCAGAGGTTACTTTGAGGCTCAGGGGCTTGAGAGATGTGGGAAAAGGGATTACCATTGAAAATTGATTGCCATTGATCTCAAGATTACTTCTCAGTATTTATTATAATGTAAATTTGTAAAAAAAAAACCCCAAACAACCAAACAATCAAAATTTAAGACAATGAAAAGCACTTAAAAATGAGGCACAGAATCTGAGAATGCTCAAGTGAATGTGGACAAGATCTAGGGGTGGATTTTTGCTTGCACTGAAGAGTAGGTGATTTACTTTCTCAGGGTATTATTGAGAGTCAAGGTCACTGTTCACTTAAAGCTCTTTCAAGCAAAATGAAAGCTAACAAAGAAAAAAAAAAAGTGCCACAAAATTTCTTTCAAGTTGTGTCGAAGTTATGGATGCCTCTTTACATGTATCGGAATTAATTCATAACACTGAAATTAAGCTTCCTCAAAATCAGAAAACAAAAAATCCCACCTCAAATTCAGCATTTCACAGACACACATCACACTTCCAGCCCCCAGGACAGATAAGAAATCAATGTCAGTCTCCATAGATAGATCAAGATACATTCTCTGTGCACGTACCAGTCTCGACAATTGATAGCATCCCCGTATCCTGGTGTATCTACAACCGTCAGCCGCAGTTTCACACCCCTCTCTTCAATTTCAACTGTTGAGGCTTCAATCTGCACAGTGCGTTCAATCTTATCTGAAAGACAACAAATTCTTTCTTTCAGAATCAAATTTGTAAGACCATGTCATTCTGAGATAAGCTCCAAAGATTAATTGGCAGATAAAACCGCATAAATATTATTCTATCGATTACATTCTAAGGCCTGATAACAAAAAAACTCAGTACATGAATTCTTTAGATGTTATTAGAGGACTACATGAGATTCCATATTTTTCTTAAAAATAGAGTAGAAATTAAGGCAAAAGGGACTGAGACAAAACCATAGGTTACTGGAGAACAACACAAAATTATACATAATGGATTTTTTTCCTAAGGCTGGAAGTTATATGTAATCATCAGCTAACATGATAAAACCCTTAAAGCAAGTAATTCAACAGGTAGCAAAAAGGGAGAAATTGCATCTTTTATTTTATTACTATATCCTCTTTTGTTGGATTATTGTGTGTCTTGATTAACAGAACAAAAATAGGACAAGGGAATGACGAAGAACAGGAAGTGAAATTCTCATTCACTAAATATCAATCCAAAGCAAAGGAATTAAGGTGCAAGCAGGTATAAACAATTCGTATGTTTACAATTGCAACAGATTAAAAACTAAATAAATTCTCTGATTGTTTTAGTTGATTGTTTATCTTACTGTGGCACAATGACTGTTTTTAAGCAAAAGAAGGGATCAAACTTCTAGGTGCTAATACAAATACATGCAAGGACTAAATAACAAAGACCCGATATACATCCCAGGTGCAGAGGAAAATGGTTTTATCAAACAGCTCAAGTGTCAGGAAATACATCAGAAAGTATTACAGCTAGAAATCACTGCTGGCTGTTACCAAAACTCAAAGATAAAAGCATTCAACTCCAAAAATCATTGAGCAAAGATGTATTTACCAGCAGCTCCTGGGATTATCCTTTCTGGGTAGAGATCTGTCAAGAAGAGGCTGTTTATTAATGTAGATTTTCCCAATCCAGATTCACCTGTGATTCAATGTAAAGATAAAGTCAACATATTTACATAAATAATTTCAAGAGTATCTGGACAGTATTATCTGACTATACACTTTTTCACATTTCTTTCAAATTTACAATTCATAATTTTGAATTAGCAAAGTTTTCACAAAAATGTTGAATAACAATTTTTACATCTTGGCTTTGTAATGCACTTTCCCAGAGCTTTCACTGATGATTTGTAATTAATTCTGCTAGTCAAGTGGAGTTGCGATCCATTTAGACCTAAGATTTCCCATTTCCTGTCTCCTGATTTTTTAAGACAAGCTTTTCTGTTATCACTCCAGAATGTGAAATATCATACCCAGTGAGAAGCTATATCCTGTCAAGGCTACATCATCCATTTAAACAATGAAAAATGCATTGCTGAACTTCTGCACAGCAAGGCATCATGAAGTGGGATTTATTTCTGCTTTTTATGCCAATATGGCAAACAAGAACTCAAAGCAAGAGGAATATGGCCACTGAGAAATTTTTTTATATTGATGAACTTGGGGATTACCAATTTGTACCATAAATACATTTCTCTTCTAGAGATACTGATGGCCATGAGGAAAGTTCAGATGACAACAAATTAAAGATTTTAATCAGAACAAATGTTCATAGCATAAGAAAGAGCAGCAACTTGTAATGCTCAGTACTTGAATTCACTGAGGAGATAATTTTCTAGAATTTTAGTTTTATTTCAGGTGTTGACAGAATAAAATTAAAAAATTAGACGTTAAAAAACGATGGGCCACAGTCCCTGAGCAACACAGACTATTCTGCAACATAAATCTGACAAAAATATCTGAACAAAAGAAAAAAAAAGATGGAAATTGTTTTTAAATAAAGATTTGAGTAGGAGCTGCCAGTTTTTAATGCCTTATAGAATGCAGCTTTCAAGATCAGATTGTGCCAGTGCAGCCTTCACCAGTGAAGGTGACATGCACCCAGAGTAACTCAAGAGTCACATGGAATCATTTTGGCAAAACCAAAAAAAAGTATGATTTTAAGCAATGCCACATTCCATAGTTTCAATATGAGTAAATATTACACATAAACCAAATCAGTTTTCGTAGTCACTGGCAACGACTATACTGGCTACAGTAGTTTAGTGACTCTTAAGTGAAATAATTATTTAGATGAAGTCATAGGAAATAATGAGAATGAACATAAAATTGTTAATAAATACAAGTGATTGGGATTTCTTTGGGAGCAACACAGCCAAGCAACCAAATTCTTATAAATTCCAGCTCATATTTTCAGACACCACAGTAAACAATAGCAGGAAAAAAAACCATAACCAAAAGCAAGGTGAAAAAGCAACATCATTGATTAGGATTCTGTCAGCACAGGCAGCTTTTAAAGTATTATCCTGCTCAGAAGTGAAGAAGGATGGCAACTTAATGAAGAATGATAGTTCAAAACAGGCACTGTGACACAGTCCACAAGGGAACATACTTAAACTCCATGCCTATTTGAAGAGAAAGAATTCACATTCCAAACCCTTGAAATAATCAACAATTTAAAGCACAGTTTATTTTATCTTACATCAGCTGCCTCCCTCTGCTAGTGTATCTTAAAATACCACTCCAAACTTTCAATGAAATTATTTTTTTCTGAGTTCTCCTCCTGCAGTTTTCATTTATCCCTTAAAATACTGACAGGCAACAACCATAAAGTTCCACTTTACTCCAACGGGTGGATTAAATGCCTTTCTGTTACTCTTACACCATGTCATTTCCCCTCTATTTCTATTTTACAAGAGGCTAGAAACAACTGTTGGTCTATATAATTTTATACTGCTTTCTTCCAGAACTGTTTTATATGGCACTGTTTGCAATCAGAATTCAAAGATAACTGGAAGTTAAGTCTAGCTACAGCAGAGAAAGCACATCTTTTCTTTCTCAAAACTATTCCCACTTTTAGGATCACTGAACAGTAAATTCTGAAGAGTTGCAGTAGATAGCATCACTTAAAGCAGCTACTTGTAGTTTGGCTTTACTCTCAAACTTTATAAGATATCCTTTATGGTATCATCCAAATCAAGTCCAATGAAAGATACAGTAAACAACTACGATAAAATTCTGGGAAGACAAAGATAAGGGCAAACTCTGTACAGCACTGAAGAACAAAACACAGAAGCAGGACAAAAGCAGTGCTAGGCCTGTCATTTGGCAAAACTAATGAAAGGTTTGAGGACAGACTCTCTCTGTAACTACTGAAATCAAAAACAATTAAGAAGTTAAACACCTCCTATCATGCACTGTATGTCACCTCTCCGGCTCATTCCCACTGTGATCTCTCTTGGGCAAATCTAACACACAAATGGGATTTATTTCTTGTGGTGCCAGGTAATAAACAGCCTAATTCTATTAGGGTACTTCTTATGAAAGCCTATTTAAAAGCAAGAATTACAGAGTTCAAACACCAAAACTCACAAGTTATGGCTCACAAACAGAAAGACAGAGAAGACACCCAAGCCTGATTTGGGAGTCTACTTAACTTTCAAGAATAGCAACTGATTTCTCAAAGGATCAAGGTATTTCTTCTGCAGACGCTAGATTTTTCTTTCCATTCCAGATACCAACTCAGACTCCCAATGAATTATCAAATAGAACAACACTTTAGATTACAACTGCTAACATAAAATCATGATCAATGTAAAAAGTAACAACTGGTCCAATCCTCAGTCTTTCTCACTCTTTTACAAGAGTATTTGGAAGGGTTGAAAAGACTAGAGCTCAGATTCTTTTGAACCACAGAAGCACAAACAACATTTTAAATAGAATGGTCTCCTTAATGCTAGTCTCTTAATCAAATGGTCTCCTTAATGCTAGTCTCTTAATCAAAACATGCAAGTGAACTAAGATTGTATTCAAATGAAAAACCAGTTTAAAACTACATTTTAAATGGAATGCTGGAATCCTGTAAGATAGAAGAAGGAAGGAAGAAATTATTGCTGGAGTGCACAATAAAATTTTTTCACCCACAAACTTATTAATGTATTCAAGCATGGTTTGTAATGTGGTAAACAACTGCTGCAAGAATCAATAAAATATAAAAGAAAGCTAAATGCTACAGTACAGGAAAGTTTCTGATGCAAGCTGAAGCTTTACAATAGTGGGAGTAACATTCATTTTAACTTCAAATTCCCTGTGAGCAAGTACTAATTGTGAGAAAAAGTATAAAATGCTTCCTTACCAACCACCATAAGAGTAAATTCAAACCCCTTTTTCACAGACTTTCGGTGAACCTGATTGGGAAGGTTTGCGAATCCAACATAGCCAGGAGTTTCTGGATTGCTAAATTGAGCAGGCTGTTGCTAAAAATGAAATTCGAAAAAATAAAATAAGACAATAATAAGCAACCACTCAAGACTTACTAGTTTGTATAACTGCTTTCCTCACTTATCTCAAAAGGTTTGAAGCTACGTGACATACAGAGAGGAAACTACTCAGAGGTTCCTACTGCTCGACAGTTTCACAAAGAAGTGCAGAACAACTACATTGACCTAGAGCTTGAAAAAAAAAGCTTCACTTGTTCAGCTCTCCAGCCAAGATCACCTTAAGTAAAACAGAAACAAAATCCCAAATAATTATTTATCCAAGTATGACAAATTATGAAGTGCGGTCACTAATCACACACTTTTTGAACAGTCTTCACACACAGTCAAAATAAAATAGTTTTCTACGGACTTGAATAAAAAGATGACCATTTCTGATCCATTTTAGCACATCCAAAGGAAAACCCTGAGCAACTTGTGAAGTGACAGCCATCTGCTGGAAGTGCTCTTCAGAGAGCTCTCTTAAAGTGTGGGGAAGGGGAATTTACACAATAGTGTTTTGAATGCTCACTGCTACAGATATGGCAGAGAAATCTTTACATCTCTTAGTTCCCTCTTCAAACACCTTACTCAAGCACCCTTTATCATTCATTTCACTCCAATAAGCCAACAGGGATGTTTTACCCATCATATCAAATGCTGGGGGCCAAGAATTAGATGAATCCCAGCACGACAATAGTATTTTAGGTTACAATATTTTAAATGAAGGATTTTATTGGAAAACCAGTTGATTCTATTAGTAAAAAAAGAAATTATATCTAAATTATAATTTTCTTAAATGAGTCCTGCTCAAAACAAAGTTGCAGAAAGGAAGTTTCAATGAAGATACACCAGGGAGCTTGTATACAACTCTGTGACCAAAATTAAATCCTTCCAAGAGTATTAGTTAACTGCAGAGATTTATACTTGCATGAAACTACTTTAATATATGTTTTATATCGCTCATCCTTCAATATTATGTCTCCTATAGACAGTAAATTTAGAATACCCTTCACCATCAAACAGATGCAAGTTGGACAATTTGTCATTGAAGATTAGTATTTAAAAACAAAAAATAGGTTTCACATTGTTACATTGGAAGACAGAAATATTATCCTTACCTTGGACATTTTTAGGGAAGGACAGGAAAAAATCTGAAAAAATAATAATGTTTTTCAGCTTATTAAAAATTGTATGAGAAAAAAATTCACCCACAAACCAGTGAAATAGCCACTATTGCACACTAAATTGAAAAAGGAGCATCCCTGACTGGATGTCCAGATTCTGAAACAGTGTCAACTTCTTCACAGAGCACAAGTATTTGACTCTTCTGTACTAACAACAGGCAGAATTTTCAGCTACCATTGCTCCTATAAACCCAGTCAGACAATAAATTCAAGCAACATGAATCTGGGGTGCTGAAGGCATCAGATGTGTGACAAACTGTTCTGAAGCCTTGAAAGTCCACATCCTTTCCGGAAACTAACCAAACCAAACACCCTGCTAAAAGACACTTTGCTCTTTACAGGAAACAGTTTCTTCAAAGATAAAAAACCCCCAAACTCATGTATTATTTTTCTGTTCAAGCCTCTTTCTCCCCAGCATTTTCATTCGTGCTCGAGTGTTTTGTAAAGAGGTAACAGCTTCAAAACGAAACTTTTTCTCCTCCTCTTTTATCTAGATGCTTGAAAACTCAGTCCTTCTACCTTCTACTGCCAATATAAAATTTTCACATGTAGCTGCATGTGAAATATAAAACAGCCAGGCACAAAAAAAAAAATTTTTAAAGATTTCTTATCTAACACTTCTATGCAAAAAAGTCTCTTACCAGAGACTCACCAACCACTAACTTGCATGATTTCAAGAGATCATGTGATTTACTGTGGCAACATAAAAAAGTCAGCATATGCTGTTATCTGCAAGTGATGAGAGCTCTATTCCCCTTTCTAGTCCCTTTCTAGTCCCTCCCCTGGCTCACCCTCTTACCACAGGGTATCTGTTCCCACTCCCAAAGCCCACACTCATCTCTTACCAAGCTCACTCGCACTTTAATTCTACGGATTTGAAATTATCACTACCTGATTCTTTCCATCTTCCAAGCAGATTTTCACCAGCAAGTTCAGCTTCATGTGAAATTACACCAAACTGCTTCAGTTTGCATCACCCTTCAGTCTGTTCCTCCCAGCAAAGAGGCATCTTGGAATCAAAACAAACTGTCCAGCCTTAGATAGTAGAAGCCCAACTTTTGTGTCAGGCACAAGGTAAAGTTGTTTCAATGTGGGGATGATTTCTAGGATTTTCTTCTCAAAGCTACTATATAGGTGTATGTTTACACAATTGCAACCTCATTTGGGTTTGATGGGAGGTACAGACTGAAGACGTTAAACACTGAAGCAATTTGGTGCCCTTTCTCATGAAGCCGAAGTTGCTAACAAAAAATCCATCACCCTGGTTACTCACACGAAATAAAAACTGGATAACATGGTTCTCAAGGGAAATTTGAAGATAAAAATAAATTCTAGTATCTGCAACATCTGGATTTCAGTCCATAAAACGATCTATGACCTATGATGCATTCAACTAGCGAAGAGGTTATCCGTGAGCCTTTTATCATGTAAGATTGCTCTGATAGCAACTCTTCCTTCCAAGAGTGTTTCCTGCCAGTGATGTAATTGATTCCTGCTTAAGCATTCTCCATGAGAGGTTTTCAATGCCAAACAAAACTAGATCCTGCTGGAACACAGAGGAACATTCTTTTAATTTGTGAGACTTGTCTGTCACCCAACTACTCCTCAGAGGCAGGCTAAGAGCAGAGGAAAGTTTCTCACAGCTGCTAAGAAACGAAGCAGCGAGCAGAGTTATGCAGACGGCTACAGCTGCATTGTATTTTAACATACGGACCGAGCACAGGAATCTTTCACGAAGGATCTTTCCCACAGCGTTCCGTCAGGTCTGAGCTCTCCGTCACAGGCAGGAGCACACCCGAACCCGAAGGCCAAGGCCCCGCCCGACCGCAGCCCGAGCCCAGGGGGTCGCAGGGGGGGGGCTTAGGGTTGCGGTCGGAGTTAGGGGCTTAGGGTTCGAGTGCCTCGAAGCAGCCCGGATTTTTCTCAGGAGCTGGTCGGTCACGTTCTTCCCCCTCCGGTTTCAACAGCGCGGCTGGAGTTTGCTACGAGACCGTGTTCAGAAGCGACTGCCTTACAGGCTGTGGGAGAGGCCCCGCTCCTCCGCGGCCCCCGCTCAGGGGTCCCATGGCGGCCCGTACAACCACTGGGTCCCGCGCTGGGCGGGCGGCCAGGGCGCCTCACCTCCCCGGCGCCGCCCGCAGCGCCCATCGTCCCGCTCCCTCCTCACCAGCATCACCCAACCTCAACCAAACCCCTCAGGTTCGGGGCTCCGTCTGCGCGGCTGAAAAGGACGGACCCGTACCCAGCGCTCCTCCCCGCCGCCTCCCCTCATCCCCGCTCCCTTTACCGCCGCGCAGAGGGACCCCGAGCTCCCCCGAGGCAGGGCAGGGCCCCTCACCTCAGCACAGCCCCGTTCGCGCCTCCCTCGGCCGCCAGCTCCGAGCTCCGCTCCCGCGCGCGCACGGCCGGACGAGGGGGCGGTGCCGCCCCGCCCCAGGCCCCGCCCC
>VZTI01000139.1:2637842-2651255 GCA_013397865.1 Struthidea cinerea | reverse complement strand
AGGGTCGCGCTCCGCCGCCCGAGGTCCCGCTCGGCCGCCAGCGCCGCCTTGGCGGCGGGGAGCGCTCCGGGGGCCACCCAGGAGCAGACAAAAGCCATGAGTCATGTCCCGCTTCCTTCCCCTGCGGCGGATCGGCCGGGGCTGGGCCCTCGCCGCCGCTGAGGGGATGCGGCTGAGGAAGCGGTCGCCTTCCCCCCTCTCTTCGGCTGCTGGTGGGTCCCGCCCTGTGTCCCCGCGCCCGGACTGCTGCGGGCTCTCGAAGTGCAGTAGTCTCCATTCCCACTGTTCTTGGTCCCAAAAGCTGAGGCTGCGCCCTGGGCCGCGGTGGGGGAGGGTTTTGGCCTCACCTGTGACACTGCAGGTAGCGTCAGCCGCCTCCGTGCATGATACGTGAGAAAATTCAGCCTCTGCTGGCCTGCCCTCTGTGTCTGCAGTGTGGTTTTATTTCGGGTTATTTATAGACCAGGATGATCCAGCAATCCAGCAGCCCTGAAGAGCGTTAAGCACGGGGCGCTGATGATTCTTGAGCTGTAGCTGAAGTGACATATGATAAGTAGCACTTCCCATGATGGTTTTCCCCAAACAGTAGGAACGGTTTCCTACCTGGCAAGAGTAATTTCTTCCATTGAAAGACAAGAACCAAGAGAGGAGATTGTGCTGGGAATATTGGTAATATAGAGATCAGTTAATTGGTAAGGTGAGGTAAGGGCCTGGAATTCACTAAGTTTAGAATTTGAAACATTCTCAGCTCCGTACCTGGGAAGTGAAGACTGGTGACATTCAGTCCCGAGGAGCTCGAAAGAGTAATATCTTTTCCTATCCTGTTGTGTAATGACAAAGAAAAATCTGCACACTCTTATGTGCTGTGTTGCTTTATCACATGTTTTCTGTTCAGTAAGGTAAGTGAAGAAGCTGCCCAGCGATTTAGTATCCATTTTTCCTACTGTGTCTATTCCGACAACTGTCTTCAGTTAGAAGAGAACCGATAGTGGTATGGTTTGTGGGGGGGTGGGTTTCCCCAAACCTGGCTTGGAAGTGGCATTTCATGTATTGTTTCATAGGTGGGTTGGATATCCCTCTCTCTGGTAAAGGAGCATATATCAGGTGAAGCAGGAAAGGAAGCGGTAACCTAATGTTTAGCTGTGTATCTGCTAAAGCTCTGTCTCTAACCCTTTGCCTGTTTAGATGTAAGCTGTTAGAAAAAACAGTCTTCCTGCTTGTACATGGATTTTCATAAAGCGTGGCCCAAACTGTAGGCAGAGCCATCCGCAACAAAAACACACAACCTTTTTCATGAAGGTCCACAGTATAATTTTACAGGGATCGGAGTGACAGGCACAGGAAAAGCTCTTGCTAGGTAGGAAACAACTGCCACAACAGTAACCGGCTGTATGTAAGTGCAGGGTGGCAGAGGCAGTGTAACCAGCCAGCCTGAGCTTTGCCACTGCTGCGAGGTACAGTAAGTCCAGAACATTCTCAAAGCACAGTTTTCTAAGTAGCTTCTAAGAAATGGTTAAAGATTGCTCCATGTTTGTTCTATGTAGATCATTCTGATGATCTACCACAGCTGGTAGTGTGATACACACTCCTGTCTCCTCCTTTGTTGCAAGTTAAGCTGATTTTTTTTGTTGGCTTCTTTTTTGCCTCTCCTCCAGTTTTGCCTGATAGGGTGAAAAAAT
Source organism: Struthidea cinerea (assembly GCA_013397865.1). NCBI lineage: Eukaryota > Metazoa > Chordata > Aves > Passeriformes > Corcoracidae > Struthidea > Struthidea cinerea. Next base: position 2,649,576 of record VZTI01000139.1, on the reverse strand, counting down.
TGACATATCTTCTTATGATTTTGAAGGTTGTTACGGTCCCTACTTTTTCATTGACCTCACTTACCTAGACTGGGATGATGAGGGAGCAGGTTTCCCCTTGAACTGGAATTGGATCATAATGTTGTTGCTGTTTGTTGCAGAGCGTAATGGTAACAATAGTAACTTGGTTTTGGTAGGTTAGGGGCAGCTGTTCTTAATCAAGTAGCTGGTCTTTTTCCATCTGACATTAAGCTGCCTCTGAAGATAGTATGTTCTGTTAGAAGAGAGCTTTGGAACCTTGGGCTTTCCATAGCTGTTTTCTGAGTGGGAGCCATCCCAGACAAGGCAAACTGTGCAGTTTTCACCTTTTTGAAGAAAATTGCCATGTTTTACTGGTTACAGTATTTTGGGTGATGCTGCCTTTTCCAAAGCATGGTATTCTTTTGTTTATAGAAGCTTGTTAAGCTAGTACAAATGCACTTAGGATGGTGCTGCTGTGAAAATTTGGGTAATTCATCCAGTCACTACTGGTCAGATGTCAGAGTAGTCAGCAGTGGCACTGGAACCAGTCCAGAACATTCAAACTGAATGCAGGTGTGTGATTAGAATCATAGGATCATTTAGGATGGAAAAGACCTCCAACATCATCAAGTGCAGCCACTCACCCAGCACCGCTGTGTTCACCACTGACCCATTCCCCAGGTACCATGTCCATACAACTCGAATGCTTCCAGGGATGGTGACTGATGAGTAGCCTGTGCTGCTTCCCAATATCCAGTCTGAACTTCCCCTATGAATGAATGGTTCACTTACTGTAACTGGCAGGGTTTTGACAATTTGATTGGTGGGTTTCTGTTGAGTATCAGATTTATGTGAAAATGTTTCTCTTTGAAAAAAAAAAAGTCGCTCAACAATGGTTCAATTTTGTTTTGTATTCAAGAATTCTACAGAAGGAAATCCTCAGACCTGTGCTGTGCAGAGCTTATAAAATAAACCTCAGAGTGAAACAGCGCGACTGGCAAGTGTTCCCATGGGTGTTTCGAACCGTTATGGGAATGTTGTTACAGTCTTGACAAAGATATACAGAGTAGCGGTGGCTTCCCCATCCCTGGTAGTGTTTAAGTCCGGGCTGGATGGGACTTGGAGCAACAAGGCCTAATGGAAGGTTTCCCTGCCCATGGCAGGGGGTGGAATTGGATGATGGTTAAGGTCCCTTCCAACCCAAACCAGTCTGTGATTCTGGGATTCTATGCATCACTGAAGAAATTGCAACAGGGTTTTTAAAGCAGACTGAGAAAGGCATGTTCATCCAGGAGGTAACAAGTCTAACTGGTCCAGGAGCACGTTACTGAGAGGCCCAGAGCCTGTAGAACTTCTGCAATATGTGTCTACGCAAGAATTAAGTAGGTGTTATTGTATTAAAATATGAAAACAGATAAAGAACAGATAGGAAAATAAAACCCAGCTGCAGGATTAGGCCTCTGTTCCTCTTGCTAATTAGCGTGCCTTTGAAAGCAGAATGCTGTTGTGTAGCTTGTTGGGCTTTGCTCATGTTTTTTTATTTTACTTATTGTTTTTTCTAGGCCTTTGGTCTAGAAGCTATTCTTGCAGAGTCTGTGCTTCCAGGAGGCTGTGGTGTCGATTGTGGCCTGTGAGACGGCATTTGGAGTGGAAGGGAGGGCCCTGCTCGGTAGGGCCTCTTGGGGAAGGGATTGCAGAGGACTCAGTACACCTGGAGCTGGTCTCTGGCCTCCAGGTGTTTATGCTAGACTGGTCATTAAGTCAAGAATCTAGTATTGTTTCAAGAATCTAGGGCTTGTTTCAAGAACTGTTTCAATTTTAGAAATTTAGAAGAACAGTTTTGGGTTATGAGCTTGTGGATGTGGAATTACACGTGAGAGATTTTTATTTATATTTGTATTTGTATTTATCTGTCCTTTAGCTTTAAAAGAAAGCAGATTTTTAGGACCTAAACAGTCTCATTAAAATCTTGTGATTTGCATTCCCATCTTAAATGGATAAGTCCTGAATGCGTAATAACTCTAGTGATCTTTTTCACATCTTCCTTCTGCAAAGTCGTGTTGCCCCTTAGCTCTCATGATATGACTTCAGTGGAAGGAAATCAGAAAGCCAGGTTGGAAAAGATGTATCAATAAGTGAGGAGGAAAAGTTCCATCCAAAACAAGGGGAAAAACTGAGTTGCTAGAGGATTTATGTGTTTAAAGTTTTAATTGCAACAAGGAGAAATAGTCAGGCTGTGATTAGTGTTCTGAGTTTGTTTGATAAAAAAGGTATGTTAAAGCTGAAATAGTTAATTTCTCCTTCATTTAGATGATCTTTGGTGTTTCTACCTACACAAGCTCTGATACTTTCCCAGCAGTATTGCAGAAGTACAGGAATCGTTTCTTAGGGCGGCTGTATAATACAGATACTTTTCTTTGATCTTACTGGTAGACTTCACTTGTCTCTCACGACTGGTTCTGTGTTGTTGAATCTTGCATTTGGTAGATCTTTCAAGCCTCGAAGATACCTACTAATATTTTGCAAATTATTGCTAGATATATTAGCATGTAAGTACTCATGTGGATGCAGAGGGCTGACCTTGGCCACAGCTGCCTGGCCCGTGGGAGCTGCCTGTGTTGCTGAGGCAGCAAGGGAAGCATGTCACTCTTTTGTGAGGAGCAGGGGTTGGAGCAAGGAGTTATGTCCAGCTAGAGGCACAAAAGAGGCACTTGCATAGCAGCAGGCAGAAAAAACCAGGGAGAAACCTGAGAGAAAAGATGGACCACAAAAGGTTCATCTAGAGGAAATCATAATGAGTTTAACTTCAGTGGAAAAACAGCGCTAGAAGAAGGGAAGGGATTGGTTCAGTAGCTGCAAGACAAAGAAATGGTGACTCACAGGGAAAGTTTTGCCTTTGAGAGGATTGAACAGCACAGTCATATTTATGCGACCTTCCTTAAATGATGTTATTTAATTTAATTGCAAAATAAAATGGATTTGCTTGTTGACGCAAAATGGAAGTAGTACCAGATTCTCTTACACTCCACAGCGCAGTGTCTGGAACTGTTTTCCAGCAACAGTTTTTCTGTCTTTACTGAATATTTTTCAGTGATGGGAAAGAACCACTTGGGAGAAGTTTGGGGATGGAACAGATAGAATTATTTAGCATTAATGGAAGAAAAGAGACACACCCATCCTTCCCCCCTGAAAAAAACAAAAAAAACCAAAAAAACCCAAAACAAACTCAAACATGAAAACAAGGAAACAAAGCAAAACCAAGAAAAAGAATTCTATAAGGAACTTGTTTATAAATGTATGTCAGTGTGATTCTGGTAAAAGTATCCACATATATAACTTGTGAGTATGCCACATCTTTTACCTGCATGAGAAATACCTGTGAAGGAGAGTTTCTGGCAGCGCTCATATCATGACAATTGATACTTGTGTGCTGTAGCTATGAATTCAGCAACATCCCAGAAAATCACTAGATTTTAAGGAGGAAAGACTTGGAACCGTGTTCTATTTTGACTATTACAATCCTATTTGGAGGAGGCAGGACCCAGCCTTCTCTCTGTGTTATTGAATTGATAGTTGCTTGTTGAGATCTCTGTCAAAGCCCATAAAGTGCTGTCTGACCCTGGGTCACAGGCCAGATTCATGTCAGGACTCTGGTTTTAAAGGAAGGTTACTGGTATCATATCTCACAGTAAATACCATGAGGCAGGTATAGCTGACTGTCACAAAGGTAACCTCTGGCATATTTTTCGTCAGGGATTGGATGACTGGAATAATCCTCTTACAGCATTCAGATGTCAGGCTTGGTTCAGGGTATTGGCACACAGCATGGGCATCACTCCCCTGTCCCTTTTCCCCACCCCTGTTAGTTTTGGTTGACTGGTATTTCAAAGGTTTTACAGCGAGCTGCTGAAAAATCTGCAAAGGCTTTTATTCAGAGGAACACTGACTGCCTTGATGGCCAGTGCTCGATTCAGGTGGTACCACCTGCTGTAGCATCACTTGCTAGTTCTCTTCTGCTTTTTGGTAGTGTTGTGTTTTCGTCTATCCCTGCATTTCTGGCACTGGGAATGAAACTGGATATTTCACAAAATAAACTGGGTGGTTGCCAAAGATGAGTGACAAACAAAGCCTAGGACAGGCTGTGTGGCTGAACAGGGACCTCAGGCAAGGGATGGGTACATGGGTTGGGTTAGGAAAAAGGAAGAGAATAAGGGACAGAGTTAACATTTTCCTGCTGGCAGGGACAAAGGCAAAGCCAGAGAAAGCCACAATGAGGCAGGAGGCCAGGAGTGATTGAAGTGGACTTACTACTGCTTGCCCCAGAAGTTGGGGGGCATTTTTGTGTCTCCAGTGGGCACTGGAGATGGTGTGGACTGCCTGACTTCTCCTGCCTTTCCGAAAGAGGAGAGCGGCGTTCTGCTGTTTGTACACCAGGCCCCAGCTGTTTCCATTGCTCAGGAGAAAGTAAGTTTGCTGTTATCTCTGTGCCAATGATAAAGCTGAATGTAAACCTGTGCTGGAGCAGTTGAAAGGAAAGCTGAAAAGAACAATTCTCAGAGCAGGCAGAGTGAGAGTGGGAATGGGAATATATTATGGTTGACTTGTTAGTGCATATGCCTTTGTTTTCAAAGTGAATACTTCAGCAGTCGTGCAGCCTGCTGGGATTTAGGTGTTTGGTCTTACAAGGACCCTTGGAATGTCTGGAGAATAGCAAGTTATAGGTATGACTATTGCTTAAATGTAGAGCTGGTTATGTAGCATTGAGGAAGCTTAAAAGTCAACTGCTCTTTTAAACAGTTTCATGAAGTTAAAATACTGAGTTGATGGCTCTGTTGCTTGCAGCATGGTTATGGGTAAAATGAGAGCAAGCAGTGAGTATTTACAGAAGAAGTTCTTGCAAATTTAGGAAACGTTAACCGCTCTATTTTGTTTGAAAACTCATCTTGCTCAGGACACCATTCTATTAATCCAAAAGACAGTAACAAAGTGGGTGGAGGACTGAGCAGCGTGAGGTATCAAAACAAAAAAATTGTACCCGAAATGGTTCATGTCCTGTTCCAGTTCAGCCCAAAGATGAGCAGGGTGGAACTGGGAACGATTCAGTTATGAAAAGGGGGTTTAAGCGTAAAATAATATTATTTGTAACAATTAGGGGGAATAGTTTTACTCTGAGTTCTCACTACCTCTCTTTCCTTTCATAGCAGGCTTAGAGTGGCCTTGCAAATTTGGAAGGGAAGACTGTCTGGGTTTTTCACTGTCAGTTTAGATCACCGTGATGTAATTCTGTCTAACACATGAAGAGCCTTTTGCTTGGCCTAGTAGAGATTAGGAATTAGTGCTTGTCTGTGGATATGCTGAGCCCCTGTTGCATGTGCTATGAATAGGACAAAGGAAAGGCAGTGCTTAAATAGTGAGGGTCCGAGCATTGCTTTTCCAAAGTGGCAGTTGGAATCAGGTATTTACTTTAATGCTTTTTCAGAGGAATTGTTGCCAAACTGAAGGTGGGTTTTTTCAATATTAAATAGTTCTGTCCTGCTCCAAACAAAGCACTAGCCTCCCTGCAAGTTTCAGGCTTTTATGCTTTCAAGTGTTTTGTTTGTCGCAATAATGCTGACTTTTCTGGGTTGTAATTTCAAGCTGCTTATTGCAACTGAAAGATAGAAATAAAGCAAAATAAAATTTACAGAATTAGAGAGTCTTGTGAAGCCATGTGACTTGGGAAACTGGAATTCGGAGCAAAACATACCAGAGCGCATAGGAAGTTTATAAAAATGGAACTCTGGCATTCTCTTGAGTCTTCGTTATCCAATAAACATTAAAAACTCAGGAATCTTTAAAATCTTTCAAGGAGCCTTGAACAACTTTGCTGAGGTTTTTTTATATAATACAGCAAATCAAAGTAGCTAAGCAAGATTAAAAAGAACTGTAGCCTAAACAAAATGGACAAAACCAAATGTCTGTTTACATTTTTGCTTAAGTTGCATTTTTTCCGCTCCTCCCCTGGAAAGTGATATTGGGGAGGTCTCATTTAGTTTGCCACTGCTCTTTTTTTCTTCTCCTCATTTTCTGTATATATTTATCTAATTGATGTGAAAAGAAGTGGTTGTTGTCATCTTTATAAACTGCTGTAAGCAAGTACTTAAATTCCGTCCTGCAAAACATCAGCCTAAGAGTACCTGGAGGAGGGTCTTAGTGAGTCTGGTGCCAGGTTTGAGCTGAGGGACACAGTTGACTTTACATTTTCTAAGTATGTGACAGTTAGTGTGGAAAAAGGTAAGTTTAGGGCTTGCAAATCCCCTGCCTTTTCAAGCTAGGTGATGTATCGTGCATGAGAGCTGCTGGCAGCATGTCTTTAAAAAATTTGCCACGTGTTCATTTTATATTGCAGTGGCCAATGGAGAGAGAACAGGAGACACTGAAAGGTAAACAAAAGAACTTCAACACAGTAGCCAAAGGAGAGCGAAGCGAAAGTTGCCATTTGAAGAACAGAAAGAAAATAGTGCATGCTTTCTTCTGCAATATCTCCAAAATCCTCATTTCTTGGGTAACTGGGATATTGGCAGGCTTTGGGAAGTGCCTCTCAGTTCGCTAATTGTGAAAGATTTTTGTTCTTCTGCAGTGTAGAATGGCAAGCAGTGCTGCAGCACCGCTCTGAAAGCGCCTGGGAGTGATAAGCACACAGTGTGGTGGTAATTTAAACTAAAAAGCAAGTTCAGATCAGCATAAAGAGCCAACACGGAAATTAGGGGTTCTAACTGTAAGTTAAAAACCTTTTTTAACTGTAAGGGTAGTCAGGTATTGGAATAGGTTGCCCAGAAAGTTTGTGCAGCTCTGAAGGTTTTCAAGACTTGAGCGAGGAAAGCCCTGAATGCCCTGGTCTGACCCTGTTTTGAGCAGGCCCCAGAGACTCAGACCATGTGTTGCCAGATATTCTGAATTTCTGTTATTTCTGTGCATTATATTTGGAATCTTTTTTTTTCTGAATCACTTTTTTCAGTCTTGAGTCAAAACAGTGTTTTGCTTTACTGTGAAACTGGAAGATACTGTATTTGACTTTATCCCTCATATTTATTCCTCATGAAAATGTTTATTGGCTCCCCCAAGGCCGGGAACCTGAAATTTGCTTCTACTCCTTAAAAATTCTACTCCTTTGCAACTTCTTGAAAGCCAAGTTTATGTTAAATCAGGTTTCTCTCACAGTGCAAGTGGAAGGGCAGACTCAGACTAGTCCTTCTTTTGCTTTGCTTTTGAATTGATTTTATTAAACTGTCCATTGATTTTTTTTCTTCCTCATCTCTGAAAAGGCACTTGTTTTGTTGTAGCAAATGACATCCAAGGATCACAGCATTCTGAACAACCTGAAATGAAATAACGAGTCCACAGAGAAAATCAAGATACTGTATGTGCACAACCAGGGCAACCAAGAGAATTTTGCTGGCCAATTCACCAAATCTGCAGCAAATCTAAGAGCAGAGCTTGAGTCTCTTTATTGTTTTTTTTTTTTTCTTTCATTAAATCTCATTTTCTCACAGCTTTTCCTCCCTCTGCAGCCAGAAGGACTGATACTCCTTGTTCACACTAGAACTCTGCCCACACCAGGAAGCTGCTCCTGTTCTTCCTACCTATTCTGCATGCCCCTCGTTATAGAGCCCCCTGTGATAGGCTAGGAAGGGCAGTGTACATATTCTTTGCTAGCTGATGGTTGCATAATTTTATTGTCAGAGTGCCCAGGAAATAAGTCTTTTAAAGGCCCATATTGGCCTTGAGAGCCCTGCTGAGGTTTGTCATTTTCCTTCAATATCTAGTCAGCTCTTCTGTTCCTGCAAGAGAATTGCCCTCAATAAACAATGTAGGTTACCAGGAGAAAGGCAAGGGGTGTTGCACCCACCTGGGACCCTGTATTTTATACCACCCAGATCCTGTGTGAGACAAACACACATAAGTCGCTCATCTTCCTTCCACCACCCTCCCTTCTTCACAATATCACTAAGTGCTTGGAGCTGGGATTAGTGTCTAGGCTTGGGTAGACTTTTCTCTTTCTACCTTCAGTTCTCTAATTGGGTGTTTACAGTGGGCCTCTGAAGATGGTGGGGCTGCATTAAGTACAGCCAAGGGGCAGAATTTAGCCTGCGGAATAATTTCTTCCCAGCCCTGGCATGTGAATGGGTAAGATGGGTGTCTGATTTGCACGTCCCTGGAAGTTTTGTTCCTCATGGCAAATAAGTAAAAACTAGTCTTAAAATCATAGGGACATAAGCAATGTGGACACATGTTCAGTCATTTCTTATGATGAAACTTTTTTTATTCTCTCAGCAGAACGATCTATATAATTTGACTCTTAACTTCAATTTAACAGAGATTTTCTGTAGAAATGCAAATGTTCTATTGGAAGATCCCCTGGCGAGCCACAGCGATAGCTGTGGAGCTGAGACGCATATCCTGCTTTGGCTGAGAACCTCAGTACTCTCTGGCATACAAGTGCCCTGCATCCTGAATCCTCTTTTGCTTGCTTTTTCTAGTGTGATGCAAAGTATACCCCCAGCCCTTTTCTCTTAATGCCACTGGCAAGGGATGTGCTGAAATGGATGCTTTCAGGGGTGGCTCTTTTGTGGTGCTTTCTGACTTGAGTGTGTGGGATAAGCACCCGGAGTACAAAAAGGGTGCTTATTTGTACAGTTTTAGAAATCTGGGGTTATATTTAACAGGAAATAAAATCACAGCACACACTCTTTGGAGCATACTTGGGTTGCTTTCCAAATAAGGCTTTCGGTTTCTGGCAGGAAAATAGGACTCTCTTATAACAACAGAAAATACAAATAGGCTAGAAGAAATGCTTTGCAAAATCCCAGCTCAGCTGAGGGTAGATGTGCCAGGAAAGGCCAACCTTTTTGCTCCAGTCGCTTAAGGTGCAGTTTCCTCTCCCTTCCCCGAGAGTCCTGGGGTGAAGTGATTATGGAAAGCTTCTTAACTCCTCAACCTTGCCTTCACATGGGTGAACACATGTTCCAAAAAAACAAGCCCCAAACCGGTTCAGTGTTAGTTTTATCTCTGTGTGTGTTTGATGTTTTTGCTGGTCCCATTTCTGTATCCTCCCTCTGACTGGTGATATGAGCTGCCAGTCCGATAAGCCACGGAAACTATGCACTGCCCAATCCTTTACCCTTTCTGCCACCCTTTGGTGTTCTCTTTGGGAGGCTTCTTAATCAGTTGTTCTAACAAGTCATGAAATTGGGGTCTGTTGTAATGCTGCCAAAATATGGGTTGCTGGAGGGAGAGTGGTAGGTTAGTGTTTGTCAAGGGCTTGGGTACCTTCTTCTGTCTCCATTCCCCTCAGCTACCAAAAATTCCTACACCTGGCTTATAGAGGAGCCATTTTACACACATCTCCATGACAAGTGTATTTTTAATTTATTTTTTAGTGTGAGATTGTATTTGTGGGCAAGTAAATAGAACAGGCCTGAAGCAATCCCTGCAGACCCCTCTCTGCCCATACTCCTTAGCCTCATTGAAGAAAAGCTATGGGGTGGGACAATGGTCTATGTGCTGGCAGCAGCAGGAGATGGAAATAAGCCTCCTGGCACTCTCTAAATGTGCTTTTGTCCGTGCACAGGATGCTTCTGTACGTACTGAGTGTGGGAGGAAAGGTGAGCTCTTCCCCCCATACACACACCTCTTTCCCTGTGGAAGATCTTCCTCTAAGGAGAACAGCCTGCGACAGGTTTCCTTCAGCAGAAATCATTATTTGAGGGTGGCACACAGTGAGGTGCTCGAGGCCTTCCAGTAGCTTCTGGGACTGGCAGGCTTCCCTCCCACCACTTGCAGCTGCAAATAAAGGAAGAGCAACAGGCAGAGGAAGATTGCCTCTTAAGCAGACCTGGAGAGGAAGCTGTGATAGAAGCCAGAAATCCATAATGACCTGGCAATCCGTGGCTGTAGCAGCACTACATAGAGAGAGCAGGAGAGGGCCATGTGGTGATCCCAGAGGCACAAGGTGGTATGTCCCCAGAGAGGGCCCCTGCTGAACCAGATAATGAGGTGGAGTTGAGGGAGAGCAATGTTGGTGCCGTGGTAAGATGCTGTAGGGTGGAGGTTGCAATGCTTCTCTGGTTCCCTGGCACAAGGGATTGTGGTACTTAAACATGTTAGAGTTAATTGGAAGTTAGGGTGTTGGAAGGAGCCTGCCTGCTTTGCGCTGGGGAGATAAACACCAGGGAGCAAAAGCACCAGAAAAGCATCCTGCATCTTAAGCGAGGTTCTGAGTCCCAAATTACAACACCCTGCACTGCAGCTGCTGCCCAAAGTCTGGAGTGCTGAGGTTTGCTCAGGTCCCTGGAGCTCTGCTTTTGCATGAGCCATCAATGCCTTGGTAGGCACCAGCCTGCTTGTGTGCCTTACGGATGCTTGTGGCATCCACGGCCCAGGCGGTTTGTGCCAGGGCAGCCAGAGCCAGCTCCTGGAGCATATATGACGTGGCAGCAGTTGGTCGCTGCCTTTCTGTGAGAACCCCATGCTTGGAGCAGGATTCCTGCATCCTCACAGAGATAACAGGCTTTCTGAGGAGAGGCTGGGGTGGGGGAGATAGATCACGGAGGTGCCTGGGCATGGTGTCATGTCTACAGTTGTTCTCCTCTGTTTAGGAGACTTCCTGATTTCACCCACAAGTGTATCTTTATTTATAGTTATAAATTGTTTGTGTCAAAAAATTCAAGTGTTTTGATGATGTCCTCCCAGCTATAAGATAAAAAGAGGAGAAATGGAGAAATCTACTCTTGTTTATTAATAAGTAATAATTTTACTAAAGGCTAAATACCATCCATGTTTCCATAAATACAGTGCATGAAATCTCTAAAATTTACTGCATGTAATCAAAAGCAGTTATCCCAAAGACCTCAAATTTTTGTGGTCAGAGCTCCACAGAGCAGCTTCTTTTGTTTTGTTCGCTAGGGGTCTGGGAGTGCTCTCTCTCAAGGTGGAAATGAGAAACCAGTTAGGAACTATGAGAAAGATTAATGCTGTGTAGGAAAATGAGCTAACGCAAAAATCAGTTCAAATTTGATGTATTTTTAGGACAGGGTTTTTTCCTTGGTTCCTGAGAGTGCAGAGCTAATAATTAAAAACATCTATATTGCACAAACTAATAAACATCCTCTATGCAGGAAAGGAGGGTATTGTGCTTGCTGGCTTGCCTTTCCTCTCCTTCACTCTTCCCCATTTCCATATTAGAGACTGGAATAAGAAGAGGGGCTTTTTTTTCTTTTTTTTACTTTTCTGGGAGAGAAGGGGTGTGTTGCGGTTTTGGGGATTTTATGTGATTTTGTTTGCTTTTTTTTTCCTACTTTTGCTCTTACCTTGCCCCTTCTGCCTGCCTGCAGTCTCACTTCATGTAGCTGCTGCTCTGTCATAGCCTGTGCAGGAGGCGGATCAAGGGGCCACCTGGGGCTGGGGCCTCGCTGTCCCTCTCCACTCGCGGGACCAGGCAGGAGCCCCAGGTGTTCGCTCTCTCCGGTGCCAACGGTGGTTTTCAGGCTGATCGGAGCCATCATGAGCCACTGCTCGCTAACCCTGCGTGAAACCGGGCCTGACCAACGTGGGTTATCCTGAGCTGCGGGGCTGGGTGAGGACCCGCGGGCGGTTCGGTGCTACAGCAGCCCCAGTTTCTCTGCCCCTGGGGGGAATCCGCAGGGAAGGTGGAAAGGGCCTGTACCGCGGGTATCAGCCGGGGAGCAGGCGGCGG
>VZTI01000139.1:2569982-2636508 GCA_013397865.1 Struthidea cinerea | reverse complement strand
CCCGCCCCTCTGCCGGGCACCGCGGGGCCAAGCGGAGGGGCGGCCCCGTGCCGCTGCCCCGGGGGTCACGGTGGCGGTGTGGGCCTGGGTGGGCTTCGGGCGCAGACAGCCCCGCGCGGGAGGCTCCCCCGGGCCGATGCTCCTCTCGGTGCGCGGCCGGGGAAGCCCTCTCGCAGCCCAGCTGAGAGGCACTATCTATGCCTGTCCCGCCGGGCCGGCCAGCAGGACGCGGCCGGGTGCACGTCCTCGGTGGCGGGGCCGCCACAGGGCTCCTCCTGTCCGGGGCCAGACGTGGTGGCGGGGGCGGCGCTAGTGGAAGAGTAAACATGGGGGATGGGTCAGGGCTGCCCGCGGCCAGGGCTGCGGTCGTGTTGCACTCTATGATGTACTAAGTCGGGAATCGCTACGAAGGGAGACTGCATTCTGCCACATAGCAGCTGTGTCAGCGTGTTTCCCCCAAAACTGAGGGGCCTGTGCCTCCAACCTCTGAGGAAGCCCGTCGGGTTTCAGAAAGCAAGTATTTTCATCTGTGTCCACTCATCAACCAAGAGATTGCCCTGTCCTGCGTGAACGTTTGCAGAGGACTGTGCCTACCACAACCAGCCCAGTCCTGTTGCTATGTGCGGTTCTCACTGCATGAGATTAACAAAGTGATAATGTTTTTATAATATACTTTTAAATAACATGTAACTGACATTTCCATCCACAAGAGCTGATTGTATTGGCAGTGTAACTCATGACTTTGCCTTTGTTTCTCTTCATACAAATGTTTCCCGTGTGATTAGGTCTGGCCCTTGCTGGAGGTTATTTTTAGGGTGATTTCGTTCTCTTTATTTAAGTGTGGTCTGGACTTCTGTAACTTCTTTTGGTGCACAAGGCCAGCACTACAGGCGTTGTATCAACCAGGCAGTTTGAAACCTGTTGACCCAGTCAGCTGCACGCTGGCATGACGTAGCTGTAACCTTAGTTTCAAAACCTAAGTGGGAAGCCAAGAAGGTGTAAGATCCAAATGCAGTGCTTGAACTGCTGGTTTTGACATTATGTTTAAAATACCATTCTAATGGTTGCCTCTGATTTTGGCCAGAGATTAATCCCTGAGGCCTACAATATACCAGATGCTTGGGATTGCTGGAGATGAAGAGTATTTGTTCTTAGCTTCTTGTATGGGTGACGAAGCAGAAATTCATATGGATAAACACTGCCCTTTGATTTCTCATTGAATGTCTGGCTGTTCTCTGAGGTGGAGGCAGCAAGGAAGATCTCTGCAGCTGGTGTGTACACAGTGAAACCAGCAGCTGTGCCTTGAGGTTGTGGCTTTCAAGTAGGCGCTATATTGGGTGTCGTTCACTAATTTCTTATCCTTACCCTCCTCCTCTAAGGAGCAGAACACATGCAAAATCAGCCAGGTGGTGTTTTCTGGAGAAATGAGAGTTATAAGCACATCTGTGCCATTAGCAAGGCTCCAGCCAGAGCTTGACAGCTGTTTGTGATGTCTAGGATGCTTCTCCCTCCTGCCTTCGTTTGGAGCTTGCCATGAGGTAGTGGCGCCCTTGTTAGTGACCCAACGGGCTGGAGGAGCTGCCAGGGAGCCTGCAGGCCTTGCCAAGATAGTGCCATGGCACATGTTCCAGACTAACTTGGTTTCCTTGCGTCTGCAGCAGCTGGAGCCATGCAGGCATGTGCCATGGACATGTAACCACGTGTTACACTGTGGCATAACCCTGGACAGCAAGGAGATTTCTCCAAGAAAATAGGTTACTAGCCAGAGTAGAAAAAATAGGTTCTCCAGGTTACTAGCTACCCTTTCTGTACAGCAGCAAATGCCTTGCAGAGATCTGCATTGCTGCAGCACCTGTACTTCAGCAGCATGACTGGCTGTCCTGGTACCTGCTGCCTCATTCCGGGATTAATTGCAACATTAGCTCTATTGCTCTGACAGCACAGTTTGTGCTGCCTTCTGCCTGTAAAAGGCGTGTTGAAGTAGGGGAAAAAAACCGCCTTGGCTGAGGTGCAGATCAGGCCTGTATGACTGTGTTGCATCACTGCTCTCCTTGTTCTTCCCTCCTTTCCTTCTGCCACCATCAGCTTCCCTTACTGCATCATAGCTCTAGCATGATGTGAGACACCCCATCAGCAATGCTGTGTTTTTAGGAGTGACGCTGGTTTTGGGAGCCTTTTCTAGCACAGTGGAAGGTCAGAGATGGCAACTGTCACTTCCCTGAGAAGCGATCAAGTTTGCTGTACAGAAGATGGTCCAAGCAGCACTGCAGGCTGTGTGTGGGAGAGGGGCCTCTTGTCCCATGAGCAGGCAGAGGCCCTGGATTTTAGGAGAGTGCAAGCTCTGCAGAAGCACAGAGAACAGCTCTAGGGGACTCTGGGTGTGGTACAGCTGACAGAGCATGTACTGTACTGGCTTTTACATTTTCACTTGTATTCCTAAACTCTTTTTCAGTAAATCTGCAGATCCAGATTCAGGAGATGGAAAGTCCTTCCCAGCAGTGTATTTTTCTTCCTGTTTCTGTCTTGTGTACGTGTTTAAAATAGTCCACGTAAACCAGTGTGAATTTTCTTCTTCCAGGTTTCAGATTTAGGCCTGGCGACAGAATTTAGTGCCTGGTGCATGATCTTACTGCAATAAAAACTGCAGAGCTGGGCTGCCCAGCAGCTGAGTGTGGAGAGCCCTGAGTGTTTGCCTTAGTTTGTGAGGATGTCTGTGTTGATTCACCCAAGCTCCACTGAACTACATTCCTAACTTGTGACTGATGGCAGTTTTGTTGGCAGGTTTTCAGGTTGTTAGTCTCTTCTGACTAGAGAAGGTCTTGCTTGCAACCCTGAAATTTCATGTCTTGAACATCTGCTATTAATTGACTGTATTTTTGCCTGATATTGGATGGCTACTCTTGTAGCCAGTGTGATGAAAGAGTAACTACTCCAGACGTCCTGCTGTGAAGTTTGAGTAGAGAGTGGCGCTGCCTGCAGAGCTGGTAAAACACGACAGGTGTCACGTATGGGGAGATGCAACTGGGTATGAGAGTGTTTTGGATAAGGTGCAACTTTGAAACATACACGCGGTGCTCTGTTGGAAGTTACAGTAACAGGGGTGTCATGGTTTTCTGTTGTCTTGGACCTAATTTTTTTTTTTTTTTTTCTCTCTAAAGCAAAAGCTGGCAGGCTGACAAACAGGCAGCTTACAGGACGGACTCTCTGGCTACTGACCATTTAGCTGGTAAGTTCTTATTTTGGGAGAGCCAAAGATCTTGCTGTTGCTGAGCTTGCTAGACAGAGTGGCTTTCTGAATGTCTCCCTAAGTCAGGCACCTAAGTAAGTTTTGTAAGAAGAGGCAGCTCCCTGGGTCCTTTCTCTTTTCTCTCCAGGGATACACAGTGGTCTTGGACGGATTATCCAGATGTTCACATAATCATTTAAAAATTGCACACCATTAATAATTAATAGATTAATTAGACCGTACTTTAGATTAATTAGAATATGCTTTAAAAATTTGTGGTGTCCCCCTTTCCAGTGACCTTCTTAGGTTACATATCCTCTGCCTTCTTAGGGAGGAGCTCTGGTTTTGGTGACAGCTGTGTAGGGAGGAAATATCCACCCTGAGTTCCTGTCTGGTTCCACAAGGAAATTGGGCAGCCGATGGGCACTGTAGGTGCTTGTCAAGAGGATGACTGGGAACAGTGCTTAGTAACATATACTTTGTCTTCCTGGAGTGACTTTGTGCATCCTGAGTGGTGTTGGTGATAGTGTTGCCACCTCCATCTCTTCCAGTGGCATACCCGGATTGTGTGTGGGTGGGAAGTCGACAATGAGCTCGGTGGCAGTTTTGACCCAGGAGAGCTTTGCTGAACACCGCAGCGGCCTGACCCAGCAGCAAGTGAAAGGTGAGCAAACACAACTGAGTTCCTGCGACGTGCCTCTAGATCCAGGCTGAGAGCAGGCAAGGTTCCTTGCTCTTACCCAAGCTCACTCCATGTGTCTGGTTCCCCAAAAGTGTGCATTCTCCATTCCTAAATTAGCGTTTTGCTAGACTCTAGCTTTCCACCCCCAGCAGCACAGTGGTGGTGCTGCACAGTGCAGGGCTGTGAGGAGACAAGCCTGAACACTTCAGAGAGTTCTGGCTAGCAGTGCTGTCAGCCCTGGGATGGGACACACGCAAGAGTGGGGCACTGAGCTACACGAGAACCTCATGGATCAGTGTGCTGGGCTGTCATTTCCACCCTCTGCTCAGCCAGGTGCTGGGGGTGGTCACTAACCCTGTGAACTGACTCAGTGATGGGTTTTGGCATCCATCCCCAGCTGCAAAGTGCCCCATTTGGTAGGGCTCAGTGCACAACTGAGTCGAACATAATGTACAGGCATACAAGCTTTGTCTAGACTTTGCCCTAACTATAGCCCTTCTCTCTGCCTTTTTCCTGGGCTTATGTTTGTCTTATCCCCTTCTGACCTGCACCCTTGCTCTGGTCCTTTCACTTCTTTCTGCTCAGCCTGTTTTCCCCTAATTGAACCCCTCTTGACAAAGTTGGCAATAAGGTGCTGTTTGCTGCCACCATTCACTTGCATGTTCACTCCCTGCACCCACTGTGCCAGCTCAGACAAGGCTGCTGGTTTGTGGCATTCACTGCAGTCTGTGCTATGCTGATGTCAGTCGTGCTCCAGACTTGGCAGCCCCATCGGCATAGCTGTAATAGGATTAATAGCAGGGCACAAGCCATTTGCTCTCCCTTGTTAGTGGTGCCTAATTGCAATTGCACTGCCTGTGAACAGGGGCATTTCTGCGGGCAAAGTGACTCATTTACCCTATTTGCTTTACCCTAGTTACAGCTTTAAACTCTGAAGAAGAGAATGATCCTCCAACCTACAAGGAAGCCTTCCCTCCACTCCCTGAGAAAGCACCATGTTTGGAAGCTGCCCAGGAACCTGCTGGTCCCTGGAGCAAAATTCGACCAATAAAGGCTTCTGTCATCACTCAGGTTGGTGGGAGTGGATGTCTTATCTCCTGTCTTTTCTCCACTCCCAAAAGTAGGTGAAGTGAAGCATTCCCTGGAGTATGAAATCCTTGTTATGTCAGCCTCTTTGTTGTGTTTTACCCTGGTACTGCAGCTGAGAGCTAGGACTGCTCTGGAGGGGAGGGCTGTGTTGGAAAACTGTCCAGAAAGAGCTCTGTATCCCTGTTCCACAAATAGCTGAAGCAGGCCTGAAGGAAGGGTTGCAGAATTCCTGCAGTGAGTGCTAATCCCCCTTTAGGAAGACTCCTAGCGTGGGACAGACTGCCTGCTGCAGTGCTCCTGCACTTCCCTGGGCACAGCTGGTTGATGCCCTGCACAAACCTGGGAGGTCAGCTTGCCACTTAAGTCCTGCATGGGCATGAGAGAGAGAGGAACTATCAGGCAAAAGCACACTGACAGCTTGCTGTGCCCTTTTATCTGTCTGTGGCTGAGCAGGTGTTTCATGTGCCGCTGGAGGAGAGGAAGTACAAGGACATGAATCAGTTTGGAGAAGGCGAGCAGGCCAAGATCTGCCTTGACATCATGCAGAAGACAGGAGCTCACCTGGAGCTGTCTCTCGCGAAGGACCAGGGCCTTTCCATCATGGTCTCTGGCAAGCTGGAAGCAGTCATGAAGGCTCGGAAGGAAATTGTTGCTCGACTGCAGACTCAGGTGAGGGCAGCTAACTGTTTCTCACTTGATCCTTGCTGTTCCCCAAGACTCCCAAATGCTTTGAGACCCTTGGGTGTGTGTGCTTATAAGCCAAAGAGGTGTTATTAGATGACTAATTCAGTTTTGCCATACATTTTCAAGGCGTACAATTGGCAATTTGGAATGGAAATGAGGCTTAAAATAGGGTTCAAAGTTAATTACAGGCCATGGTGTTGCATGAAGGGTGGAGTCTTCAATCTGTGACTTTGTGCTGAGGTGCCGGTGCTGGCAGGGTACAGGCCCCTCACACAAAGTTTGTGGTGTGTGAGAACAGAATGGTCTCTGAAGTCCTTCAGAGAAGAATGTGGAGGGATGGGAGAAAGAAAAGTGGAGAAGAGGGCGTTCTGCCAAATGCTGAAAGCCTCAGATCAGGGTTCTGGGTTGTGTAACTTGAGCCCCATTGGTAAGTAATTGCAGGCTCCTTGTTTCAGTTGCTTCTCCTTTCAGTCCTCTGAATTTTGATTTCTTACCTTCAGGTTCTTGAGTTCATTATCAAAACGGTAGTTCTTGTTAAGATATATCACAGCCAGGTGTCATGGTGTGTTTTAAAGTGTAATGTCCAAGGTTGTTAATGCAATAGATAATACCATGTCTGCTCTGTGCTGCTCAGCCTATGTGTCATACCCTGCCAGAGGGAAGAAAAAGGGACAAACCCTACGTAATGTGCATCTGAAAAAATAGTTTAGGTTGTACTACCACAGATCCATACCCCACTGTCCTCAAATATCCCTCCTAATTGGCCTCAGGTCTGAAAGGTGTGTCTTGTATTGCAACTTCTCTTAGGCTTGACTGGCATCAGTATGTGGACAGAAAGGTGAAGAGTCACACCAAGTGATCTGTTTTTGATTTGATTTATTTCTTTTTTTCTTGTAGCTTGAATTTTAAGTGTCTGGTTAGTTAGTAGTTACATATTCACAGGGATCAAGAACATCTAAGCTTACCAGGTCAGTAAAAACTCGTTGAGAAGGGAAAAAGTCAGGAATCCCTGTTACAAACCAGCCCTTTAATGCTAAATTGAGAGAATCTCTGAGGACCCCTCTTTTTCAAGAGGAGCCATCTAGAAGCAGTCCCTGAAGCAGCACGTGCTGCATTGAAGACACCTTAGCACTCAGTAGTGGTAAGTATATTTGAGCTCTCTGCCTGCTGGAATAAGTTTCTGGTGTTGAATTTCAGTTTCCTAGGAGTCAGACTATGTCTTCTTCTCTGTAGCCTTGGCAGCAGATATCAGAGTTCAGATAAACTCTACCCCAGAGCCGTTATCCCAGTTGCTCTCTGGTGCTGAGACACTGAGACAGTGGAGCACAGACACCTCCTCATCTGTGCCTGAAGGCCTTTGCTTATTCAGAGTACTGCTCCTGGGCAAACAGAAGGCTTTTGAGGGAATAGTGAGGTTTAGACTCCCGGAATACAGGCACCATAGATCAACTCCTCTGGTGTAGTATCAGTCTTTGGACAGGATGTGCCAGAAGAAAATTGTGTTTGCTCCTCTGTTGTGCCACTAAGCAGCATCTGAAAAACTTTCCCTGTGCAGGCAAGGGCTCTCATAGATGCTTGGCCTTTGTGTTGCAGGCTTCAGCAACAGTTGCCATCCCCAAGGAGCACCACCGTTTTGTCATTGGAAAGAATGGTGAGAAGCTGCAGGACCTGGAGCTCAAAACTGCAACCAAAATCCAGATCCCCCGCCCAGATGACCCCAGCAACCAGATCAAGATCACTGGCACTAAAGAAGGGATTGAAAAGGCCCGACACGAGATCCTGCTTATCTCTGCTGAACAGGTACTTCAGTCCTGTGTTCTCTCTCATGTCATTATCTGAATGGCCATTTTGGTTCTCCATGGTGTATTAGATGTTTGTAGCCACCATGGCCACAGCCAGTGGTATCACTGTTAGTCTGAACAGGAGATGTATACCCTTCCACTGGCTGTTTGAACACTGTTTCCAGGTTCTGCACCTTCTGTTGCACCGTTTTATCCATCTCTAAGGTCAGATAAGCACTTTTTGTGCTTTGAAGTGAACCATATTAGATACCAGCTGAGATTAAGACGGGAGATTACAGATGTGAATATCATAAATTTGGAACAGCGCTATTTGTAGATGGAAAGGGATGCAGCCTGCAAACTGGAAAGGGTGCTTGGGTTAGAGTGTCAAGCGAAACAGCCCTGGGAATTCAGCTGTATGTGGCAGAGATGGTAATACCGACAGCAGTTTCCGCTGAGGACTGTTCTGGATTCTTTTAGGATAAGCGTGCCGTGGAGCGGCTGGATGTGGAGAAAGTGTACCATCCCTTCATTGCTGGCCCTTACAACAAGCTGGTGAGTGAGCTCATGCAGGAGACAGGGACACGCATCAACATTCCTCCGCCCAGCGTTAACAAGACAGAGATAGTCTTCACAGGGGAAAAGGAGCAGCTAGCCCAGGCTGTGGCTCGTGTTAAGAAGATCTATGAGGAGAAGGTATGGACGGTCCCAAGAGCTTCCCACCTTCCCCCCACCTGTTCACAGCCCCTCTTCCCTTCTTGTTCTGCTTTTGCGCATCCCTCAGTTGCATACTCCTCGTGTCAGCTCTTGCTCAGCAGCCCTTGCAGTGCATGGACCCGGGTCTTACCATTTTCTTGCTCAGCAGAGTGGGACTTGGGGTGATTCTGCCGAGGAGGTGACAGATCTCCTGCTTTTTTGTGTAATGGAAATTAGCAGACCACAAAGAGCTCTCTGGGTGCATGTTTTCACAGGTGCTGCAAAGGAAGGAGAGAAGTGTGAAGGCTACAGTGTGGCCAACTGACAGTATCAAAGTTGTTACATGAGTGGAAGTTGCTGAAGAGTAAATTTCACTTCAGTTTATTTTCCACTGGCATCCTCACTGTGAATATCCTTGTTGTGGGTTGTTGGTCTGTTTTTCCTCATGGTTACGTATGTTTTCGTACCAGTCTGGATTTCAACACAGATAATCAGCTTATAGCGTGGTGTTGCATTACAGCACTGCCTGGGGACTGCTGGGCATTGTGCAAGGGCAGGGGTGTGTATGTGGTCTCTTCCATGTAGTGTCCCAGGGAGCTTAAACAGAATTTTTCTGTTTCACCTGTAAATTTTTGAGAGTAGGGCTTTCTGTAGGCAGGGTCCCGGACATGCTAGGGTACTGCAGAACTCCTGTGCTCACCTTTGCTTTGATCTTTCCTGGGTGCTGAGCTTCACTGCATCTTGTGTCTCTTCCTTTCACTTTTGTCCTTCCCTGCTCCCTTGTGATTGATGCTCCAGTGCCTCTACTCCTACAGAAAAAGAAGACTACTACCATCGCTGTGGAGGTGAAGAAGTCCCAGCACAAGTATGTCATCGGCCCCAAGGGTAATTCCCTGCAGGAGATCTTGGAGAAAACTGGAGTCTCTGTCGAGATCCCACCCACTGACAGTAGCTCGGAGACGGTGATACTGCGAGGCGAGCCTGAAAAGCTTGGGCAAGCATTGACTGAAGTCTATGCAAAGGTACTGACCGGATGGGCCAGGCCTCCTTTGAAAGCCCCACAAAGATACATCCCTGGGCACTGACAAGTGGAGGGGGGTGGTGTCTTGTCAGGCTGTCAGAAATGCAGCGTAGAACTCAATTATGAGGGTACAGCATAGGAACTGGAAGTGAATTTTTGTGAAGGTGTCTTCCAGTCTGTCCATCCAACAGCTTCTCTGTCTCTCAGGCCAACAGTTTTACCGTCTCCTCGGTCTCAGCCCCCTCTTGGCTTCATCGTTTCATCATTGGAAAGAAAGGACAAAACCTGGCCAAAATAACTCAGCAGATGCCAAAGGTATGGATGAGCTATTGGCTTAGCAAAGTAGAATATGGTTTAATCCAGCTCACTCTTTGTAGAGAGACAAATGTATTTTAGCATGGATAAAACCAGGGAGGAAATGACACAGATCTTATAATATTCAGGGGAACTACCAAATTCTACTGCCTCGAACACTTCCCATCCTATGTTACTTTCAAGGGTTGAGTCCTTCAAAGGAAGCTCTATGTGTTACTGTTTGGAGAATTGATGTAGTAGGAGACCTGGAAATGCTGACTTCAGTGAGGCTTCTCCCTGGTGAGTTAGATGGTATCTGGAGAAAGGTTAGGTGAGGAACTTCTCCAAAGTCCTTGCAGACTCCAGGACAGCACCAGAATTTTATGCTCTAGACACTGTGATGTGGCCAAAATTGTAACTTGCCTACTTCTGAAACCATGTGTACCCTTAGTGGTAGGGATTGATGGTGTAGGCCTGACAGCATTGACCTGGCTTGTGTCTTGGAAAATTCTTACTGGTTTCCTTGCCTTGTGTCTCAAGGTTCACATCGAATTCACTGAAGGAGAAGACAAAATCACTTTGGAAGGACCTACAGAAGATGTGAATGTGGCTCAGGAGCAGATTGAAGTCATGGTCAAGGATCTGGTAAGTTGGTGGTACTAGTTCTGGTATATAAGAAGAAAGTGGGGAAAGGTGGGACAACAGAGCAGAGATGAAGTGTAGCTCTCATCTGTGGGTATCTTCACAGGCTTAACAGAACTTGCAGAAGGCAAGTTGTGTGGCAGATGAACAAAAACCTTGGTTATGAAGCTTTTCTTAAAAAATCTCCAGCACATCTTAAATCTTTTGATGAGAGAAGGAAAGATTCTCTTTCAGTCACAGCTGGAGAGGCATTGAAGTGCCTTTAAATGTTTCACAAGCATGGTGCTCTCAGCTCAAAGCAGAGGAGTGTTCTGCTCTGCTCACTAGCAGGAGGAGTGCTTGCAGCTTTCAGCTGGAGCCGGACCTAATTTTGACAGTGGGCACTGACAGTGGGCACAGGCAGCAGCAGAGGGGCCTGCCCTGCCTAGCCCTATACAATTCTTTATAGATCAACCGGATGGATTATGCAGAAATCAACGTTGACCACAAATTCCACCGACACCTCATTGGCAAGAACGGAGCTAACAGTAAGTGGAGTGCCTTTCTTATCCTTCCTGTGCCCAGACTCTCTGTGATTAGTCAATCGTATCATGGCTCTGCAGATCAACCAGGGTGCTGCCTCCATTACATTGCCTCTGCCCTTCTGGAGTGAAGTTGGCACAAGGAGATAAATGGGCAGTGTGATCTTGGGATGGCTTTAATGTATTGGAAATGTCTTGGAAAATTGAACGGATTACTTTGCCATGTCCTGGCAGAATTTTTGTATTTTGGGGAGGTTGGAGAGTTATCTTTTATCTTTTTTTCAAGTTGGCCTATTTGAATTTCATTTTAGAACTCAGTTGGGGGTGGTAGAAATCTGCATGGTGAGTTTCTCCCCAAAAAAGAATTTGGGATTAGAAATGAATAAGTATCTTCTAGTCTAAATATGGTGCTGTCTGGGGAAGAAACAGATGCCTCACTCTGGCAAGTGAGCTATTGGCTTTAGATGCCATCGTATTTAATTGTACAGATTCCTGTGTGATCTGCTCTTGCTGAACCCCAGGGTGAAGAGGCACTTTCCCCTGATTCAACTCCACCCCTCTGGCCTTCCCTCAGAGGCTGATGTACTTCTTAAACAGCCTCTAGGCAAGGTGTCTTTGCTTCCAAATCTTGGCCTAGCAGAGTGTGTCACCACAGCCCTTGCCTTGCAGTTAACAGGATTAAGGACCTCTACAAGGTGTCTGTGCGCATTCCCCCGGACAATGAGAAGAGCAACCTGATCAGAATTGAAGGAGACCCACAGGGGGTCCAACAGGCCAAGAAAGAGCTGCTGGAACTCGCTTCCCGTATGGTTAGTGGGATGTGATGCCTGGGAGGCCACAGGGTTTGAGCTCTTGTGTTCCCTGTAACCGTCCAGTGGAGGTGTGTGTGTGCCCCTTGCCCACTGAGCACTTGGATCTCATGACAAGTGCAAGTTCCTTTATTCCCTTGGGTGCTCTTCTCAGTCACCCTAGAGTGAATTATGTCTGGAGGAAAAACACTGATGACAAGTAAGCTGTGAGGCAGCAAACTGGTAATTACAAGTACGTGGCTCTCCTGCTGAACACTCAGTGTAAACTCTGTTCTCCACAGGAAAATGAACGCACCAAGGACCTAATCATTGAGCAGAAATTCCACCGGACCATCATTGGGCAGAAGGGCGAGCGGATCCGGGAAATCCGGGAGAAATTCCCAGAGGTAAGGCTTTCTAGGAGATGAGGAATTCAGAGGGCATATTTCCTGCATTGGTAATAGACACATGGTCGCTAAAGTCATAAATGTAGTGTCTCTGTAAGTGTGAGAAATATCTAACTGATATGTGTCTGCTCATGCATCTAATGTGTGTGACAAGATGGTTCTTCTGGCCAGAGACTGCTGACGTGGTTACCTGCTTCTGAATGGCACAAGGGGATGTGCAGGATCCCTCCAAACTTTGCACATGTCTGACATGCCAAGTCTTGCATTTGTTTGAGTTGACTCTAAGTGACCATTTCTTGCAGGTTATCATCAACTTCCCAGACCCTGCACACAAGAGTGACATTGTCCAACTCAGAGGTCCCAAAAACGAGGTGGAGAAGTGCACCAAGTACATGCAAAAGATGGTGGCAGACCTGGTAAGGGAGACATCTATCTGCTGTTTTCTCTCTTCCATGCCTGGATAACCCTGGAATAGAGCAGAGCTGTAGTGGCTTGGCTAGGGCAGACACACCTCAAGATGAGGGAACTGTGGATGTTGTTCTATCTGTATGGGGGCAGGCAGGTAATACCTGTTAATTTAAGGGCTGTATGTGTCTTTGCTTATTCTTGGAAGTGTCTCGTATAGAGAATTCCTTGGGTCTAAGCCTGTTGTCAAAAGCTTGTTTATCGAGTTCCTGGGATGGGGCCTCACTTGCCAGGATGGTGTAACCTTCAATTCTCCCTTTCTTTCTTAGGTTGAAAACAGCTTTTCTATTTCTGTTCCCATCTTCAAACAATTCCACAAGAACATCATAGGGAAAGGAGGTGCCAACATCAAGAAGGTGAGAACTCTTTCCTGTCTTCACTCATTATGGTGACTGCCTGCAGTGAAATCTCATTCACTGGTCTCCCCTGCTCATTGGTAATGTAAAATAAAACCTCCAAGGCCTTTTTCTTCTGACATGGGACACCTCTCAAATTATTTTGCTGGGATTTTTTTTTTTTTTGTGGCAGATCCGTGAAGAAAGCAACACCAAAATAGATCTCCCAGCTGAGAACAGCAACTCCGAGACAATTGTTATCACGGGCAAAAGAGCAAACTGTGAGGCTGCTCGCCACAGAATTTTGGCTATCCAAAAGGAGCTGGTAAGTGAAACAACTGGCCTGTGGCAGATTAGGGACTTGAAAACATAAATATAGGAGTTACAGGAGATATAAATATAGAAGTGCTTGTAGAGGGGCGTGGCAGGGGGGAGACAAATACGGGTGTCAGTCTTTTCTTGACTCTTCAACGGAAGCGTGTGGCTGCTCATGTGTTAGGGGTGGCCAGTCTCAATTCCCTCTGGTCATTTCTCACACTCAGCTCTGCCAAGCTCCTGGCAGTGTGGGAGTTAGAGGGCAAGCAGAGTCTGTGCAAACACATTGCTACAGCTTGACTAACACCCCGTACTGTCCTCACTTAGGCCAACATCACAGAGGTGGAGGTCTCTATTCCTTCCAAACTCCACAATTCCCTCATTGGCGCCAAAGGCCGCTTCATCCGCTCCATCATGGAGGAGTGTGGTGGAGTCCACATCCACTTCCCCACAGAGGGCTCTGGCAGTGACACTGTGACCATCAGGGGCCCAGCCCAGGATGTGGAGAAAGCTAAGAAACAGCTGCTACATCTGGCAGAGGAGAAGGTGAGCCTTGTCCTACAGGGGAAGGAACAGGTTGGTTTGGCCAGCTGTTTGTTTTTGGGGGTTGAAGTGATTCCTTCTGTCTGCGTGGAAGCCTTTGGCATCAGTCAAACAAATCCTCTTTTGAGGGATTTGAGTGCAGTTTGGATGATTAAAAGAAAGCTATACTTCTATCCTTGTGACAATGAGTTCTTCTCTCATGAGTAGTAGAACTGTCTGTAATGCATCTCTGCCCAGGCTGATGACATACGGAGAGTTAAGGCTCCCTGCATCTGTGGTTTGAATGCTCTTGGGTATCCACACTTCTCTGAAACAGTTTACTCTGCAGATCTCCTTTTTTCTTAATCTCTGAATTTCGGCTCCAGTCTTCCATTTCACTGCATATATTCAGATTTGAGAGCTTTTGGTTACAAGACCTTGCTCTGAGTTGTCATTTTAATAGCAAGCTTTCTAGGATCAGCACGTGAACATGTTCTCCCTGGGAATTGGTTGGTTGCCTCTGAGGCCTGGCTTGCAGCAGTCAGTTTGCAAATTATTGTGTTGCCTTTTGTGCTGTTCAGACCCTTCTTCTAGAGGAGTCTCTGCTCATATTCTCATTGGTCATGCTGAGTGTACAGTTGGCCCTGAGAGCATCTTTGGGGTACTGTTTTTAATTTAAGACATTGTGTACCTTTTTTACATTCAACAGCACACTGCACCTACCTTGCTTTTGCAGCACTCTGCATGTGGGTGCAGGTAACGTATCTGCATGCTGACTGTTGGTGCTGATGGGTATTTTCTATATACTGACATGTTCCATGGGTCTCTGACTCCTTTCAGCAAACAAAGAGTTATACTGTGGACCTCCGTGCAAAGCCAGAGTACCACAAATTCCTCATTGGTAAGGGTGGTGGCAACATCCGTAAGGTGCGAGACAACACGGGGGCCCGCATCATCTTCCCCACCTCTGAGGATAAAGATCAGGAACTGATCACTATCATGGGAACAGAGGAGGCTGTCAAAGAGGCACAGAAGGAGCTGGAGGCCCTCATCAAGAACTTGGTATGAACTTTTTCTACTTTCTTGCCTGTCACTGTGGCAAGGTGTAACGAGTCAGTGTGGAGGACCTGCTTGTCCTAAAACCATTTGCTGCCCTTCATGGGAGCTCAGGAAGATCCTTCCTTACCTTGGAGTGAGGTTGTAAGCTGATTGCTGTTGAATGCAGCCAGCTCATGCCTATCACCAGGACAGGCAGGGTTGACTAGCTGTTGTGTGTTGGCAGGATAACGTGGTTGAAGACTCCATGGTGGTTGACCCCAAGCACCACCGCCACTTTGTCATCCGTAGAGGACAAGTTCTGCGTGAGATTGCAGATGAATACGGTGGTGTGATGGTCAGCTTCCCGCGCTCCGGCACCCAGAGCGATAAAGTAACCCTCAAGGGAGCCAAGGATTGTGTGGAGGCAGCCAAGAAGCGCATCCAGGAGATCATCGAGGACCTGGTAGGTTGTAGAAAAACTGTCTCTTCTGTACTCTGTTCCTTCAGCAGTGTCCTACTTGAACGTGCTGTATGACCCAGCTTTTTGTGAACAAGTCCCATGGTAGTTCTTGGATTTGAACCTTTACTGTCAACATACAAGGTCTGCAGACTTTAGATCCTGGCCTGGGGGTAGCAGCTGGCTCCAAAATGGCAGTGCTGTACAAAGGAATTTCCTCCTCTGACCATCTTCTTCGTTTTTAGGGGTGGAAGTAGGAGACCACTCCTTGATGTGCGTCTAGACATTAAAAGATCAGAGCCTTCTTGTGCCTCTCCATGTCTGGCCTTGGGCAGTGGTTGCTTTCAGGGGTTTCCTGCACTGTTAGTATTGGCTTTTGGAGGCAGTCAACTGTCAAACCTGTTCTCTTCCCTTCTTTCTTTATTTTTTTTCATTTCTTCTAATGCTTCCTCCTCTTCAGGGTAATAAAGAGTTTGAACTTTGCTCTTGGAAGCCTTTAATGTCCTGAGTTGAAGGCAGCCTTCTTTAAATCCTCTGCTCTTCTCTGAGAGAGAAACAATTCTAGGAAATTTTCAGTTCTTCCCCTGTCAGCCACTGTTATCTTTTCTGACTCCTCTCTGTGTCCGTTTCGGATTTCACCATGCACAAACTTCCTGTTTCCTGGTGTGAAAGAGGCTGCATTGCAATAGAACAACTCTGCTTTCCCACAGGAAGCTCAAGTGACAATCGAATGCACCATCCCACAAAAGTTCCACCGCTCCATTATGGGCCCCAAAGGATCCCGAATCCAGCAGATCACCCGGGACTTTGGCGTCCAGATCAAATTCCCTGACAGGGAGGAAAACCCAGGTATGCCTATGGATGCATGTTCGCATGGTAGTTGGGATGATCAAATGAGTGTAGTGTAGCTTACACTCCGCTCCAGTGGAAATGTTCTACTTAAAATTTATGGAGAGAACTGATCCCTGGTGTTCCTGCAGTGTCTTTGAATCTGGGCTTAGCATCAACCTTGCCCTCTTGGAAGGAGACAGTTTCAGGAGGTCAAACCGCAGACCTGGATGTTGTGAATGTGTTGTCACTGCAGAGTACACGGAGAGTGAGGACTTACCCTGACAAAAAAGGCTCTGCAGGCCTACTGAGGTCTCTCTGAGTTCTCACTGATGGCTGAGCCCGAGGATCTGGAGGAGGGAGGTGATGAGCAAGGAGGGGGCTCTGTGCATTGAACACTTTCCATGTTTTCAGCCCCTGTTGCGGAGCCAACTGTGCAGGAGAATGGTGAGGAAGGTGGAGAAGGCAAGGAAGGGAAGGACACAGATCCCAGCTCTCCGAAGAAGTGCGATATCATCATCATCTCTGGCCGCAGGGAGAAGTGTGAGGCAGCAAAGGAGGCACTGCAGGTGTGTGGCTTTCTCAGCCCCTTACCCTGTTAAAGTAGTGATGCTTGGATGTAATTTTTGGTGGTGGTAGTAAAAGCTGCTCAGCTCCAGGTGTGATGCAAGTGGTCAGTGATGCTGGCTGTAGAGGGGGTCTGCATTGCTCAAGGGAAGCCCCTCTGCTCTGTGACTTAGCCTGACACCTTGAATCATAGGGCCTCACCTTGCAATTGCTAGAGCTGGTAAGCAGCCCTAAGTTACTTGCCATAAAAGCATAACATGCTTGTTGTATGGAGCACAGCTGGGAAGAGGAGGAGTCTGATTGAGGCTGAGTCATTCCGGGTTCACTAGACCTTGCCATGCTTCTGTAGTGATGTTTTCCAAGTCTCCGCTAGACTGAAGCAAAGGTTATGAAAACGATCTGTCCCCCAGGTGGGGTTTCAGATGGCTTGTCTGGAAAACGTGCTTTAACATGCAACAGGTCATTTTGGTGTTCCCAGCTGTCCTCTCTTCCTGTCAAGTTTGTGTCCTGACTACAAGGGAGTGTACCTCTGTTCAGCAATATGTTCTTTTGGGCAAGTGTATGGCAAGCTAGAAGACAGGAGAAGTCTTTCCACTGGTAAACCGTGCTCCATCCCCTGCAGGCTCTGGTTCCTGTCACCATTGAGGTGGAAGTTCCCTTTGATCTTCACCGTTACATCATAGGCCAGAAAGGAAGTGGGATCCGCAAGATGATGGATGAGTTTGAAGTAAGTTGTTGCCCTTCCTTCCATCTCCTCTGTCCTGGAGAATCTGTAAGTGACCATGTTTGGGGTTTGGACAGTTACAACATACTCGGCTCTGCCATGGAATCCAAGGCTCCATAACAGGAAAATGATCCCTGCGTGTTTTGGACCCTGCGTCCAGGGCTTGGCAGGTTTTGTGCTGAAGCTGTATGATCGGTGTTGATGTTGTGAGTGTGGCATGACTTGTCTGGTGTCTGCAGGGATTCCTCATCAGTGTGAGAGTTGTTTTCCTCCTGGGCCCTGGGAAGCAGCTCTGCTGTGCCTACCCATTTGGGAGAATTCTCCAGAGCCTCTGGGGCTGATGCAGGTTGGCTGCAGTCAGTGTTGTTGAACATATATTTGTTTCCTGGCTTCTCTAGGCTGTCACAGGGGCTGGAGAAACAGAGTTCTATGCAAAAACTATCTAGAAATAGACCCAGGCAACTGACTGCAGGTGGCCCAGCTTGAGGACCTCCAGAGGTCCTTCACAACCTCAGCCATTCTGTGGTTTTTAGGCTGCCTGGATGGGAGCTGGTCTTGGTGTCAGGCGAGACCAGCGAGATGCCAACCTGCAGTCAGAGGCATCACAAGTGATACAGAATGAGCAGTGATGCAAAATGATAATCACTACTTGTTACTCAGGTGAACATCCAGGTGCCTGCTCCTGAGCTGCAGTCAGATATCATCACCATCACTGGGCTGGCTACCAACCTGGACCGTGCCAAGGTCGGGCTCCTGGAAAGAGTGAAGGAGCTGCAAGCTGAACAAGAGGATCGGGTAAGGCCTGTGCCTGTCCTTCTTCCTTCCAGCCAAATACGGCTTCAGCCTCTGGGCACAGACTCCAGGAACACCTCATCTTTTAGGAGCACTCTTAGCTGCTCTGTGGGTGTGGAATGCTCTTAAATGGTTTATTCAAAGGTAGCTCATTTACCATGAACTGACAGGAAAGTTTGGGGATGTAACTTTGGACTGTCCAGGTCTCTCTCACACCTTCACGTACCTTCAAGACACTGGTGGGTGGAAACCTCACTGTGCTGCAAGTCTCTACCTATCCTCACTGAATCCTTATCACAGCTCTGAATTACAGCTGAGGGATGAGTTGGACAGTTGTTTGCTGTTTGTAATTTCCCTCTGAGCTTGGTGAAAGCACAAGGCTCCAGCGGATGGATGGCTTGGGTGCTCAAGCATGGCCCTGCAGAATCTGTTCCATGCATCTCAGAAGCCAGAAGGAAATGCTGTGGCTTAAGTGGACATCATGGGAGCAGTCATGGTGTGTTTCCTGTTCTCACTATGCTTTACCTGTTCCAGGCCTTGCGAAGCTTCAAACTGACAGTCACTGTAGATCCCAAGTATCACCCTAAAATCATTGGGCGGAAGGGAGCAGTGATCACCCAGATACGCACAGAGCATGAGGTCAACATCCAGTTCCCCGACAAGGATGATGAAAGCCAGGTGAGAGATCAGACAGAGTGCAAGGATAGCTAGTGGTTGTCTCTGAGCATCTTCTGGAGAGCTGTGAACTCTCTCCACTGCCTTCGGATAAGGTGGATGGTAAAGGGGATTAGCAGGGAGAAAGCTTGCTCAGCTGCTTATGAGCTTGGTCTCTCACACGTCTCTGTGCCCCAGGCCCAAGACCAGATCACCATCACTGGCTATGAGAAGAACGCCGAGGCTGCCCGGGATGCCATCATGAAGATCGTTGGCGAGCTGGAGCAGATGGTTTCCGAGGATGTGACTCTGGACCATCGTGTTCACGCACGCATCATTGGTGCACGTGGTAAAGCCATCCGCAAAATCATGGATGAGTTCAAGGTGAGCACTGGGGCAACGCCACACAGGTCAGGCTGGGCCTGGGCAGCCACCTTCTCCTGTGTAAAGAGCTTGGTGCTGAATGAGCTCACATCTTTTGTGGTTCTTGTGTCTTGTGCCTGTTGAGCACCTTCAGCTAGAACAGACATGAAAAAAAAGCCAGTGCTGCCCTGCTCACCTTCAGCTCCACCAGCATATGAGCAGCATCCCTGGCCCAGGGCACCCTGGTATGCCCAGGGCAGCTGGGCTGTCTGGACACCATAGCCAGACACCAGCTGAAGCATCCCCACACCACCTCAGCTCTGAGTCACGTTCCTCTGGGAGCCAGGCCAGGAGCTTTTCCTGTTTTGCTGGAATCGAGACAGAAGAGGAACCTGGGAATGCTTCCTTGGTGCTCTGGATTAGCCCTGCAAGCAACACTGAGCTCTGTCCTTCTCTGCAGCCCTTTTGTTGGGTTTCTTGCAGTCAGAGTCCCAGCTGATCTTGAGAGAGAAGAGGAGGGTGTCCATGTCAGCTACTCTGATTACTGGAAGTGGGCAGCCAGGCCTCTTGCTGGGAGGCTCTGTGAGGAGGCTGTCCCCAGACCCCCCAGCTACTTGAGCTAAACTCAGGGAATTCTTCTGGATTTCCTCTAGGCCACTGTGGATCCCCTTGACTTTGGGAATCATGGCATATTCTCAGGGCTGGGGATGTGGCAAAGCCAGCTGGCTCTGGGAAGGTCAGGGACCTCTGCCCTGATAGCACGTGGCATCAGCAGCAGGCTTTACTGCAGGGGCAGCAGTGAATGGGAATACAGAGGGATGGGATTTTGGAGACTTGAATCTTTGCTGGGCTCAGTTATTGAAACAAACTGTTTGCTTCCCAAATGAGCAGCCTTTGGGCATGGTCCTGTCTTGTTTAGATTTCTGGCACCCATCTGGAAGGCAGGGTGTGAGAAGGCACAGTGCATGTGCATGGGGTGCACTAGGCCAGCTCTGTAAAGCGACTGTCAGCCAGGATTATTCCGTGGCAAACACAGAAAGCTCATTGTGCTTCATGGTGATGGCTCAGTGGTGAAAATGCTTGCAGCAGTGTGAGGACACTGTCTGGAAATGCAGCCCCTCTCCTATCTCTCCTGTAGGAGCTGCCCAGAAATCAGCGAGCCTGTGGGAGTGAGAGCAGCAGGAGCTGCTGGAAATTGGGTCCTTACTAGAGACTGCTCTGCTTTCCTTTACAGGAAACTGGGCAAGCTTTGGGGCCAGGTATATACCTGCTCACCCCTCAATGTCTGAGCTGTGGAGGTCCAAAAGAGACTTGTGGCTGTGAACAGACAGTAATTAGGGCATCAGTGAGAGTGATCTGTGATTCTAATGACAGGGGTCATGGGGAGTCTCGGGCATTTCATGTGTGCAGCTATAAGTCTTGTGCTGTTCCTTGTGTTACAGGTGGATATTCGCTTTCCCCAGAGTGGGGCTCCTGACCCCAACTGCGTGACTGTGACAGGACTCCCTGAGAACGTGGAAGAAGCTATCGATCACATCCTGAACTTGGAGGAGGAATATGTAAGTGTTCAGCAAATCCGTGCCAGGGCTTAGCCATAATTTCCCCTGCCACAGAGCTGGATGTCTGAACTACGTCCATGTGGTATTCCGCTGCATCAGAGAAATTGAGCCCTGTGCAGATGGCTGTCAGCCTCCACTGCAGCTGTCCCTCAAACCAGCTGGACTGCCCTCTCTGTCCAGGAGAGGACAGTGAATGAGAATGCTGGGACACCCCAGGATGTGCATGTTCTTGCCTTGTAGCAGCTTGCACCAGTTAAAAGTTATGGCCCTCAGACTAGTGCAGACACACCATTTTTGGTCATTGTAGAACAGGCTGGTGAGCTTGAACAGGTTGCAGTGTGGTGAGATGGAGGGTGGGCATTTTATACCAGTTTGTGGAGCTGTCCAGATCCCCCCTCACTGGTTGTGTTACTGCAGCTTGCAGATGTGGTGGACAACGAGGCAATGCAGGTGTACATGAAGCCCTCCTCACATGAAGAGTCCAAGGCCCCATCCAAGGGCTTTGTGGTGAGGGATGCCCCCTGGGCCACTGTCAACAACGAAAAGGTGAGTGCTGCTTGTGCTGTAGGCTGGGGGCACAGGGTGTGGGGACACTTCTGTCTGTGCTGGGGACACAGAGCACTCTCCTTGGTGACAGAGCAAGCAGCTTTTTGCTGCTCTTTGTGGCCTTAGGACAGGCCTGGGCTCTCCTGTCCAGCTTTCAAAGCACTTTCCCAACATCTTGTCCACTCTGGCTACACCACTGTGGAGCTGTTGGGGAATAGGGGATCCTTACCAGGAAGTGTCCTGGCAGATTTTGTTGTTTTTAGGGGTAGGGATAGGGCCTGGGACTTGAGACTCTTGCTTCAGCATAGAACTGGTTCAGTGTTTGCAGCTCTGAGCTGGGACATGTGGCAGCTCATCCTCAGCTGCCCCAGTGCTGCTGCAGGACTGGCCTGACCCTACTCCAGTGGCCCAGTTACTGAGCTGGGACCCTTGGAACCCTTTGCACCTTATCTGCACCCTCCTCAATGTCACCTCTAGATGGCTTGGCCCTCCACCCTGGGCAGTCCTGGGGCCACAATGATCATTTCTGTCCCTTCCCCATTGTCTCTCCTCCTGGGATATCAGCGATGCTGTTTAGCTCAGGGCCTCACCATGTAAATTCGCAGCAGGGCAGGAGCTTAACTTGTTCCCTTTTTGTTTGCTCTAGGCCCCTGATATGAGCAGTTCTGAAGACTTCCCCAGCTTTGGGGCTCAAGTGGCCCCCAAGACTCTTCCCTGGGGACCCAAACGATAATGACCTGGAAGCAGAAACTCCTCCAGCCCGCTGACCTGACACTAACCTGCCACAAATACTTCCTGTCTGAAATCTGACCCAGTGGCTGGAGCACAAATCAATTGTCCCAAGAGGTCTCCTAATGGTGTCTGGAGTGCTAGACCCCATCCCGCTCCCCTCAGCTATCACCGTGTCTAGGACCCACCCTCATCTCTTGATGGATATTCTTTCCTCCTTTGGAACGAGACTTCCACTCAGATTCAAACACTAAATGTGTGTGTTTTTGTTAGAAACTTCATAATTGACTCCAAGTGGCTAAGATTTGCAGCTTCCCAAGCGCTAGCAGAGCAATCTGCTCTCTTGAGCATGTCTGACTAGGCATTCTCGCCTTCATTAGGAGACCTCCTTTACTGTGGCTAGGAATCTACTTCCTGTCTCATGACCTCAGGAAATAAATTTCCTTGACTTTCTAAAGCCAAAACGTTTGCCCTCTTTCCTTTGTGTTTATCCCAGGCCTTACCTTACCTTTGTAGAGTGCAATCAACTTTTTTTCCTTTTAACTGCCAAAAATTCATTTAATGCTGATAGCTGACTGTGGGAAGAGCTTCAAATAATCTATAAGGGCAGAAACCTGCTTTTAAAAGAAACAAAACCTTCAGTAGGCTGTAGAGACAACAGAGATGGAAGGGGCCAGAACAACGCGTGGCTACCCTGGTCAGGAAAACCACCTGCGAGCACAGCAAGCGCGCGTCCCCGCGCCGCACCAAGCACAGCCCCAGCCTGCTCACTTGACCAGTCTTCCAGTGCTTGATGACAGACCCCGCTCCTAGTTCCCCGCAGTCTCTCGTTCCTCCTTCCCAGCAGTGTGAGCAGGCAGGAGAGCCAGTGTGACGGGATGGGACAGGTTTGGCTCGGCCGAGGTCGCTGCGCTGACACGGCTCAGGAGCAGCTGGCGGGATGCACGGCCTGGAGAAGCTGTAGCCCGCTGTTAGTGCTGCAGCAGCTCGGCATGAGCGGCAGTCACACCGTTCCTGTTGCCTTCTTTCTACCTCAAACATCAGTATGATGGGGGCCTCTCGATGGTCGTGGGTTAGCAGCTACTCCAGCTGTCACCTGGGCAGCCGTAGCAGAAGCGTGGAGGAGAAGCAAGAGGAGCCTTGTGTCCGCACAGCTGTGAGAGCTGCTCCAGAGAGAAGCAGAGCGTATGGTGATGCTGAGGCAGGCTGGGAATCCGTAGGGACTGCATGCTGAGCTAGCACAGGGCTTGGCCCCGGGGCCGTGGGTGCAGCTGTGCCGTGGCCCTGGGCTGCAGACGTTGTGTGAGCCAGGCTTCTGCTCCGACAGCATCGGGGGGATGACGTGTGTGCTGAGCCCTCCTGAGGCCTCCATCATGTGGTAGAGGGTGATCCGTGATCTGTACTCGGGGCCGCTTGCACCTGGGCCCTGCCACAGCTTCCTCAAAGGGAGTTGTGTCCGAGCTCCTCCAGCCAGTAAGAGGAAAACCATGTCTTTGTGGAGGGAGGTGTGCAGCGTGGGGTTTTTGTGTGCCCCCATTTTTCTGCATCAGTCCTACAGAGCTTGTAGTCTGAGCCATTCCTCTG
Organism: Struthidea cinerea; assembly: GCA_013397865.1. NCBI lineage: Eukaryota > Metazoa > Chordata > Aves > Passeriformes > Corcoracidae > Struthidea > Struthidea cinerea. Next base: position 2,613,199 of record VZTI01000139.1, on the reverse strand, counting down.
TCCCAGCTGCTACAGCTCTTGGACAAGCAGGAGGCCCTAGCCTCTCTTCTCTAGTGCTACTGACAGAGCACAACTGTGGCAGGCTGAGCCCAGCTGCCTTGCCTTTCCCTCCGTGGGGCAGGCCCAACATGCCGATGCTTTTCCTTCCTGCGCCAGCTCTTCTTGGCAGAGGCTGCTATGCAGAAGTCAAACCAAAACCTCACAGTGCTCTCCTTTAGTCTGAGAACCAAGTGAAACGGACCATGGCCTGTTGTGGGGTGCTTGGTTGCCCCTGAAAGACAGGGTGGCCTTGCCTCCAGCACGGGAAAAGGGGAACTAGGGTGGTACCCTCCCATCTGCGTTTGTCAGGAAATGGTTAATACCCTGTAGCTTAGGTCTGTCCTGCATCACCAAGCCTATCACCCCCTCCTCCTCTTTATGCCCCCGTGCCCTCACCAGTTGCACAGCAAGGCTTGAGTTACATCCAGGGCACCCACTGCCTTGGGCTCATGCCCCACAGCCCAACCTTCCACTCTAAAGAAGGTCATGAAGTGATTGTACCTAGTACTGTCCCCCCACCACCCTCCTTCCGCAGCAGACTGTGGCATGTGTCCATTTCTTCTCTTTGATGTCTTCCATATTGTACGTTTCCATAGCAATGATCCCTTGGCCTTAACTTTGGAATTTGGAGACTATATGCAAACATGTAAAAAGGCTCATGAGTATGGATGACACTGGAATTTTATAAATTCTAAAATAAAACCTGAAACAGCTTGGAGTGTGGTGGATATTATTTCTGCTGGTGGGGTGAGATCCGAGACAGCCCATGCTGGGCTGGGTTTAGCCAGGGCTGAGGACTTTCAAGTTTGCACACCTGAGCCTTTGCTGTGGCCATGCCCTTGATGGGGTGGGACTCGCATGGCAAGCGGTGGGTCCAAGGAAGGGGGTGAGAGCAGCAGCAGAGGCTGCACCCTCCTCATAGGGAAACACCAACCTGCTTGCCTGCAGGCAGCTGGTGCCAGGGATGCTGCTGGTATAAGGGAGGAGGGGGAGGCACCAGCCATGGTCCCTCTTGCTCAGCTACTCCCCAGCCAGAGCCTCTCGTCTGCCTTCTCACCGCTCTGATTCCCTCCCTGCCAGGTTATGTGCACAGTAACACCAGTGAGCTGGGGCAGACACAGAGCCAGCTGTGTCCCTTCCCACCTTCGGCAACAGCCATCCCCAAATGCCCAGGTGCCAGGCAGCCACGGAGGGCATGGCACACCTGCTGGCCCAGCAGGAACTGCTCAGCAGCTCCTCTGTCCCAGTACTGTGCCCTGGGCCGTAGCCATGCTGGTCAGCTGCTGGCGAGCTGCTCGGTTTCCCAGTCCCTGCCTGCAGCTGGATCCGTGACCCTGGCCTTGCTTCTTATCTCCCGTTTCTTCAGTAGGACGTGAACCACAGAAACAGGGAGCTGGCACTTGTCCTAGCAGGAGCGGCCACAGCCTCTTCCAGGGCTGCCTTCCTGCTTGCCAGTGCCTCAGGGTGGGCATAAAGCAAAAAGGGCTTTAGAGGAGGAGGGAAATGACCTGCTGCAGCCCACCTTGTTCACAGCCAGAGCCTCTTTGGCCAGGTGCTTGTTCACGCTTCACCTTAACCTCCACAGCCTCAGGAATGTCAGGTGCCAGCCATGCGGTCACATGTCCGATAATGAAATCCAAATGCTGGAAGAGGATGGGAGGTGTGGGTTGGCTGTGGTGGCGAGTCCTTACCCCTGCCCCAGCACCACACCCTGAGCCACCCAGTTGGGCTCAGCAGCAGGTACCACAAAGGTGATGATGAAACCTGAGCGTACGGCCAGCAGCTGCCAGTGAGTCAAGGTCAGGCTGCCACCCTGAATGCTCTGTAGCTGTGGGAGCAAAGTGCAGCAGGCACTGACCGACCTTCCTGGCAGTTATTCCTGCTCCCAGCCGGGCATGCTGGAGCACAGCAGAACCAGCCCTCAGCCAGCTTCTCCTGGCACCTAAGTCCCACAGGTCACCCAGCCCTGGGGGAATTTAATCTTCACAAAAGCGCCTCCCTCCACAATGGTGGCGAGTGACCCTCCCCACTGCCCCACACACAGACATGTCCAGCACACGCTCGGCCCTGGCATGAGTGAGGGCCCCCAGGACCTCAGGGAAGTGGGTGGACAACGTGGACCTGGCTAAAAGTTGCTCTGCTAAACAAAATGTTGGCTGTGGCAGAGGCAGAGAAAGGCAAAATCCAAGCCCCAGGAAGGAGGAGCCAGGCCAGGCAGGAGCGGGCTCCCACCCGCATGGGGTGTTGCTCTGCAGAACGAAGTGGAGTTAGCGCAGCCGTGCAGGCTGCTGTTGTGGACGTACCTGTGGTATGCAGAGGGCAGAAAGTCAGAGGTGAAGGCTATGAGGAAGGCCTGGAAGCAGGAAGATGTGCTGCAGCAGATCTTGCAACCGGGGGACGCCCCATCCCCACCCTCCTTCAGGCCCTGTGCTTCTGGGGTGGCTTTCTGCCTCTCCTTGCCCTCAGCCTGACAAACCAGACATGACACTGGTCTGGGACAGCAGAGCTGCTCGCCATGCAGTGCCCTGTTCCCCGAGTTATTGCCAAGCAAGGTCCAGAGCATGGACAGCTGCCCACTGCCCATGGCTGGAGCTGCACCTCCTGCGCAGGCTGACCCACCCCCAGCACTGCGACCGCCCTCCTCACGCTGCGTCCTGCAACACCCAGACGAGTTCTCCCCGGTTCCCTCACTCCACCTGCAGCCCCCTCACCCCTCACTGCCTGCCCAGCGCACGTTGCTGATGATGGCCAGGCGAGTGGTGGCCTCCAGGATGGAGAACCAGATGCCAATGCCCTGCGCCCGCTCAGCCACAGGCCACCGGTAGTCACAGATGCACTTGTGGGCGTCCAGGCAGATCTCCACACAGTTGTTGAGCAGGGCAAAGAAGGGTGCCAGGGGACAGGCTGCCACAACGATGGTGATGAAGCCAAACTGCAGGACTAGGAGGAAGAGGAGTGGGGAGGGACAGACTGAGATGACAGCATCAACTGCAGCATCTCGCAGCCCCATCCTGTGGGGAGTGGGGCAGCCCTTCTCCCTCCAGCACCTGCAGGCTGCTCAGGGTGAAAGCTCCTTCCTCTGAGGAACTCCTGCAGCTCCTGCCTCTCCACACCAGCTTTCTCTCTGCCAGTGCCTCTCAGCACTCCCCAGCCCAAGGCCAATCCCTACCCATCTCCAGGTACTCATCAAGCAGCCCTTTGAACCCCAGCAGCTGGTGGTCCTTAGCCCAGGGTGCCTGCTCCACCCGGGCCGACTCCCACTCCTCGCCTGCCTTCTCGGTTGAGAGGAGCTTGTGCTTATGCCACCAGCACTTCAGCTTCTGGGAGGAACAAAAGAAGGGCCACCACGTCCTCTGCTGCTGAACGTGGCCTTGGCATCCTGTGTGAGCTCAGGAACACGCGGCAGCCCTGGCGAGCCACGGCGTACTCACGGGACAGCCACCTCCTGCACGTTGCTGGTGATCTGCTTCCCCACCATGATGACCAGCAGCTCCTGCGCCAGCTCCACGGAGCATCCACTTGGGCTGCGCTGTGGGCAGAGCGGGGCCCTCAGACCCCGAGGGTGGGAAGGCATCCCCGCAGCACACACCAGCGTAGGGCCTCTCCCACCCCACATTCAGCTCCTCATTGTGGGTCCCCAGAAAGCTCAGGTGGTTTCTGGGGTAGCCAACAAACCTGCAGGAGCCTCGTCGGAGTTGTGAGCGGAGACCCCAGGCACTGATTCCAGGAATGCATCCAGAGCAGCCCCAGGGAAAGAAGGGCTTGTCTGGTTCACAGAGCCCTCTTCTTGCTCACCAAGGTGGGACAAAAGGGCTGATGGTGTCCCAGACTGGGACCGGTTAGCCCACAGTTGGTTGGCACTGCCCTCAGCCCCAGGCATCCTGTGGCCGTGTGAGAGCTCCCACTCTCCGATGGGACTGTCCCCCTGCCACAGTGCTCCTTGCCCATGATGGCAGCAGCACCCCCCTGTCCTTTAGCCCTGCCCAAAGGCCCAGGAACCTGCTTTTCAGAAGCCAGGGAAAGAAGGGATGGGGCTCTGGAGGAGAAGTTCAGAAGCAAAATGAAGTGGAATCCCACAGCTTCTCCATGGGACAAGAGTGGTGACTGGGGATTGCTGGATGCACTGGAAAGCAAGGAGGCTGCAAACCCCATCAGAGCCCCACAGAAACCCAGCTAGTCATGCAGAGTGGGACACCCAGGAGCACTGGGGCACTGTTCCCATTCCCCTGCAAGCTTGGGCACCACAGCCCCTCACCTGCAGGGCACCCAGAGCTGGAGCTGCTGGGCACAGCAGCAGAGCAGGCTCCAGGGTGCACTCAGCAGCAGATAGGCCACCACCTTCTTCTCCACACGAGTCATGTGCTGTGGGGACAAGAGCGATAAGGCTGCGAGAGTGATCTGAGGTCCCTGTGGGTGGCACTGGGGTGACTCCGTGCTAGGCACTGCTGTGGATCAGCCTGGCAGAGCTGACCCAGGAGATGAGCATGAACGTATTGCACCCCTGTGAGCCCTGGCTCCCCTCCTGAAGAGAGGCCCCCACGGCGGGGCATATCCTCCCCTGGGCCCCACAGTCCACAGATGAAGGCTGCATTTACCACAGGGGCATGGAAATCTGGAGTCAGATCCCCGGGTACCTCTTCTATGTGTATCCCAGCAGAGTGAAGCTTGTCCAGACATTCCTTCCTCCAGGTCCTGTGGATGGCAGCAGATCTCTCCTGCAAGTCCCTGTTCTCACAGCTGTCCTGCTCCCAGCTCACCTCCCGGGATGGTTTCCCACACCAGGACAAAGTCTGAGGCAAGGAAAGGGTTCTCGTGATGGAACCCAAAGCCATCTCTGTCCTGCATGTCTCTCTCCTGCAGGACTTGGTGCTCTTGTGGGGCTGGGCGTTGTCTTGTGAGTGAAACAAGGAGCTGAGGGAAGGACGTGCTTGCTCTGGAAGGGGCTCCAGCCGCTTCGCTTGGGTGTTCCTAACACAGGAAGCAGGGAGAGTTCATTAACAGGACTGAGGACTGCACCTGGCTTGTGAAAGGGGAGGGCTGGAGCACTCCGGTGGGATGAGTAGGATGAGTAGGATGCTGCCTGCCAGGGCTTGGGGGTCCAGTGCCCTCTGAACCTGATGTATGGACAAGCTGCCAGCACTGGGGCTTTTCCTACGCTCCTCAACCCAGCAGACCCTCTGCTGCCCCAGCCTCCTCTCCAGGATGGAAAGGAGCTGAACTCCAAGCTGAGCCCTTTTCCCTCACATATCCTCAATGCAGCTGTTGCTGAAGACACTGGCCATGGGGCTGGGCTGGGGGTGAGGTGTGTGGGGTGAGGCAGCTTGGCCGCAGGGGAAACGGGCTGTGACCACCCCCCTGGGGCATTTCCATGGCCTCCTCACCCACTGGCACCATCCTGCCCCACCAGGCTGCAGTGGGGGTCATCCGTGCAGCTCCTCGGTTGCATGGCAGTCCTTTGGGCCCCTTCCCTCCTCCTGGTGCTGAGCAGCAGACCCGTGGGTGTCCACGGCTCACGGACACTGCACAGCCCCACCACCCCTCCTGGCGGTGCTGGTGCCCACATCTGGGGAGACCTGGTCTCCACTCCCACCTATCATCAGGAGTGTTCCCAGGTGGAAAGCAAGGAGGCATCAGTGGTCAGTGGTCTGGTGCAGTGTTCTCCTGTCACGTCACCGCTCAGGCCCCCTCTGAGCACCCCTCTCCTCCACCACCGCAGCCAAATACATGTTGTGGAGCAACCTCCTCTTGCATCTTTTCTCTGCCACTGTAGGTAAGGACTTTTCTTTGGGGTTACCCAAACAGGGGTCTGTTGCATCCTGCCCCTCTCCTGCAGCTCCCACCACGAGCCCCAAACTGGCAGCTTTTACCCTCATACCAGCTGCCCTTGCCCTTGCCCTGCTTGTTCCTCCCACAGAGCTGGATCTGAGTGCCAGCAGGCACAGGGCAGAGGGGTCCTCCCACCCTAATGCTGCTTCTCCTCCGGTGGGGAGAGAGTGGGAAGTGCCACCCTGTTGCTCCTGTTGGTGGCCAGGCTCCCTGTGTAGGAGGGGCAGAGCCTGGGGACAGGAGGAGGAGGAGGAGGGTGAATGGGCGTGCAGGCACCTTCCCCATTTGGAAATACCTTCCTCCAAGCAGCCTGGAGGAGGCCCTGCCTTTGTTTGAGCTGGAGGTGGGGCCCTGTGCGGCCGTGACCAAAGGGTTCAGTGGGACTCACGGACAGGCAGTGAGGGGGAGCAGGTCCCCCTTGCACCCTGGAGGGGCTGGTGCCCGGCCAAGGCACAAGGATTTTGGGGTGCCAGGGAAGATTTAAGCACTGCGTTCACCTCACACCTACAACAAAAGAGTTTGTGTTGGTTTGTGCGGCTCTGGGGAAAATCCCAGCTGTGTTTTGCCTGCCAGGTGCTGCCAGCCAAGGGACACGCCACCAGCCCAGGAACAGTGTGGGGGTACAACACCAATGGTCACAGAGTAACTGAGATCCTGCTTTGACAGTCTCCAGGGAGAGTTCGTGGCACCTTGGGGGACTCAAAGCAACTCATCTCACCCCATTCCAGTTCAGTGGAATGGTGGGATGCAGGTTCCCCAGTCAAGCCCAGTCACCACCCCACCTCCAGCAGCACCACAATCCACAGCAGAGCTGCCGGTGAGCAAATGCAACATGGCCCACAAAGGGCAACCAAAATCTTTTACGGGGCCACACTGTCCTGCTTAATAGTCCCGGTCTCCAGCTGAAGAAGGAATTCATCCCCCTCATTCAAAGATTCAAACCCATGTCAGATCAGAGTGAATCAAACTACCACCAAGAGCAAATTTGCAAGCACCCCTCCTGTGTTTTCCTCGTTCCCCATGACTGATGACATGCCTGTTGGACAAACACACTCATCTCACCCCATTGCTTTCAGTTTTTCAGCTGCTGGAGAGAGGCAGTTCAGTTGCCCAGATCAAACACAGGTGCAGAAGGACAGCAGAGCCATACTGCCATCGTCCGTGGATTCATATTTTCTGATGGCAAACACCGTCTGCAAAGAAGTTCTACCAAACCCTTACCTTGCTCATCATTAATACATTAATACCAGTTTGTCCCCAACGCTTTCGTGAGCGTGTAGCTGTGTTTAAAAACAGGAGTACAAAAAGGCTACTCCGCCTGCAGCCCCATGTTGTACCACCAGGTATTTAGCACTGACTCATACCTGGAAACTAACCTGGCTGGGGATCCTCATCAGATCTTTTTTCACAGACCACTCTTGAGCCTGGATGTGGTGTTTGCAAGGACATTCCTAACCTGAACGCGTGTCACAGAGCCAACAGCGGTCGGCAAGTGGCTCACATGGCTTCAGTCTGCTGCAAACACCTCCTGGTAAAACCTCCCCCATAAAATAAACAGCACAGGCACAATGAAGGCTCTTGTGTTAAGATTTAATAATAATAATAATAATTATAATAACAACATTTCAAAAACAATGAGTGCATTGTATGCGAGATCTGGTTTCAGTGCCTTTTATTGACTCTTTGCCCTGTGTGTGTCAGTGTACTGAAGACCTGGGGAGTGGTGAGTGGATAAAAAACCCCGCTGGGACGTTTCTTGGAGGAGGGCAGGAGAGAGAGGGCAGCAAGAGGCTCAGAATCGAACGAATGTGGCATCGATCTGCCGGACAGTGGGGAGGGCCAGCATGATTTTGCGCCGGTACTGGGGGTCCTTCTGCAAGGGGTTTCGCTCCAGGTACACAGTCTCCAAATTCTTGGCTCCTTTCAGCTCATCCAGGTCGCTCCAGCTCTCAACGAGGTTGTCATTCATCTGCAGAGCACACACACAGGCATGGTCACACCCACGAGCACCCCCAAGCCAGGCCTGGCTGGCAGGAGAGCAGCCACGGTGCTGTATCACTGCTAGCAGGGCACCACCGCTGCACAGGCTTCACGCTCATGAACACCTCGTCTACAAGATCCTTCTTCCCCTGGAACCTCTGCAATGAGCTTTCCTGTCTCACATCCCAGGCCTCGCCACTAAACCCAACTCCCCCACGCTGTCCTGGCTGCTGGTCAGATGCTCCACCCTTCAGACAGCAGATCCAGCCCGACCACCAGGCTAGGAAAGACCCTGCAAGGCAGCAGGGCAGTCTCTACACCATCTCCCACTCCACTGGGCATTTATGGGCTGGAAATCTTTATATCATCATTTATTTCCACTGTGACATCCATCTTTGCTTTTATGACTTCTCAGGAAACATTAAAGAAAGTCCCAAACTGACAAGAAAAGCAACATTTTCCTCTCTCCTCTACATAAATTTCCCTGCCAAAACTGCTTCTACACTCCAGAGGAAAAGCCAAGCTCTCTGATTTGGGTTCTTCTCCTGCCTCATTGTTGGCTCACCAATTCCACACAAAGGAATGAGTGCTTCAGCTGTCCAACAAGGAAGCAAAGCTGCAAGCTGGCCACATGCTGTCCAACCCTGAGACAGAGTCACTGCAGCAATGCCACCTTCAAATAAAATACAAAAAACCTCACTGGATTGTCTCAATCTGCTACAGCTCATCACAATGTTACTTTAGCCAAGCCACTCAACCTTCAGATGTCTCAGTCCCTCCACTGGGGATGTGCTACTGGGAAACTGCTAGAAGATCACCACAGTGTCTAGGATTTTGAATTCTGTTTATTTAAGGTGTTAAAGGACATTTTTACGTGGCTTCAGCTGTGAAGTCAGTGAAAAAAAACCATAAATTGGGAGACACAACACTGCTTTCCATTGAAAATTCTGCCCTGCTCCTTTTCAAACAAGTGAGTATTTTCAAACATACTGTTGAAGTGGAACAAAGCTAGGAGGGCATTTTCCGTGCTCAGCTAACAGATCTTGGTCGGTGCTCTGCTCTGACAAAGGACTCTAACCACACTGGTGTTTCTGCAAAGGAATCCAGCCAAGTTCAGATCTGGCCTCTCCTTTTCAGTACAAGTGCAGCCACCTCCTGTAAGCAGAGCAACAGCAAAGAGGAAGACAGGAGGAAATTGCACAGGATCAGGACAGGCCCCAGAGCAGCCACACTGCTTCTACTGCTCAAAAGATGCCATGTTAAATGGGCTTCCAAGTCCTGATCCTTAAAGGGTTAAAGACAGGCATGGACAGACACCACAGCTGTCTCCTAAGACACACTGCAAGATGAGGAAAACAATCTAAGGAGCCTGGACTCCAGACTCTAGCTGGGTTTCGTCTGAAGCGGCTTTCCACTCCTTTTCTCTCAGCTGCTGCCCAAGAGTTTAAGTCCAAATGACAGACATTGTACAGCACAACTCTTTTTCTCAGCCTTGAATGCAGAAACTCTACAAGAGCTGCAGCACACACCAGCTCATCAACATCTGCTGCTGCTTCTCCATTTTTTCCACATGGGCAGATCTGCACACAGCTCCCAAACACGGCATGGTGCTGATGCTTCAGGACAGGGCGTCTCTGTGAATTTCCTGACCTGACTTAGGAAAGCCAAAGAGCTCAGCAATTCAGGGTGCCAGAAAGAAACAGAAACAACCCTAAGCTGTTATCTGCCTCACAGGAATGGAACCAGAAGATGGCTTCATTTTCTCCATATTTACACCACCACGAACACACCAGCTCTGCTCTGAACGAGCTCTGTGCTTCCCCTGTTACTGTGTCACGGTCACTTACAGAAAGATGAGCTGCAGAAATAGGACATGTGGGGCTGTTTCATAACCAACCTGAGCATGAAGGCAGGGCCCATTTCCTAGGCAGAGACAGGCTTCTTACCACTCAGCAAAGAAATTTTTAAGCTCTGCCCTTTCCCTATGGAAAACCACCACACACTCCATCCATGCAGACTGTCAATATCCTAAAGCTGATCACCAGAACTAAAAGAGTTCACTCCGAGGCACACAGGTCTACTTGCTGCCCATCAGAAGGGCTTCCCTCACTGTTGTACAGACATTTTGGGGAACAGCTCTGGCCTGTGCTTACCCAGAACTCCTGCAGCTCTGTTAGGTGACTGATATTCTCAATCTTCTTAATTCTGTTGGATGCAATGTCCAGCATTGTGAGTTTGTTCTAGACAAAGCAAACACAAAAAAATATTAGATCAGATTCCCTTTCATCTTCTCTGTGCCACTTTTTCAGGCCCAGAGCTGGAAACTGCCAGGAGCAGACATGTTATTGCCAGCTGCTCACATTCAGCTCAATTCTTATTGCCCACATAGAACAAGGAAGATTGTTTTCAATTAAGCTGGGCTACTGACCCCCACAGAAGCCATGTGACAAAAATGAAGGCAGTTACTGGCTGGATGGCACCTGTCAGCCAAGGGCTCCTAAAAAGTGAGCTTTCCTCAAAGTACATTAAGAGGACGATTAAAAATCGGATCCCAAGTGTCCCCTTGAGCAGCAGAGTGGAACAAACTCTTAGCAGCAGGAAATCCAACAATTTTAGAAAAACTTTTGCTGGGTGAGAATGAAAACGATACAGGCTTCCATGAAATCCATCCCATCCAGAAAGCTGGACGTGTACACTGACAGGAAGGCAAGCTGCATGCCATGGCTGGCCTCTCTCACTCCCAGCTCCAGTTTTTTCCTATTGAAAAGCACTCATGGTTATCTGAAAGGCTGCAGCAGCCAGCCAGCTGTGTCTTCACACGGCTGAACATCAGCCAGGCTACTGCTTCAGCCACATCTTGGGCTTCCCTTCCCCATGTCACGAAAATAATTCTACTCCAGAATATCTGGAGGAGCTTTACCCACACGAGGTATTTTAACAAAGAACAAACACTTGGATATTCGTGATCTCTCAAGAGACTCAGGGACCCACACGTAACTGGGGAAACCGAGGAACAAAAACTTCTAGAAAAACCACTAACACAAGCAGCTCAGGGCAACAATTGTGTTGCACAGTCAGCAAAAGCCTGCTCACATTGTTCTCCAGTCCCTCGATGACTTCGATGCCATTGTGGCTGAGATACAACTCCCGCAAATTCACCAAGCTCTGCAGCCCCTCAATCTTGGTCAGGCGGTTATTCTGCAAGTGGAGCAGGCTGTTTAGTACCACCCCAAACAAACCCAAACCCATGGGGCTCACTGGGGGAAAACCATTTCTCTAAAGTATGGCTGGGAAGGGGAAATAGTCTGCTTGGGCCCACGTCGATGTTGTGAACTCAGCTGTTTGATCTCTGCACCACTGATGCATGAGGAAGTTCCACAGGAGTCCCAGTCTCCAGGAAGAATCAGACTCTGACCTTCCCATCAAGAGTTGCAGCCTGAAAGTTTTCTGCTTGGTGTCTTTACAAACAACAGGCCTGTGCACGAACAGCGTTCATTTTGTAGGTCTTTATAAATGGGAAGGTCAGAGAGGAAGTTACAGCACCTTAATTCCACAGCACTCTGCTGTAGCTACTTCTTTATGTCCTGTGGAATAATGGTGCATACAGGGACCACAGCCTGTAGTCAGTGTGTCCTGCCAACAGCTTTAAGAGATACTAGAATTGTCATATGCACAAGCATTGTCATATGGATAAGAAGGAGACTCGGTGAAAGAAATTAGCTGAGTATCTTTTCTTCCACCTTTTAAAAAGGAAGAAGTTTTCAAAAGCTCATTAAGGACAGACTGCATTTAGCACAGGCTTGTTCACATTTCTTGCTTCTTCAGCAGGAAGGCAGTGACACCGAGCCACTGTCACTGTATGGACTCCCTGGTGTTAACACTTTCCATGTTATTGTAATAAAGTAGGAAACAGTGTTTCAGGAAGGAAACAGGGAATAACATTCATTTCCTGTCCTTTCTTCCATGAAAATCAAATATTTGTTTTATAATTTTATCAGTGTCTGTCAATCTCAAGTAGCATGAAAGGATGAAAAAAAACCAACACAAAGAATATCACACTTCCTTCCAGTACAGGAGTTTGACCCTAACACTGCAGACCTGCTAACAGGGGCTTACAAGAAGGCTGGAGAGGGATTTTTGACAAGGGTATGTAGTGATAGGACAAGGGGGAATGGCCTTAAGCTGAAGGAAGGCAGCTTTAAATTAGATGTTAGGAAGAAATTGTTCCCTGTGAGGGTGGGGAGGCCCTGGCACAGGGTGCCCAGAGAAGCTGTGGCTGCCCCTGGATCCCTGGCAGTGTCCAAGGCCAGGTTGGATGGGGCTTGGAGCAACCTGGGCTTGTGGAAGGTGTCCCTGCCCGTGGCAGGGGGTAGAATGAGATGGGCTTTAAGGTCCCTTCCAACCCAAACCATTCTGGAGATTCAGAAGAGCTGCTCCTAAATCACAGGGTGGCTCACATCACCGAGGCTTTTCAGAACACAACCAATACCTGTATGCTGAGCACAGTCAGGTTTGTCAGTGCATCCAAGTTCTGGAGCTTGGTGATTTTATTCTTTCCAAGGAACAGACTGTCAAGATTGGCCAAGGTGTCGATGTTTTCAATTGCCTGTGAAATGACCAGAGGAGACAGTGCTATTGCAGTGATGCAAAACTAACCCTGGTAGATGTGGCTGTCATTTTGTAGCCACATTAAAACCATGTGGGGCATCCTCGGTAGAAGATACTCATTCGTGAAGGCAAGAAAAATCTGTCACTTGTGAATGGAAAGAGAATCTGGGAAGAAAAACCACAATTTGCAAATTTAATCCTGCACATCAGTGACTGCATAACACAGAGGCAGGTTGTTCAGCTTCTCTGCCATAAGCAAAGTGAACTGTCTCACAGGTGCACGTGTTAATAGATTTAACTACTGGCCACACAGTCATGAGTCTGGCAGAACACACCCACACCAGGCTGAGTGATGTACACTGGGAGAATACAGACACCAGTTTAGCCTGAGCTCAGCCTTCAGTAAGAGAAAATAAGGATCTCTGTGAAGCATCAAGGATATTACAAAGGAAGGGAGAAAGCATGAACAAAAACGGGAAAAAAAGGGAAAAGGCTAGGATTACAAAAGCCTCCTGCAAATAACAGGAAACACTTTTATTTTGCAGGGAAAAGCCTCTGAATTAAAAACCCAAGATGCTGTTAAAAGTGACAAGGATTTTACAACCAGACTTCAGCTCGCAGTAAACAATAATATGGACACAGACAGACCCAGAGCTCTGTGTGTCTGTGCTCAGGTGGGTTGTGACATCTCAGCTTTCCCACATGCTTCTTGCCTGCCAAAGTTTCAAAGTAGTAGTGCTGGTGAGCCAGGCCACTGAGTCCCAGCACCACTTGGATTACTCTGTGTGTGTTTACCTGTGCATGTAATAACAGGAGGAGGAAGAAGAAGATGGAAACTCAGGAAAGGTAAGAAGCTTTTCAGCCTCTATCCCACAACTGCCTAAAGACTGAACATACAGTGTTAATCAGCTCAAATTTGCATTCACCCCCCTTCTAGCCTATGGACTTAGCCCTGTTTTGACCTTGCAAGAAAAATCATAGATTTGTTCCTCACTGACAGCTTCTCCAGCCCTGAGGAGGAAATACTGATGACTCAGGACAGGGAGAGGAATGGAACAGATGAACATGAGGGAACAAAAACCTAAGTAAAACAAGTGAAGAAGTGCTTACATTATAGTTGCCTCAGCCCAACTTTAAGAAAAAAGGCATTAAATATGTCAGCTCAAGCCTGAAGTTCTGCTCCCCACCATTCATTCAGAAGAAACAGAGCAGAAAGTGCTAAGTCACGAGGGATTCCAAGATAAGGGCACTCTGAGAGGTCTGAGTGTGCAGCAGAGCAGGCAAGAACAGCCCTACTGCAGCAGCTTTGATGCACAGGGAAGCAGTCAATCAGGCCAAGAACACTGCCTGAGGAGTCCACAGGCAGTGTACCCTAAAGAGTTAAGGATATGCCCACCTGTAAAGCACACAGCCAAGCCACCCTACACCCAGAGAAAGCTAGCACAGGAGTTCTAGGTGCCCCCAGCCAGCATGAGATTTCTTTGTGCCAAGCCAAGTCACAGGCTACTCACTCCCATAAAGCAATTAGAAGCATGGAGCACTGCTGTTTGAAGGAGTCAGAATAGAATTAACAGACAAACAGAAAAAAACCCACTCAAAGTAATTAAAGAAGCTTATGTTACCCATACAGTGACAATTCCAGGGGTTTTTTTGTTTGGTCTGTTAATATGTTCAGGCTCAACGCTGAGAAAATACACACAAAATAAATCTAACCTCATTGTTAAAAAGATACTCCTTGGCTTGATGACATTATTGAAAACGTACTGCCTAAGCATCAATTCAGAAATCTAGCTGGATTTCTTTTTCTTCCAGAAGATAATGATGCTTAGATACAGAATACAGCACAGTTTTGCTTAACCCAGCTTTTGTAATGTAAGGATCAGTGTGCTGAGCCTGTTCTGCTTCTGAAAAAAGCCAAGTGCTTCTCTCCATAACTCCTGTTCTCCCACCCTGTGTGAACTCTAAGGTTCCTAATCCCTCATCTGGCCTGGCTGATGTTCTCACACTCTAGATTTATTCCCTTAAATAATTTCATTTCCAAAGCAGAAATTCCTGGAAAACAATTCAGTCCAGTTTAGCTTTAGGAGCAAACCAGAATTTTTCCTCTTCAAAAAAGCAGCACACATTTCTGCCTTAGAAGGCTGCTTTTAATACCCGAAGTTTCCTTCTTTTCTACAAAGACAAGTGTTCTTCCACAAGTCCTGAAATAAAAAGGACAAACAGATCTTTTCCTAATCTCTTCTTTCAGCATAACAAGTAATTTCTCAGAGACTATAAATGGGCAGCACCAACTTACACCACATTGATTGAGATGCCCTCATCTTTTATGAGTATTTTCTAAAGAGCATGTAATTAAAAAAGCTTAAAAAAAAAAGGTTCCTTTGCATGTTGCAAGTCTTTTGTGTCATCTGTCTGACCAGCTCTCTTATGAACTGAGCAAATACAGAGAATCACACCCTAGGGACAGGAGAGACTACTCAGAACTGCTCTCCTGTAAGTGGCACAGATTTTAAATGGAAAGAAGTCCCAAACTGCACAATAAAACCCAAAAGCAATCAGCAGTACAGTACCAAGTTTTAGTTTTTAAAGCCATTTCAGAGCAAAGCCTCAAGAAAATCTTTTTCCTAAACAAGACTGACTGCCATAGCTGGCTGTCAATTGCACCTGCAAATCAAACTCATTTTGCATTCAATAGGTTTCACTGCCTCAGCAGCAGCCTGTAGAAAGGTAAGAGAAAATCTAGTTTATGTTAGTTTTGATAGGCTTGGCTCTCTAGCAGGAAGCAACCTTCACCTGCAAAAGGAAACACACAGGGGACCCATGAGCTCATTAAAGACAAAAATTCATGGATGGTGATTTAGTAGCCAGGCACTAATGCATAAGGAAAGGCTCCAGCATGCACAGCAATAAGCACAGTGAGTGATTGGAAGAATAAAAACCAACAAAACTGCAAATCAAATCAATGCAGTGCACTTTCAGAAAATGCCAATCTCATGCCAAAGAGCTCAAAACTCTCCAGCTAACATCTCACAGAGCAAACCTACCCGAATTCGATTGGATCCCAACTCTAACATCTGTAGCATCTGCAAGCTGCTCAAATTCTCAATTTTGCTGATTTTGTTGTTGACAAGGAAGAGTTTTTTAAGTTGGGTAAGCCGATCTAGTCCTTCAATGTGTCGCAGAACATTAAAGGAGATGTCCAGGATCCTGAGGTAAAACAAACCAGAGGTGTCATCAGTCCATCAGGCATGGATGATTCTGAAAAGGGCACTTGTAAATTGGTGGGGAATCTCACAGTCTGCAGAGATCAAGCCTTTGCTAGGCCTTGAAGCTGAAGTCATGAGTGTCGTGTCTTTTTATCAGAAAATACAACAAATATAACTTTCAAAATACTTCTGTAGTGTGTTAGCAAAAAAAAAAAAAAATCATCTGCCACATGCAGAAGACAGCCATTATTTTGCCCAGCCAGGAGCTGCCACTGTGGGAGGAAGCCAATCTGCATTTTCCTTGGGAAAGGTGCTTGCCTACAAGATCTGCCTCTGACAGGACCCTGCCAAGGCCTCCCCTGGGCAGGAAGCAGTCGTGATTGTGAGAAGTAGGACAGCCCTCACCCCAGTGGGAACAGTTTTGTAATGTATCTCCAGAGGGATCCCAGGCAAGTGCCAGAAACTCAGAAACTTGGAATGGTTCTTACTCCTTCCCTAACACTGTTTAAAAAAAAAAATCATAACCTTACCTGAAATCTCTTGTCATTTTTGCAGGAATAAAAACCTGTTACACAGAGTTCTGGCTGCAAGAGCAAAGGGGGCCTGAGAGCTCCCACACCTACGTGGAAGCTGCAACCACCTGCCATTCTTGCTGCCTTACACAGCACAGGTTTCATTTCCAGCTGCCTGTCCCTGGGGAGCTTCAGGATAATGAAACTAGTTTGCTGCACAGGTTAAATATCAATAGAGAACAGACATTATCCTCCACAGAGCACCAAAACGAATTCTGAGAGAGGCTTGGGTGATAAACACTGGAATAGGTACAGCATGAGTAACACAGCGAGCAGCAAACTACCCCCAACCTAGTCCTGGTGATTCCCCTGGACTCACTCAAGTTCTGCCAGAGACTCCAAGTTCTCAATCTTCCGAATTTGATTGTCATAGAGATCCAGCTCCCGCAAGGTCTGCAACTGCTCCAGGTTTTCAATGCGCTTAATCAAATTCTGACGGAGACATAGAGTCTAATTGTTGAGGAAGAGTTTAAAAAGAAACAGGAAAACGGACATGAAGGATTACATGTAATGCCTTTTGGCTTCCAGACAAAAAGGAGTGTGTGTGAGGGTTTCCCCATTAAATTTTACTGGGTATTTGTTTGGTTGTTTGTCCTTTGTTGGGTTTTTTTTTGGTCTGTTTTTTCATTTTTAATACAATCTTTTCTTGGTTTACTCCAATTCTACAGAAGGAAATCTTTCAACCACAAGGGTCAGACACTGTAACAGCAGCCCAGAGAGGCTACATAATCTCTGTCCTTGGAAATACTCAAAAGCTTAACTGGAGAAGGCCTTAAGCAACATGTTCTAACTGGGCCTGCTCTGAGGGCTTTACTGGACACCCCCAGAGATCCTTTCCCATCCACGTTATTCTATGTTCAGTCTGCTCTGTTAGCCCAGCATGTCTCACAGGATGTGCCCTGATGCATTGTCTCTCATCCACTTCCAAAACAAACTTGCAAAATCCCAGGATTTTTATTACTACTTGACAAAGAGGTAAACACCACCTTCTTCAGCTAAAAAGGAAGTGAACTCACTAAATCTCAGCCAAAAAGAGACTCTGTATCTGTCCTATTATAGGTTAGATCTATAAAACCCCCAGTTCCAAGAGGCATTCTCTATTCCCTAGGACTGTTACCTTCACTTTCTTGAGCACCTCAAATCCTTCAATCTTCCCAATTCGGAAATGATTCAAGTCAACATCCTTAAAGAGAAATGGAGGGATTTAGCAGTTGTTTCAAAACAAATCTGATCTTTAAAGATCAACCTGGTACTTTGTTCTAAGGAAATGATAGTCTTAAAAAACGTGTAGCTCATTAAAACTTCCCTTCAAAGAGCATTTGTAAAGTGGGTTTGGCACATGATTTTACCACCACAGGTGAGGCACGTGGCCTAAACTTGTCAACTGCAAGTGCAGTACCTGTGAAAAGGCAACAGCCCTTTCCCGAGTCTCCGAGCATTGCCAAAATTAGGAATCTTCAGAAATTTATTGAGATGGAAGAATTCTTGCATAAATAAAGTTTTGCACAAAGTTCTCTTGCCTACTTTGCTAGGGCTTAACCGGAACACCGGTTGCCGTTTCCAGTTCCAGGCCTCAGACGAGCAGCAACCACTGACAGTTTGAACAACCAGTGGTTCTGTGAACGTTAATTCTGCACTGGCAATCGGCTGAGGCACTTCCCATCTGTGCTGTTCAGTCCCAGATGCTCCAGTTTTGCAAGTCAAAGAGAAACGGAGCACTTCCCCACCGAGCTCAAACGCTAAGGGGCTCACGAGGTTGCCGATGCCAAGGCACTGGGCTGGGTAAGTCGCTGTGCCTGTTCCAAATCACAGGGCTCACAGCAGCAAAGAGCTCACTGAACATACTCTCTGAAGCTTGTAGCAATACCTCTTGCAGCACAGACACACTTTCAGTGCCTCTACGCTTATTTTAAAATCCTAAAGTACTAACAAAATGTTTCAGCTAGTGCTCAAGAATAAAACACCTCTACTTCTAGTCTAAAAGCTTTGAATCAGTTCTGGGGAGGATCACAGCAGCCAGCACCTTCAGAAGAATTAGATCTTTTAACCAGGTTTCAATACTCGCCTTTGCCTACCTTCGCTTCTTGCTGTATAAAGCCCATAAGGACAGAAATCTGCCTTTACCTCAGCTTCTGGGTCCAGGCTAATAGTCTCCATGTCCACTGGTGTCTCCGCTTCTCCTGCAGGAGAAGCAAATACGTCATGAACTTCTGCAGCACATAGCTAAAGGCAGGGTAACAGCTGACAGCCAGGGAGACCAAGAGAGCAGATGCTCCTCAGGAGAAGAAACACATGAGATGCACAGTTCAGACATTCTGCTTCATTAAAACCACACTTCAACTACTTGGTTTTCAATGGGACAGCTAGTTATGGGAAAAAAAACCCTTTCTTAACAGCAGAACTTCATGCTCAGATGCAAAAGACACACAGATCAGCACCTTGCCCAACCTGCCTGTGTGGTTGCTGAAAACTGTTGGCTCAAGACTGGGCAGGATGCCTTTCCTTCACACCTAGGGCCTCTGAAGACACTCTGAAGAGTGTCTGCTCCTCTGACAACATCATAAAACCCTGCCAAGAAGGAATCTTAACCATCTAGTGAGATGACCAGGGATGACCAAGCATCTCAACAATCCCAGCCTTCAGCTTTTTTTTTATTAGCACTGCCACTTTGCGTCACTGCTGTGAACCCTTCTGCACGATCTCCCTTCCTTTGTTTGGCTGAACTCTCTGCTATGCCAGACAACACTGTTTATCCCACTGCATGAATTTTCTTGGGAAACGCTTTTACAGCTCTGGAAGACACCCCAGCATTTGCTGTGCTTCTACCACAGCACATGAGGGAGGGAAATTTACTGGAGAATTCATGCTGAATAATTCATGCCAATTCCCGTTTGTTGGAGATGCTGTGCTGGTTGCATCAATTTCTGAAGAAAAACAAAGTAATTCAGCTTTGCAAAACTGACATACAACATGCAAGCTTCTTCTACTTCATGTGCAAAGCTCCTGTAAGTCCCACCAAAAATCCAAGCAACTTTAATTACAGTCACATCCCAAAAGCTTTGCACTAACTCCTGCATGCATGCAAGCTCATTCCCCTCACCCAGCAGCAGTGACTATTTTCACAGCCCAGCATGGTTACAACATCCCTGTAAATGCCAAGTGTTCCCATTTAATGAGTGTTTCTCCTATTAATGCTTGGCCTTGCAAGCAGTAGCATAGGCACAAACAGTACCAGCATCACCATTTTTAATGCTACCATCCAACTCCAAGGGTTTGGTGGTCCACAGATCATCACTGACCTTCCTGTATTTGGGCTGTTGCTCTTGCCTGGGCATTTAAACAGGAAAGAGACTCGCTGAACTGATTCACAGAAGTTAAGACTAAAAAAAGCAATCCTCATGTTTTAATTTTTTTTTTTTTTTTAAACAGCACAAATTAGCAGGAAACATAAATTATATTTTGGGAATGCAAAATGAGCTGGTAGGCTTGGGAACGTTGACCAGCAGGATAGAAATGCCACCAAAACTGACACACAGACACGTGCCTGTCAGCAATTAGCAGTGGGCAACGCTTGCATTTTCTTATTTTAGCTCCAGATCAGGAGCTATGCACCTCAGCAAGGGAGCAGGATACCCTGCCCTGCTGCTATCAAGGCTGCACCTCTTTGACCTGTTCCTTGGGTGCAAAGACTGCTAGTGAGAAGTGCTCCAAGCCACACAAGCAGTCTTGCTGAATTTACAGCCCACAGGAACAGTGCTCAAGTGTGGAACAACAGTTATTTGAGAGATCACATGAAAAAAAATCCAAATTATGCCCCTTGCATTGAGTCATACTGGCAGTAATTTAGTGTTCATGGTGAAGGAACTTTTTGAGTTTCAAGTCCTTTAAGGCTTTAAAGTTGTCCAAGAGAAAAGCCAATCATGCATTTGGTAAAAAAAAAATCTTCAATAAAAAAAACTCATTCAAGTAAAAAAATTTCTTTGTTTGGCTAGCAAGGTTGAATATTTTTATTTACAAACATTTGATTTAGGTAATGTGTTAAATACTCTGTTCTGGGGCCTGTCAAAGGGTAGCTCCTCTTAATTTTGACACATGGCTTTGAGAGACCATTCATGATAGCCAGTGTGGAAAACAGCACTCAAATCCAAAGGTGCAAAACCAAATCCCACAGGATACATATAGAATTCACTAAAATCAAAGAAATTTAAAACTGAACACACAGGCACTGCTGTTGTGTAATAAAGCCAACTGTCACGAAGTCTAAGTACTGTGTATAAAGCATATAGAAGCCTCAGTGAGATGTGTATCTGATATCAGCTGTAAATCAGTATTGATAGGAAAATGTTAAAATACATTTTCTCTCAAAGAACAGAAAACAGAAAAAAAAAAGAAAAAAAAGAGAAAAATGGTTCTAGCAAATTTACAGTCATTTATATGTAATTTCATTTATGAACTGACTGGCTATAAAAACTCTAAACTGACCCTCCAACCAGCACTTTACAGGCAGGACTGCAATTTCCCTTGCAAATTGCTTTACTCCACACTTCTCAACACTGCATGTTTCTCAAGGGGAAAAAAACCATCACCCCAGCAGTGAAGTTTCATAATTGAATTTCTGTGTAACCTATGCCTGCAAGCCACATGCCTTTGCAGAGGTAGAAAAAAAAAAAATCCACCATTCAGAAAACCCAAATTCCACAGCAGGAACAGTCATTACCAAGTTACGTAAGTTCACAGTACCACAAGCATTTCAATCAACAAAAAGCCTAACTACACTTTTTAAGTGCATATGCATGAAGAATATTATAAATAGCTCAGTTATAAGCTTTCTAACCAGAGGCTCTATTCCTCAGAGAATTAGCTAAATGATGAATGTGAAATTTCAGCTGCTCAAGCTCTTTCTACTTAAGATCTTATGTGGAAAACTCTTCATTTTCCTTGCAGCTGAGAAACTCAAAGCTGGCTGTGGAAGCTATCTCAAATGTTCGAAAATTATTCCTCTGCTTGGTTCCTGCCCTAGTTTTCTGAATGCTTACGGTTGGGAAAAAGTAACAACACAGTCATTATATTAAACAGTACACAAATGTCATTCAGCAAATGAATCTGAATGTGTTTTTCTTGCTTCCACTAAAGTACATCGCTTCTGTATTTCCTTTCATAGAATTCCCAGGGGAACAATGTGCAAAATATAACCTCCAACACACAGCTAAATCACGCCTAGCTGAGCAAACACTCAGGATTCCAGGCATGCAAAGGAAAGCTCTGTCTGATCTGTGTGGTTCTATCAATTGTATGGTGCTTGGGACGCACGGTTTGCAAAGCGTGCCCTTCCACAGCCACGAGCTGCCTATGGAAGAGCATTTCTTCATTAATATTTAGGGGGTTTCAATTATCAACAACAAATTAGACCTATATAAAGTGCATTTAGTTATGAGATGAGATTTAAAATTCTAGTAACAATTTACTAGTTTGAAAAATACTTCGGCAAATCCCAGTGGGCAAGGTGAAGATGAGGAGGGATCCATCACAGATGCATCAAAAAGAACTAAAAGTTGTTTCATTATTTCCCTTCCAGTACCAGACCAATAATAATCACATGGACATCTCTGTCAAAAGAATGATGCTACACTTCAGATTGCACTAAAAGCTCGGTGCAAAATCACCACACAGGGTCTGCAGAAATGGATCTCCTCTGACAAGTTCCATGCAAGCCACTGAAAACCCTTCCATCAAATATTCACAGGCTTAAAAAAGCCTGTCAGTGTTTCTACCCCATGTTCTAATACAAACACTAAGATCAGTAGGAAAAGTTTAAACCTGAGAGGATTCAAAGATATAATTCTGATATGTCTTAGAAATTTTAAATTAAAAAAATAAAATTGACAGATTCCTTCAATCCATCTAGAAATAGTCTTTGTTGCCTTCCAAAGGAACCTGGCAATTCTTTAGGCAAAAAACTACATAAACTAAGGTAGAATTATCAAAAGCTCCTCATGATTGCTTCTAATGAAAATTTCCAGCAACTTTCCACATAAAGTTTCTAAATTTCCATAAAAGAAAAACATGAATAAAGATGGTTTGCATTTTGACATTAAATATTTCAAAGAGAAACACGGACGGGTAAACAAATAAGGAAAAAAAAGAATATCAAAGGTCTAATACTAGTGGTTCCATAAAAAGCAGCCAACTTTATTCTAGCAAGGACAACACTACAACTTATTGAAATTTCAAGAAGATTGCTCCGGGGCAGCTTCTCATGGATAACTAGCATGCGGCCACAAGGGACCGATGCAGGCTGTGCACACGCGGCCGGGACTCCTGGAGGGGGTGGAGAGGCTGACACGGTACCTGTGGAGTTCTCGCCGTTCTGCTCATCCCTCAGGCTCTGCTGGCTGAGCTCTGTCACCAAGCGAACCGCCTGCTTCCTCCCCTCCTCGTCTCCCGACTCCTCCGACTCGATCCGCTTATCAACTGCACGAGACACAGAACAGCAGAATTAGGCTATTTCCAGCGGCGGGGCAGAAGGGAGGAGCAGCAAGCAGATTTAATGACCAGGAGTCACATAAACGACTACGCAGTTAGTAGAAATCCTAAGTTAACTAAATGAAAGGTTTAGTCTTAAATAAAAGGCCTCTTACCCCTTGTTTCTACTTTGATTTTGGATGCACTTTTTCCTCCCATCACATCTTCCTAAAACCAACAATCTGGGAAGAAGACTGGAGGAAAAAGGAAATTTCTTAGATCAATGAAGTGCAATTCCAAAGATTACGGAGATGGAGTTAGAACTATTACATTTTAAGAGCTTTTAGAAAAAAAAAATCAGTATCATGTACAATAGTACCAATGACACGAAGAAGTGAAGGCATCAATAAAAAAAAATCCTCACAGATAAAAGCAACCAGCTCCCCAGAACCACCTGCCAGATCCCTTCACGTTTACCGAGCCACAGCTCCGGTGGCCACCCTGGGCCAGGGCCAGAAAAAGCTCCTCGCTAGCCCCCCTCAGTATTTGCTCTCCCTTCACCAGGGGACTAAGGAAAACCAGCGCCATCCAGAACGCTTCTTTCTTATTATCTTTATTTTTTTCACGTCATGGCCATCTCCACAACCCCACTCCTTCTCCCTCTAACACATGGAGCCCCCGGACATCACGCCACGCCGCGATAACACACACCGGCCCCCTGTGCTCGGCTGCCCGACAGGGCCTGGCCCCCCGGGCAGTGGCCCTGGGGCTGGACACACGGGGGCTGCACGACTGCGGAGGGCCCGCAAGCCCCCCCGGCGTGCAGCTGGCAGCCGCACCGCCCGGCGCAGGCGGTGCTCGAGCAGCCGGCCGCGCCGCGCCGCGCCATCCCGACTCCCGCAGCTTCCGCAGCAGCCCCGGCGGGCTCTCACCCTCCATCATCTCCTGCGGCCCCGCTCCGCTCTCCGCCGCCATATCGCTCCTCCTCCCACCGCCCCTTCCGGAAACCGCCTCCGCCGCGGGGGCAGCCAATCAGAGCCCAGCGCTGGCGCCCCGCCGCAGCCAATCGCGCGCAGGTGGCGCGCCCAGGGGGCGGGGCGGTGCCCCCCCACTGCCCCCGCGCGCCGGCTGTGCCCCGCGGCCTCCTGGGAGTTGTAGTTCTCTGCAGGAGGGGGGGCGAGGGGGCCGGGACCCGCTTCCCCACCATCAGCGCCTGGGGCCGGACGCATTACGCGCTGCTTTCGGCCTCGTCCTTCCGGCTACAAATCCTTCGGAGGATAACTGTCGCCCTGCGGAAGGGCCTTCTAGCTGCAGCCTTCCGCCCCCGGAGCAGGTCGGCCGCGCTGCCTCGAGCCGACGGCCCGGAGCGCGGGGCACCGCGTGTGGCGGGCGGCGGCGGGGAAGGGGAGGCTGGCGGGAGCAACGAATTCCCGGGCCCTCGATCTGTTTTGCCTCCTCCCGCGCTGGCGTGCCATTTGCTCCTCTCCGTGCCGCTCTCACAACGCCTTTGCTCATTGGGTGCCGCTGCTGCTGAGTCCCGCCTGCCGTGTCCTCACGCCCTGCGGCCGTGGCCTCCGCCGTGAGGAGCCGTGGCCGCGGCTGTGACCGGAGCGTCCCGCCCTGTCCTGGTGGGGCCACTGGGGTCCGGGCGGCACCCTGGGTGGGAGGGAGGCTGCGCTACGCTTGCTGATTCCAAACGGGGAATGACTTCCCAAATTACCAAAGCTTTTGGTTTCAAAACCAGCAGAAGGAGGGAGAGGGTGCTGGCCGGGTGCTCAGCAGCTCTTGACAGGAAGAAATGTGGTGGCGGCGTCCTGTCGGTCGCACGTATCCTGCAGACTCGTCTGAGGTGGAAGGGACCAAGAAGGATCGTCGAATCCATCTCTTAAGTGAATCCCGTAGAGGATTCACCTGGGCAGGATGCTAAGTCAGTTGTCACCTCTGGGTAATAACCACACAGACCAAACACAGAGCAGGACACTTCAGGAAGGAGCATTTTGCCGTAACTTACAGGGCTGTGGCTTGGGTTCGAAGGCCTCGTTACCTGCCAGCATCAGTCCCTGCTGTGGGTCTGACTCGGTGTCCTTTGTTTCTGTTGCAGATTGTGGCTCCCTAGGTGTGGCGTGGCAACCAGAGTGCGATCATGGCAGCTAAGGCTTGTAGCCCCTCTGAAGGCGGTCTTCTGTCTTCATCAGCAGGCGTAGTCCTTACTCTCTTGAATGACTCTGATAAGCTAAGCAGATCCTTCCCCTGGGGCAACAAAAGCAGGAAAAATCGTCTCTCTGGACTCTGTCAGCTTGGAGCATCACTGCCTGGTGAGCACAGTATTGTGAGACTTGAGTTCCCATGAAACTTTCGGGCAGTTTCAGATCTTCCTCTTCCCTTTCCTCAAATGCAGAGGTAACAGCAGTAAGTATCTGCCAGGATGCACTTGTTCAGTATGCACCTGAGCCATGGATTACTGCAGGCTGGGAGGACTTACAAGGAAAACATTACTGGATAGGTGCTCTGCATTTGTACTTGTCCCTGGGCAACCCGTATTGGCTGCCACTGGACCACCCTCCCATCTTGTATAATTATCTAAACCACAAAAAATTTCCAAGTGAGGAGAAAGATGTTGTTGCATTGGATTCTGTCAGGATGGGAAGAGCTTTGTGGTTTACAGTGTGTCCAGATATGTGTCTCCCTGGTTTATCGTGGTGAGCACGTTCATACTGTACACAGTGCATAGATGTCCTTGTGATGAGTTGTTCATAATGCTTCTTCCAGTACTCCTAAACCTTCAAAGCTACTTACTGATTTGGGAGTGGACCAATGGCATTGGGCTGCAGGTACCACTTCTCAGAGAAATGTTTTTTACAGGCAGAACCTTGGAAAATTTTAGTACAATCACTTGGCACTGCGTAGCCTAAAACATTGGTGTGGACACAGGCAATTCAATGTCACATACTGTGAACAGTTAATTAAGTGGCTTCCAACTAATGCAGTTGTTAATATGGGCTTGAGCACTTACTGCAATTATTTAATGACTATTTCATTTTTAATTTGAGAGATTTCAAAACATTTTAAAAACTGCTAAGTAAAAAATAAAGTTAGCTAGTCTGGTTAGAACTTATGGATCTTGGCAAGTTGTTTTAGCCTATGGAGTGAGTTTATGTGTTCCAGTGGCTGTGATTCAAAAAGATACTTTTATTAGAATAGTTCCTGTTTTCTTTAGTTTCACTGATTTTATTTTCTTGTAGTTTCTTTAAAAATCTAGAAACATGCATTTTGGGATTACTTGACAGTTGCTTCAGATGACAGCTTTTTTTTAAAATTCATTCCTCCGATACTCCTGTAGTAGAGTTACAGCAACATTGCTGACCTTTATCTTTCCACAGGGGAGAAGTGGAGCTCTTACTGTTTGTCTTCTCTGGCGGCTCGTAACATTTGTACCAGCAGAACTGGTAACTCATGGGCTCAGTGGGATTCTGCCTCTCTCTCTTCTTCCATTGGAAGTTCTGCTTCTTGCTCTTTTTTACACACCCCAGCTGTGGAGGAATCCAGCCAGCACCTCCCAGCTGCTGCACGCAACCCAAACCAAGCCATCTTCACCGTGGATGCCAGCACAACAGAGGTATTCACAGCAGAACCTGCAGCACTAAGCTCCCCATAACTGGTACAGGTTGTGTGATAGCAGGCTAAAAGGACTGTTTTTCTTTTGTGTATCTGCAGGTAATCAGGGTATCATGAAGGCATTTTGTAGTCTGCTCCAGCTCAGCAGTCTTCTAAAGACTGATGGGTTTATTTCCATTGCAGGTTGTAGTTAGCAAAATGTACAACAGCAGAAGCAAGGATGTATCGAGTCTTTTTTCAGACAGGCCAGGGAGGTTGTGGCTGCCCCGTTCCTGGAAATGTTCTAGGCCAGGTTGGATAAGGCTTGGAGCAACCTGGTCTAGTGGAAGGTGTCCCTGCCCGTAGCAGGGGGGTGGAAGTGGATGGTCTTTGAGGTCCTGTCCATCCCAAGCCATTCTGTGATTCAATGGATCTATAAGAATGCAGCTGTGAAGTGATATGAGGGAAGAAAGGAAGAGCAGAATGTGTTTCAAGCCTTCTCTCTGTAAAGTACCAACCCTGAAAGGTGTTTGTGGTGGCACAAGATTTCTTTATCTGCCCCAGTAAATATTTCATTTGCATTGAGAGGGAAAGAATTTCTCTGTTTCTGTCCTGAGAGGAATCTAAAATTGGGTCCTGGAAACTTTAAAGAGCTGTGCCAGTTTTTAGCTTGAACTGACAGCTCAGGTTTGCCCACTTTGAAGACCCTGAGTCCAGACTCGCTCCATTGCACAGCCTCCAGTCTGCCAGTGACTGGGGTGACCACTGCACACCTTTGAGTCTGGATACAGTTTTGTGGCTTGCCTGGGCTTTGCTTGCAAATACAGGTTGGTAGGGTTGCCTCCATGGATGTCATTGTTTACAGTTAAAAGAAAGCAGCAAACCTAGAAGGAAAGCAATGTCTCAAAACGTCTTAAGCTAAAAGATGTGTGGGCAAGGGATAAGTCCTAGAATAAGAATCTATAATGAACTCAGAATTCTAAAGAACCATTTCATTTCCACCAAGAGAAAGGGATATTATAAGACATTAAAGCAACCACCTGAGGACATAATGAGCTCTTTAAAAAATGTACAGCTTTTATTCTTTGTTTAGATTTGGTTTCTTCTGTTCTTTTCTAGATCCTAGTGGCCAATGACCGAGCTTGCAAGTTGCTTGGGTGCAGTAGTCAGGAGCTCATTGGTCAAAAGCTGTCCCACTTGATATCCAAATCTGGTCAAGAAGCATGGGAAGCAGTGGGTGAGGAGTACCTAGAAACCTCTGAATGTTCATCGGTGGTTTCAGGAACTGTGGTATGTAAAATGTTCAAGGAAATATTCCCCACCACATAAAGTGGTTTGGTAGGCTTTGGTTTGGGATTTTTTTTTTTTTAAACGTTTTCTCTATAATTTCCTGATATATTTAACTTTGTGGACATTTGGCAATTATGTAATTTGCAGAACTGTTTAGTTTAAAAGTTTGCAGATGTGGGATTTCAAAGGGCGAAAGATGATTTAAGGGGACACCCATGAGAACATTGCAGCTGTCAACACAGTCACCATGACTTGACCAAATCAGAACTTAAAGGACATTAGAATTTTTAAAAATTGCTTAACATGGAAAAAGTCTATTGTGGAAAAGTTCCCAATTGTCTGGTCCTTAAAAATATATTTTAAATTATCTTAATTTGGATTGTGCATATTATAAAGGTACAAACCAGTGAAATACTGTGAAATGTCTGTGCCAAAACACCGTAGTTGGTGCAAAAGAGTGGAATTGGTATTTTGCCTAGAATGGGGTTGTTTATAAGAGAACTGCATGAGGAAATCTCCATATTATTTTCTTTTGCTGCTGTTGTGAGTTGTCACTAGAGAATCCTTGGAAAATGAGCTGGTATTCTTTCTGGTGTGTTATTTTTGAACTGAAATTGTTGGTATCTCAGTGCCTTATCTTCCTGAATCCTCAGCTGGTGTGGGGTAGGGGCAAAGATCTAAGTTTGATTCAGTGAAACCCAAGATTAAAATTAAATGTCTGACAGAGGCACTTATTCTAAAATGTTCCAAATACTTTATAGGAGTCACTGTGTAAGTCATAAACCTGTTCTGTCAAGATCATATAAAAATCATAAAAGGCTTGGTATAAGCCTTGCAGGCTATAAGATAAAGAAACATTTTCTGATCTGACAAGAATCTCCTCCCATAAGAAATTAAACTGCTGGTTTTGCAGCTGAAAGTAAGAACTGTGTTCCTGATGGGGAGTGTTCATTAGCACCATGGGACATCCCTTAAATAAGGCATCTCTGAGAGGCACTTCTCACTGAATGCAAGGTGTTAAAGTGGCACATTTATTACTCTGAAGTCTTTATGCCTTTAGACTTCCTGAGGCGGGGAGAGACGATACAAAAGTAACAACATTTTGTGTATGATCAGTAATTTATTTTCAGACCTTTTAATCTCTGTATTAAAACGGTGTTTCTTCCCATAAAATACTAGCAAGCAGTCAAGAAATTAAGTTTTTTCTAATAATGATAGGGAGGTATCTTGGCTCAGTATCTTACTCCTGTTTGAAATTCTTGCTAAGTAGCCACAGTCTCAGTCATGTCTCCATTTCTGAATCCGGTGAAAAGGTGGATGTTATTGGCCGCCTCAACGAGAAGATCCCTGTCTCTGTCTGGCTGAGGCAGATAAGAAGCAAGGACACCCAGCGTTGTGTGGTTGTGCTGGAACCAGTGGAAAGACTTTCAGCTTCTGTTTCCTTCACTGCTGACGTAAGTGTTTTCCTGACGAGCAAAGGAGATTGCAGTTTGTGAGAGTTTGTGTGTGAGTGGAAGGTGTCTGAAAGGCAGCAGGCACATGTTCACTGATTGTCAACATGGAGTGTGTCCATGGCAGGGCCTGAAACCAGGGCTGTGCATGCAGGACCTGTGCATGGATCTCTGGTGTGGCTCACCTTGGCGTGTTTGACAACCCACATAAAAATACACTCTTTCTTCTCAGGGGACATCTTACACTTCAGCAGAGTCTGTTTGGCAGGGGGTTGATAATTTGGGGTATGGATGCCCTTGTGAAGGGATCATCTTGCTGAGGAACAGTTCTGTGAGGAGCGCTGGACACCTCTGCCTCTCTCCTGGGCAAAGGACAGCCTCCCTGCACTGTGATATGGGAATATTGTTTTATGCTGTGTCTGCTTTTTCTGAGTGAGTTGTGTCCACCAAAGGACTGCAGAATGAAATTTCCTGCCATTGCTTAGATAACTGCAGAAACCATTGTCAAAGTATTGAGTGGACTGTGGCTAAAATGTTAAAATTTTAACAGTCCTGTACATTTTGCTCCCCAGGGAAAAATTACGTCATGTGACCTCCTTTATGCCCATCTCCATGGCTACCCAACATTGGAAGCAGTAGTCGGCCTCCACATAAAGGACCTGATTCCTTCTGTGCAGATCCCTCCTCTAGGCAAAAAAATCCCAAAGGTACAGTGTAAGCACCAACCTCATTCTTCCACAGGCTTCCCATTTGGAATACACGTGCATGCTGTTTTCTCTCCTCACGTAACAGAAGAAAGCCTTTTCAGAGGAAAGCCTGATTCCCCTGGAAAAGGGTGTGCTGCTTATTTGTGGAGCTGCTGTCTGAAGAGTTCCTAACTAGGGATGAGACCATGCCCTGACCTCTCACTGGAATCTGTCCTGGTGAAAGACAGTTTTCTGCAATCCTATCTTTGTAAGATGCCATGCTCTCTCTGTAAGCTGTTTAAGATTACTTTGAATTCTTTAGCCCATTTCAGTCATGTCTGTCTGAGGAGTGAAAGAATACCCAGGTCTTGCAAATGCCATGAAAATGGGCAGATAGGGAGTTGAAGGAGGCCTTCTTAGGAATGCCTAATTTGTTGAAAAGCTGCAGCATGGACTCGTCTTCAGGATATTTATATAGTAGTTCAACACTGGATTCCAAAACCTTAAAATCCAGATGTTCATTTTGATATTCACAAGATGGGTTCCTTTTTCTTTTCCTGCTCCTTTTTCCTGAGAATTTCGGTGTAATTTTATATGAATAATGAAATAAACCCAAAACATTTGGTTAGTTAGAGGTTCTCTGTTTGAGTTGGTTTTTTTGCTTTGATTTAGAACCTCAGGATCCAGCGAGCTGCAGGCCGATGCAGAGAGGGTAACATGTTTCCTCTCAGTTTAAAGCTGGAAGTCAGTCATCTGGAGGAGGAGCAAGCAGCAGTGCAGAAAGATGAGGTTCCACAGACAGAAGGCTCTCTCCCAGGCTATCAGTACTCTGCTACAGTTGTGGTTTTCTCCACCATCAGTGGTCTTATTACTGTCCAGTCAGATGGAACCATCTGCGGCATCTCGGATAGTTTTGCTTTAATGCTGTTTGGCTATGAGAAGAAGGATCTGTTGGGAAAGGTAAGATAAGTTTAAATCCTCCCAGAAGACTGATACATGTGGCAGCATATCCACTGGAATTGTGAAGTTGTGTTTTACACTGCTTGCCATCACAGAACCCCTGGGTTCCACGTGTTCGGTGGCTGAGGTGTAGGATGACACGCGAATTCCCGTGCTGTAATTGCTAAGGCTTGCAGTGCTGAGGAGCTGCTATGGATTTCAAGTAGCCCAAAGCAAGCTGCACAGGTCTGTGTTCTCCATTGGTCACGTGGATCACTTTTGCCTGGCTATCCATGAGAATCAGGTTCACAGACACGGACTGTTAGCATTTGCCCCCACCCTGTGAGAGTTGGCTTAGCTTTATAAGGTTTCGTTCTTTGTTTTAGAACATTACATTCCTGATCCCTGGTTTCTATAACAACATGGAAAGAAGCAGTGGCTGTTCTTTGCCTTTGCCTCCTCTGGATGATTCCACAGGGACAGAAGGTGAGTGCGTTTTTGGAGGTGTCAGTTCCTGCCATACAGCTGGCTCTGGCTGCTGTAACCAAGGGGAAATGAGCAGAGACAAGAGGTTCACCTACAAACCTGAGAACATTCTTCATAAAAGCTGTGTCCCTCCACACAGTTTTTAAATCGGGTTTCCACTATAACCTCAGGTAAAGGGAACTGTTCACCTAAGATTGAGCTTCTCTCTTTGTTGCCAAGAAGATAAAACTGAATATCCAATTTGGAAATTACAGTGAGAATACAGAATGCTTTGCACTTAACAAGCACTTCCCCTCCCTCCCCTGCTAGGACCCTGTGGTATTTTAAAATGTGTAAAATACAGCTCTTGTGACTGTACTGCAGTGGAGCTGTAGCTACTTAGGATTAATATTTTAAGGGAAAAATCTGATATTCTGAATAGGCTTGTGCTGCTGGCTAATATTCAATGTTATGGTTGCTGTGTTTCAATCAGGGAAGCGTCACATTCTTCTGATGCCGTTTGCATCAGAATTTATCAAAATTTTACTTCTCTGAACACAGCATGAATAAACAGAAGCAAAGAAGCCTCGTGTTTCTATATCTGTCTTTTCCAGCTAGCTCTGCCCAACACAGAGAACACCAGCAAGTTCATGCTTTCGTCCATGTCACAAGAGATCTTTTATGCTGGTTTTGTCTCCTTTTTTTCTCCCCATTTTCTTTTTCTCTTTGCTTAGAAATGCACATCTGTGCTGAAACCAATGCACCCTTACTGGAACAAAGAAGAGTTAGTAGACAGTGTACAATTTCTTAGGTAATTCTTTGATGAAATTATGCCCCTAATCTAGGAGTAGTTCAGTTCTTCAGTGAGGAAGCATTGTTGGCACTCAGCCATTACTAATTAAAGGATTGTTCTAGATTCAAATCTAAATTTGTTCTTTTGTTATCTTCTTCTGCAGCAACAAAACTTGGATTACTTCATCTTCCAAACTCATGTTTTTCTTCTGATCTTTTGTCACTGGGGAAGGAAAGAACTTCATCTCCTCTTCTTTCAAACACGTTTAGACTCTTTTTTTATCGTACAGCTTCAGTGAGTTACATAAATCCAGTCCAAACCTTTTCATTATATGGGTTTGGAATGGGCTGTATATGTGTGGTTTGAGCTTTTTTTTTTTTAATGCTGCTGCTGTATGATCATTTTAATTTCAGTCTCTTTACATTATTGACATTTTTAGGTCTCTGAACTTCAATTCAATTAGCTAATGCATGGTACCAATATCTGCCCAAGAGCTTTGATAGAAAAGCAAATTTTGGCAGCCCTAAAACATGTAGATTCCTGCATGTGGTGATTTCTCAAAGTAGAGTGGAATGCTCATATTTTGACTGTTTTGCCTCAATCAAGCCTTTTATTCTCAGTTCCTTAGGGAAAAGACAGACCAAGGCAGTTCCAAGTTTATTTTTAATCACTGTAGCCTCCGAAGCCTAAACATAAAAGTTTAAGTTGGCGTGGTTTTGTTTCCTGTTTGGTACAGAGAGCAGCTTCTTGGCTGCATCTTTAGCACACCTTCTGTCAAGAGATGAAGAGCAGAAATTGGAGCAACGACACGAAGATGACAAATTAATACGTGATGAGAATGAACAAAAGAATGGGACCAGTTTCTTTTCTCCTCCCTCATCTCCTGAAGCAGCATCCACCCCCACTAATAGGTAGGCATTTCATAGACTGCATATTCACTTGGGAAAATGAAGAGCTGTGCTGGCAATCACCAGCAAAAGCTGATTTTTTCACCTGTGTGATGTCTGTGGGAAGGTGTAGCAAGGGCCTTCCATGTTTGCTGTCTTTATAATCTGAGTGCAACAGAGGCTGAGCTGTGCCTACCTTGGATTTTTATTTAGATCTGCACAACCTACCATTGTCAAGTTACAGAAATTCCAGCTCTAAAGGGGACCAAATGTCTCATCCAGACTAGGGAAGGTAATTAGGCTCTGTCTTCACTGATCATAAACAGTGGATGTTTATCTCCTTCCAGCTGGTGTTGCACTGAAGTCAGGTTACCTGGAGGGAATTCTAGGTGTTATTCCTTCTGGTGCTTGGTGTAACTGTCAGGTCATCCATTAAAACAGGCTACTGTGTTACTGAGGCCCAGCCATTTTTTCTTGTACATTTCCAGGTCTTTTTCCTGTTACAAGGTTAGAAATTCTGTAGAAGTACATATATGATGCTCATGGCCTACCTTAAGTCAAATTTTAAGCCTTCCACATTAACAATTCTAACCTTCAGTAAGTTTTACTACTAAATTTGCTATCCATTTTAAGGTATAGACCATTACAGCAGTTCTTGCTGCTTTTTAAAGTGGCTGATAATGTCATTTTTTGTGCTCTCCTGGTTTTACACCTCTCATATCATACTTGGATTGTAAGTGCTCTGCTTCACTGTTTTTCTATGCTGCATTTTTACTAATGGAAATGTTTGCAAATACCTTGTGCTATGGGCTTCAGTAAACCCTGATTGATGGAGACATCCATCTCCTGTTGGACACACAAGGGATCTGCTGTTTTCAGGACTGGAAGTATCCTACTGATGTGCTGAGGCCTGAACAGCAGGCCTAAGCACCAAATTGACTTACAAGATGAATCTTGAGCACGATGCTATCGATATCATCAAGGTTCTTTTGTTAAAAATAGATGATCAGAACATTTATATTAGTTGTTCTTAATGCCAAACCTGCTGTTGTAGAGACTTTTGTATAACCTCGTGGAAGATACATTAAGAAATCCTCCCAACTGATATCCCCAGAGGCTTGTTAGTAGAGTATTTTAGGCAAAACCCTCCCAGCCCTGGCCCTGGCTCTGGCTGGTTGGGAAGTGGGCCATCAGAACCAGATGTTTTCTGCACAAAAAGGTAACCAAGTGATTTGGACTGTTTGATTTGGGCCTATAAAAGCTGGACCCCTTTTTTGGGTGAACTTGGAGACCTCACCTACAAGTGGACACACAGTACAGGATTTTCCCAGTTGCTGGGGAGGGTTCTCCAGGTCCTCACTGAAGAAAGGGGCTCCCCAGCAACTGCAGACTCTGGATGATGGTAAAGTATTTAGGCAATTGGTGATGTGTCTTTCTCAATCACTGTTCTTTCCCTCTCTCATACAGTAATGATTAGATGCATCACCTTGCTTATTTTTGCTTGTTGCTGAAGCTGAGCGAGTAATAAGCTTTTTGTTGTATCAGATGTATCCTTTTACCTCTGTTTTGCCTCAACATCAACAGTAAAATGAGCCCATTCTTTCCATTGATGTCTGTGCCCATTCAGTCACCCTCGTCAATTGGGAAAACACCTGCCACATGTATTAGGTTATTTTGTGGTGGTAAATGGTTTATGATCTATATTTAGAAATAAAGCTAGAGAAGGAAATTATCCATAGGGAAAGAGTGCCATTTGAGTGCACCTGCTCCTCTTTGGTGAATTTGTTAGGATTTTGGATGCCTGTGCAAACAGCTTTCTGCCTTTTGCTTTTAAACTTGAAATGAAACTATTGGTCCAGGTTTTAAATAGTGACCGTATTTAAGTGGGTATGATACAGTAGGACAGTTTTCTTGTTCTTTTGTAATCATGATGTCACTGATGGCTTTGAGACTTTGCAGTGAGGACAGCCTTGCTACCAATGGGCTGTCAGCCCACCAGAGAGCCTTGTCCCAAAAGCTGGCTTGACACAATCAGTGCAGTGGAACAGTACAGAACAGTGGAAACTTCAGGATCAAATAATTCTCAAAAGATGCTCTCTGCAAGGCTCTCTCTCGCGTCATCTGACTCAGATCAGTGGGATTTAGGTCAGAACACAGAGATTCCAGGAAGAATCAGTCACAGTATCTCCTGCAGTAACTGTTGCCTGGTTGCCTGTTTGTTCCAGACTAGAAGACAATCCAAAGGCGTCATCCTGTGACCCAGTGAAGCTGCCTTCTGAAGTTACTTGTAACTCACCTGGAACCCCAACAGTGGATGAGCCATGGCCTGGGACAGCACTGAACTGCAGACAAGACCTTAAAAGCCACATGGTTCCAGGGCAGGTGTCAAAACCAAACTCGATGTGTGATGCAAAACATTGCAGCCTCGAGCACATTGTTGTTGACAACTGCCTGCTAAACGATGCTTCCACCTTCTTTGCACATGAAAGAAATACTGCCGGTGATGCTTGCCCAGGAAATAAAACAGGTCACAGTGCTTCTGCACCAGGAGCTGCCACAACCTCTGAAGATGCCAAAGAATCCGAACTGAACTGTGTTTGCTCCAGTCTGGAGGTACTGGGTCTGAATACTGGTGTCAAGGGGAACTCAGGCAATTCTTTAGGTGTTCCTGCAGCTCTTGTAGGAGCATGTTGCTCTGATGCAGTGGACTCCAATATGCTCATTGAGACAAACGGTGCCTTTTGCACTCATCAAGGAAAGCAGCTGCTGAGTGGTGTTGCCACAGAAGCTGATTCTGGATGGCTGGCCTCCAGAGGGCATTTACAAAACTCAGAGGAATCCTCCAAAGCATTTCCTGAGAAACCTGAAACCCTTGCGGAACCTGTGGGGTACAACTCCAACAGAAATCCCCTGAAAAGCAAAGGTAGGCCTGAGGAACACTGCCAGTTGCTCAGGCAGCAAAATATGGAGATTAAAGTAACATCAACCCCAGTGAAGCAAGAAGGCAGGCTGAACCCAGCAGCTCCTTTGACCTGGGAGATTCTGGAAGGCAGCTACATTGGGAATTGCTGTCACAGAGATGGTTCACAATTCAGTAAGTGAAACCTTTTCCCCCTTCCCAAACTCTTATTGGGGTGCTCCTTTTCACCCTCAGTTTTGCAGAATGCAGACAGTTCTGGTTAGAATCTCACAGTGGAGAGGAAGGAGGAAGCATCTGGAAGAAAAAATGGTATTTGAGTCTACCCAGAGGGTATTAGAAAAGGAGGTGGTATAAAATATGAAGTTGGTAAGAAATTAATCCCTACTGAAAAGTCAGAAATACTCTCAAAACACGATTAAAAAGTTTGAACCTGATAACTTTTTCTGAGCAGAAAATACAAACTCCACTGCGAAACTGTAAATTGCATTAAAATTGTATAATGGAATTTGTTTCATTCACTCCTTCAGCTGCATTCAGTGGCTTGTTGAATAAAACCCCCATTTTTATGTAATCTAGAATAACAGTGTGAAATGAATAATCACAGTTGGACACTGACAAGTCTCTGCTGGAGGTGGGAACTCTGGAGGAAGCTGACAGGTACCTCTAGAATAGCTGTGCTGGTGTCAGCCCCTCTGATGATTCTTTACTGAGCAGGTGTTCCCCAGATTCTGAACTTTTTGTCAAGAGCTCAGAATTTTGTTCTAAAATGTCTGCAGTCTTGTTCAACACTAAATTTACATTCTACCATTTTAATTTCCTCACCTGTTTCTACAGGCATACTCTTCGAGGTGAAATGTGCAGAGCTGCAGGATCCCACTGTACTTTTCTGTGTCTGGGTGGTGAAAGACATTTCACAGAGCCAAAAGGAAGCTGTGGCAAAGACTCAGCATTTGCTTGCCAGCCTAGCAAACTCTGCCCAATCTGTTGCTGATCTTTCTACTAAAAGTCTTGGAGAAGTAAGACATCCTACCTTTGAATATTGAGCATTTCTCTCCTTGTTTGACTGTTAAGCTGAAGCTAAAGTCAAGACGTTTTTCAAATTAATGACTTGAGTTGGTGGGGTGGATGTTGCTGTTTCTTTGTTTCCCTACTTGTTTTTATATATGAAAACAAAATTGCTATTTTGTAACACTTCTGGTGTGGGGCTTGGTGTAATTCCCTTTCTAGCCTGAACAATGCAGTTCCAAACTGCAGGATACTCAAGGAGTTCAGTTCTCACTATCAGAACCAAAGATTTCTCCTTTTATCTCTTCTTGCAGATGTGTATGTTCTTTTCAGTATTTATTCAGTTTATAAATGTGATTCTGTGGCTTGCTCATTTTCTCCTGCTCTTGTAACCTGTATACCTGTACTTAGGCCATCAGATCAGCTTCACTTTTCAACAATTCCCGAAGAGCTGAAGATCTTGAAGGATTAAGAGCATGTGAGGGAGAATATGCAAAAAATTACAGCACTCTCAGTCTCATTGGCAAAGGCTCTTTTGGCTTTGTCTGGAGTGCCAGAGGCAAGAAAGATCACCAGGAGGTGAAGTATTTCTTCTAGCTCTATTGCAATAATAATTTAGGATGGAAACTGAAAGGTTAGATATTCTGTCAGCACTACACTTGTCAAAAGCTTCTCTTTGGTCGTTTGGGGTTTTGCTTTGCTTAAACAGAAATCTGTGATGGAAACAGGATAGCAGAACGTTTGCATTGATGTAGTGTAGGGATGTTACCTGAGACAACAGGTGCAGAATGAGCTAATGAACTAATGAATGTAGCTAACTGAACCTGTTGAAAGAAGTAGACATTAATCTTAACAGGACTATAGGTTTTAGTCTTCTGTTACAAAAGAGAATGGCAGACCTCAAAATCGTTATTGTGCCATGACTCAAGAATGGGGAGTAGACATGTTGAGATTATGGCAACTCCTCTTTATCAGGAGAAGTATTCTGGGTGCTGAGAGGCAAGCTCTGGTGTTTTCTCTTGCATGGATGTTAAGTGCTCATTTCCCTCCACTGCACCCATGTGCCAGAAGCCACCGCTGCTGTAAATGGTTGATAAGAGAGCTGGCCTGTCAAAGCCTTTGGAATTCAGAGCAGCAATAAAAACATTCCATTTACGTGTGTCATTTGGCTTCTAGGACTAAATTAGACTGAACACATTTGAAGATACTATGAGCTATTCACATTGGGTTACTTCCATCCCTCCAGTAATATGAGGCATTAACAGATTTCCTGGAAATTCACTTACCTGACACTCAAAGCCATGCTTTGGCAGGTGATGCTGAATGCTGTTGTCTGTGTAGGTTGTTGTAAAGTTCATCTGGAAGGAGAGGGTACTGGAGGACTGCTGGGTGGATGATCCTGATCTGGGGAGGGTCACTCAAGAAATTGCAATCCTGCTGAAGCTGCAGCACCCCAATATCATTAAGGTACAGTGACTCGGAATTAGTGCAGTTTGCACTGCATCAGGGGGGTCATTTGAATACTGGGTGTCTTGTGCTCCTCTTCAGCAGTGAAATGTCCTGTATTGAGTCTGTCTTTTCAGGAAAGAAAGTAACCTGTTTATCCTGCTTTGTTTTGGAGGGTGTGTCACAGCACACTATCACTTGCTGCCACACTTTTACCCCAAACTGATCTGAAGATGTGGCTCTTAACAGAAAAAAAGCTGTTTCAGGATAAGACGCATCTCTTGGAAGTGTGATGCCACATCTGAACACGTACTGGTTCAGTAAATAATCTGGACACATCTTGTTTCATCCTCTTTGTTTTGGGGTTGTCGGTTGTGGTTTTGGAGTTGTTTTTTTGGTTTTTTTTCTTCAGAAAGAGAATTCCTCTTGGATTTAATTCTGCTCCCAGTTTTAATTCTGTACTCTTTTCAAGAAACATTTGTGCTCAGTGAAATGAGACTTTAAAGATTATAATATATGCCAGTTAAATCTCTAAGAGGAGAGCAGTGTTTGTTAAAAATGAAGAAAAAAAGGCAGTTTTTGAGGACGAAGCACATGATTAAACAGGTCTTTTATTTATAGGTGCTGGATGTATTTGAAAATGAGTGCTTCTTCCAACTGGTGATGGAGAAGCATGGATCTGGCCTGGACCTCTTTACATTTATTGATAATCAGCCCAACTTGGATGAGCCATTGGCAAGTTATATATTCAGACAGGTGAGAGCAGAATTGCTGCATGCAGGTAAGGATTGGTTAATGTAAGAACCAGGACTCTGTTTCACTTAATACTGGCTGATCAACTGCTGTGCTGAGTTGGAGTTGTGCTCAATACTTGCAGAACCTTTCCTCGCTGTTCTGTAGGGCTGGTTGAAATGCTGCCTGCAGAAACCTTGTTCAGGTTTACTTCAAAACAGCAAAGAAGCCTTTCCAGGACCTTACTGCCTGTGAGGGTTTCCCGTGGGGCCACGGCCCCTCAGCTGTTACCAGGACAGCACACAGCCCCTGTCACCCAGACACCGTTCATGTAGCAGTCACACTTCCTCTGAGGGAGGAGGAAACCTCACAGAAGCTGCCCCAAGCCTACAAAAAGCCACATTTTCACTTAGTTCAGTGCTTAGTTTAGCTTGGTTACAGGAGTAAAGGGCTCTGCTCTTTAAGTCAAGAAATTGTCTTGGATTTTAACGTGGCATAATGCAAAGGAACTCAGGGTAGTTGCCCATGAGTCAGGGGCTTGCCTGAGAGCTGAATTGCCCTTTGTTTAGTGAGTTAACCACAGCAGCAGCCCCCAGGTAATTCCCCCTCATGGGTTTTGGAGTAAATTCCTTGCTTTAAGGTATGCAGGAATTGCTGTGCACGTGGTCACTCCCCCACACCCGTGCTGTGCCCACCCTGCCCTCACCTGGGGTGCTGATGGAAGATGGAAATCAGAGGTGTCCCTTTAACCTTGTGGTGGGTCCTTAACTCAGCCTGGGGTTGGTAAGGCTGTCTTGTTCCCTCAGATCTGAACTGCATTTCTCTGCAGAGGCAGATTTGTATTATAAATAGAAACTTTTCTCCCTCAGCCATCTGCTTTTCTTGTTAAAAACATTGTAGGAGTCACGATCGTCTCCAAGGTGATATCACTCTCATGCCATCCTTAATTATGGCACTGAAGCTTGAATCGTGCAGGAAGAAGAATGGAATTTAGGGATGATTCTGTTATTTATACCAAACTTTGCTCTTACATGCCTTGTCATCCTGCAGCATGGAAGGCACACAGTAATGTCCTCCTGGAGAAACCACAGGACCCTCCAAATGAAGCTGGGATAAAAATAGAGTAACTTGCTGGATTGTAGCAGTGAGCTCCGATGCTCACAATC
Organism: Struthidea cinerea; assembly: GCA_013397865.1. NCBI lineage: Eukaryota > Metazoa > Chordata > Aves > Passeriformes > Corcoracidae > Struthidea > Struthidea cinerea. The sequence continues at coordinate 2,573,132 of VZTI01000139.1, read as the reverse complement.
ACATCATGACTGCAGCACCCTCTCCTCCTGCACATTTGTGAGAGGAAAGCAGCAAAGGCTCTTTAAAGTGTCTCTTCCAAGAGCACTGCAGCAATGCTGACAGGCAGGCCTGAGGCCATTTCCAGTTACCATAATTAGGATGTATATCTTGTTTAGATAGTGTCAAAACAAGCCAAAATGTGACTCTGGGAAAGCTGTGATGGCACATCAATTATCCAGGGCACTCTGTGTAGTAACACCTAGTTCTTTCCATCTCTTCCAGCTTGTATCAGCTGTTGGGTATCTCCACTGTAGAAACATCCTTCACAGAGATATCAAGGATGAAAATATTGTCATTGCTGAAGATTTCACAATTAAATTAGTGGACTTTGGTTCGGCTGCCTACCTGGAACCTGGGAAATTGTTTTATACCTTCTGTGGGACAATTGAATACTGCTCACCAGAAGTGCTGTCTGGCAAACCGTATGTCACCCTCTGAAAAGTCATTTTTGTGCCATCACATCAAAAAACCCATGTGTGCAGGGCTGGAACAGAGAAGCCAAGCTGCTGTGCCATTGGAACGCTGCTAGAGTATCTAACCACAGGGAAACTGCAGCTAGATTTAAGGCACTGCAGTGGCAGAAATCACTGTGAAGGTTTGAGTGCATACAAAGTGGGGCAGTGTAGTGACAGAAATCAAGTTGTGAAAGCTTGAATGTGTACAAAGTTGTTTCTAAATCTGTTGTCAGGCTTTCTCTAGCAAAAGCTGCTCTTTCAGAGGTGGAGTAAGCAAGTATTGCTGTTGACAGCATCTTCTCCTTTCATGTCTGTGCTTTGTAACCTCCCACTCTTATCCTCTCTGTTCTCCTCTTTTCTACATGCTTCCTTCTGTGAATTTTTGCAGTTTGATCTTTGTTCATCTCCCCACCGATTTTTGTACTCCTTGGGACGCAAGGATTCTTCCCTTGCAGCTTCTCTTGCTGCTGTTTTGGTTGTGCTACCTGAATCTTGGCTCTCTTCCCTCTTCTTTCCCTCTCCAAGTGCTCTGTACCCGGCAGCCAGTGCTCTCATCCCTGCTCCACGGGGAAGCCTCCCCATCACAGGGCTGGCACGTGCTGTATTTGTATGTGCCTGGATGTATCTTGCTCCTGCTTCACAGCTGTTTCCATGGGTCCTTCAGGCAGCTCCTCATAACAGAGTGGGGGGGAAATAGCAATGCAAGGAGGAGAGGAAATTCCTGCTGGGAGTGAGATGAAAGATGAAGCAAACAGCTCTGCCCTGGGAGTTCCACCTCTTAGTGTGTGAAGGAACTGGCATGTTTCCTCAGATGGAATTGAGATAGTTAATAGTTATTTCCAAATAACTTTTGTTTTGAAAGGGCTGGGAGGATGTGTTTACTCTTCCAGTTAAATATTTAATTGATAGTTTTGGCTGGTGATGAAGAAGGTGAAGGGGTAAGTTCTTGTCACCAGCTTACGTATGTGGAAGTCTGGGTGCATGTTACACATACTCATCAACAGAAACTGGTTGGCTGTTCTGTGGTTGGTTTTATTTTCTGGAGAAGGACCATGCAGACTCCTCAAACACATGAGAACCTTCTTAGAATTCTCACAAACTTCCTATGTTAAAAAAAAAATTGGAAACAAGGGCTGTCAATGCCCTTTTTACTTTCTTTAGCATATAGATATGTCCTGGCAATCTGAGTTTAGGCAAGCTTATCTCTGCACAGGTACCACGGCCCTGAGCTGGAGATGTGGTCACTTGGCATCACCCTTTACACCCTGGTGCTTGGGGAGAACCCCTTCTGTGAGCTGGAGGAGGCCTTGGCAGCCGTCCTGAGTCCTCCTCGCCCTGTGTCAGAAGGTGAGCTCTTCCCATTTGCTTTCCAAAAGGAGCAGATCTCTTGGGAAAGTATAAGCGTCGCTTTTTCACCAGAAATAAAGGGGAAGACTGAAAAAATGCTCCCCACTGTGTTCTGTGATGGTTTGAAAAGCTGCTCAGTGCAGCAGAGTTCGGGGGATTTGTCATTCTTTGAATATAGACCGTATCTCTCATTCCCAACCTGCCTAAAATCCAGCCTGAGCCATCCCTCTGCTGTCTCTGCCCAGGTCTCATGGATCTCATGGCCGGGCTCCTGCACCCTGTTCCAGAGCAGCGCACGACTCTTGCTATGCTAGCAGAGCATCCCTGGCTGCGACAGCCTGTGAACCTGGCTGATTATACCTGGGAAGAGGTGTTTGTCCCTGCCGAGCCAGCTGAGACCTCGGTGTGAAGGCTTCTTCATACAGGGATGACTTAGAGAAGTCTGAGCTGTGTTAGCAGGATAGCTCCCATTGGAAGGTCACCTGCTGAGACCCACATAGACTCGGTTTATTATTGTTCTTACCCAGGACATGTTCCAAAGACGTGAAGCAAAGATTTTAATGTTGTTTAAATTGTTCATAACTTGGAATATATTTTTATTGGCTGGTTTTACTTTTTATACGTTGTTCATATATCTTTCTGAAAAGTGAGTGAATAAATGAATGATAACATGTCTGTTGGTTTTCTGAAGTGTGTGTGCACAAAGGAGCCTCAAAATTAGACATGTAATTGCATGATTTGGATGGGAGGGGTAGGTTGGTGGTGTCCTTTTTTTTTTTTTAATATCAGAGTCCTGTCTTTATCCAGAAAAACAGTCCTCGATTTTGATGACGCAAAGAAGAAAAAATAGATTCAATTAAGAGAATTTGGTCGAGACATGGGTAACAGGAACATTTTGGGGTACAGCGCAGCCGGGGGTCAGGCTGCTTGGGAGGAAGTGCAGGGAAAAGGCAGCTGTTCTGCCGGCTGCTGCTGCTTTCTGACACCAGCTCTGCAGAGAAGCAACAGGACTCGGCTTAATTAGTAAAGATTAGCTTTGAATCCACTTCTGACTCTGCTATCTCCATCCGAACACATAACAACCTGCCCTCACCTGCCTGCTGTAGCGCGGCGGTAGCACCGCGCCCGGCTCTGGCCCCGGCGGGGATGATGCCCCGCGGCCCGCGCCGCTCTCGGATCGGCTCTGCGGGCATCGGAGCGGGCACGGCGCTCTGCCCGCGTTTTCCCCAGGATACCGGGCTGCTCCTGCCCCGAGCGAGCCAGCCCTGCGCGCCCGGAGGGGCCGGGCCGGGCCTGGCTCGCACCCCG
>VZTI01000139.1:2546634-2569910 GCA_013397865.1 Struthidea cinerea | reverse complement strand
CCGGGAGGGCGCTGCTGGCGGGCTGGGCGCTCCCCGCCGCCCCCGGGCCGTGCCCTCGTCGCGGCTGCGGGGAGGTGGCGGCGCTGCGGGCCATGGGCTTCAGCCAGGAGCAGGCCCGGCGGCTCCTGGCGCTGCAGCCCCGGCTCGGCCCTGAACACCGGGAGGCGGCGGCGGCGCAGCTGCTGCTGCTCGGGCTGAGCACCGAGGCCGCCCTGGCGCTGCTGGAGCGGAGCCCGGCGCTGCTGCGGCTGCCCACGGAGCGACTCCGGGAGCGCGCCGAGGAGCTGCGGCGCCTGGGGCTGGACGGAGGTAGGGCAGCGTGCGGGGGTGCGGGGGGAACACCGGGGCGCTGCCGCTGACCTGCTGCCCGCAGGCCGGCTGCTGCGGGCGGTGAGCCGCTGCCCCCAGCTCTTCCACGTGCCCCGGAAGAGGCTGGAGGCGGCGGTGCGGCTGCTGCGGGAGCGTTGCCTTTTCACGGCGGAGCAGCTGCGGGAAGTGCTGGGAACCTGCCCCACCGTCCTGCTGGAGGAGCCGCGCACCCTCCATCACCAGTTCCAGGTGAGGACCGGGACCCACCTTCCTGCCAGAACGGGCTACGGGAATAGGGCTGTGCCTGACACACCCCGTCCCGCTCTGCAGTACGCCTACTTCAGAATGGGGGTCCAGCAGAAGGAGATGGTGAAGGCTCGGCTCTTCCAAATGCCCTTTGCCGAGCTCCGGAATCGGCACATCTTCTTAGAGCGCCGGGGGCTCTGCGAGACCCCACACAAAGGGCAGACCCAAACCAGTAACCCAAAACTGAAGGACATCCTTCAGCTCCCGGAGAAAGACTTCCTGGCCAGTCTGGCCCACTCTACCCCAGAGGAGTATGAGGTCTTCAAGAAGCTGCTGGCTCGAGAGGAGGAGGAGAAGGAAGAGGAGGATGTGGATGCAGTGTACACAGAGGATGATGATGATTTGGACAGTGATGAAAGTAAAACAGCCCGGGAGTGAGGAGGTGAGGCTCCAAGGTGCCCGAGCCCTCCCCTGTTCATGCACTCTCTGGGTGCTTTGGGCTCCCACCCCACACCAGCACAAGCCACGGTGGGTGCAGGGCCCCATGGGTGGGGCACCAATAAATCCCATCTGTCAAATACAACAACACTCATTCCTCCTCCTCGAGCAACTACTTAAAAAAAAAAAAACCCTCAGTTTCCATAAAGTGTTTTTATTAAAAAAAAATTAAACAAAACCCCCTAATTTATTTCCAAGTCTAGGTTAAAACCTTCCGGCTGCATTACATACTGTGCCGGCTGTGGGACAGGAGGCAGTGGGCTGCTCTGCCAGCTGGCAGTGGGACCAGGCTTCCTGCTGCTGTGGGGACAGGTCCTGTGGAAACAGAACTGTCCCGTGGCGGGGCCACCTCCACCTCCACAGCCCACGTCGGCACTGATCTCATGGCTGACAGAGCAGGGGTGCAAATACTCTCAGACCACGGCTCCAAACGCTCCTGTCTGGGTTTCCCCTTGCCCTGCTCTTCCTGGTAGGGAGGGCTGGCTGCTTCTGCCCTGGGAAGGCAGGGCTGCTGTGCTTGCCAGGCAGCTGGAACAGGACCCGGCAGCCTTGGAGGAAAACAAGGCATGTCTGTCCTGTGGGAGCAAAGCTGGAGGTGGTGCAGGAGGGGAGCGGCACGCTGGCCAGCTGGTCGTGGCTTCACACTGTCCCTGCCACTCGCCTCTGCAGCTGTGCCTGCAGGCTGAGCACTGTTAACACTGCTCCTGGGAGGAAGAGGGTGGTGGCAGGAGCGCTGCAACTCCTGGGCTTGTCCTGCTCTGAGAGCATCTTCCAAGCTGCTGCTTGAGATGTGGCTGAGCAACAGAGCTCTGTGATGCTTGGCAGGAGGGGAGGGCCTCCCCACCAGAATAATCCCATCTGCTGGGGCCATGAGGCTCTATACCATAACTGCGATATATCTCTGGTATGTGTTAATTTATAATATACACCGTGTACGTTAATACACAAATCTATGTTTAACTAGTGTTGTCATACAAACTCACAAAAACTAGGAACGTTTCTAAGCTACACTTTTTCTTTCCTTGCCTGCCCTGCCGCAGTGCTGTGTGCTGGTCCTCTCCTCCACATGCCCTGCAGCACTGGTGCCACAGGGAAGGCAAACTCTGGGTGCAGTGCAAGGGAATGGCATGCGGGGCTGGCTTCCCCGCCAAGCCTCTGCTGGGCCCTGCACTGGTGTGGAGGCAGCTACAAGTGTGGTGGTACTGGCATGCCTCAGCTGACAGACTTCACCCTACAGATCACGTTTACAATTCTTTTTAGGTGCTCTATCGGTTTCTGAGCTGGAAATTTGGTTAAAACCAGGGCTTGTTTACAAAGCAAAGAAAAAAGGCAGGCAGTAGGAGCTGCCTCAGTTTCCCCTGCTAGAGCAGAGGAAACAGGAATGCTCCTCCACTGCCCATGCTCGCCTCACCACTCGGAGCTGCTCACCATTTCTAACTCATCTACAGAGGCTGCTCCTCAGAGCATATTTTGGGGGAGCCAGATTTTAGGTGATGGCTAAGGCTTTTTGGTCTGCATTAAACTGTTTTATTTGAGGGTTATAGGTAATTTATAACCTTGGGTTACGAAAACAGATTGGTGCAGATGCTGTTGGCAAGGAGCTGGGCTGATCCCTGAGTGAAGCGGGGAGCCCGTCGCTTGTGCAGGGTGGCTGGGGGTGCTGAGCAGGGCTGGCCCCCTCAAGGGGCACTGGTGCTCAGCTCCTCAGGGGCAGAGAGGGGGCCAGCAAAGGCAGTGCTGGGCCAGCGGGGGGGAAAGGGAGCACTACTCAGTGTGCTGATCCAGCTGCGTGTCCCTAATGGGCTGGAGGAAAGGGAGAGGTTGACACCAGGCAGGAAGGCTCCCCTGTTGTGTTCAACCCAGTGAGCAGATCTGATCTTCCTGGTGTTCAAAAAGCCCTTAGATGTGGAAAGACGACGCTTCTACTGCTTTAAACCCTGTGGAGGAGCAGGAGGAAAATGAGCTGGTGTACACAGTCTGTCAGATGCCCCACAGCTGGCCTCTTCCCCCCCTGTGCACTAGTCTTGGGCTGAGAGAAGGGGACCTACTGTCTCCAGGACTGCCTGGCCCTTTCTGTGCAGGAATCTCTTGTTCATGAGAAGAAGCCAGGGGGAAGCAGAGCATTGCCTCCTGCTTCTCCACCCCAGCCACAACCAGGAGCCCTCAGCCATAAGCCCTCACACCCCCTCGACACGGTGGTGTGAGCCAGGGTTGTGCCCTGGCCTGCACCCATCTCCCTGACTCCCTGCATGGGAACTGCCCCTGCCTGCAGCTGAGGAAGGCTGGAGCAGGTACTTACTTCTATTGGCTTCTTCAGTGTGTGACTGTTGCTTGGCTTTCTGGAAGAGAAAGGAGGACAGCACCATCAGCCCCATGCCCCTTGGCCATTACTCACAGGCAAGCATACGGCACTGGCATCCAAGCCTTGGTCATATCTGTACCCCTCTACCAGTCCCCCCCCAGCCTGAGTGTCCTCATGCATGCTGGGGAACACCAGCCAGCCACATCCTCCTGTCCAGGGTCACAGGAAGGCTGGCACACTCAGTGTGCTGCTGCTGGCTGTACCTGCTGCTTGTCCTCTCGGAACTGGTGCTCTCACAGCTCTCCTTGTAGCAGATGTCCTGGTGTACCTTGTAGATTCTCCTGGACCTATACACACAGCGTGAGTGTAGGGAACAAAAGGGAGAGAGGTGCTTTGGTGAGTGTGAAGGGGAAGTCTGGGTGCTTCCCCTATTTCCTTCCAGGCTGCAGTAGCCAGCCTCGGCAGGAATGGGGCTCAGCCTGCTGTGCCAGAGGACTGATCCCAGCCAGGCCTTTGTGCCTCCATCGCAGGGAGGCCGGGGGCAGAGCAGAACCCTCCATGCCCTGGCGCTGCACCAGGGCTGCCCCAGCCCTCTGCTCGCAGGTGGAGAGGCAGCCAGGAGCTGGATGGGATCTGCTGCTGTCTGGGGGTCACACACACCAAATCCAACCTTGCTGCCACGTGGGTGGGCAACACCAGTATGGAGCTGTCACTTCAGCAACACCCTGCCCTGATGCACAGCTGGGGGGTACCCACAGGGGCATGCCAGGCTGCTCGGCCTGCGCTGGGGAGGGGGCAGCTGCCAGCTGGGGTTGGAGACGGCCTTGTGCTTGCTCTCCCTTCCCCAAAGCTGAGCTGCAGGGAGACATCCCCGGCTCAGAGCACAGGGGGAAGGGGGAAGCATAACCTGCAGGCAGTACTCACAGATAGTGGCAGGTGCCTCCTTCCCACACTGGGAATGACCTGGTTTCCGAGTACAGCCGCGTGCACGAGTGTGGCACCTTCTTGCAGGCTGCTTGGGGAATAGGAGAGGGGAGCTATCACTGAGCCCATGCCTGGCCCTGCCTGCCTGTGCCTTGTGGCAAGGGTCCGGTGAGGCCCCCCTGGCTTCTTGGCCCTGCTAGAGGATTGGCCTCAACAGAGCTGACCCACCAGTAGAAGGAGAGACCCCAGCTTCACAGTGCCTATGTAACTCTCTGGGTAAGGCAGGGGTCTGGGTCTCTGCCAGGCAGAGGCAGAGAGCTCAGTCAGGAGCAGGGACCAGACCTGCACTCATAATCTCCTCGAACTAAGAGCAGAGCCCAGCCCCTCTCTCAGCTGCCAGCATGACACAGATCTCTAGCAAAGCCTGGGCATCGCGGGAACCCCTGGGTGCTGGCAGGGTGTGCTGGGTGACCTACATCCTGGGGGACCTGTGACAGGGACAGCCACCAGCCTGGCACTGCAGGAGGCAGCTTGGCCCTCCGGCACAGCCTGGCACTCACCCAGCTGGCAGACCCGGCCCTTGAACCCTGGGCGGCAGGCACAGTGGTAGGACTCGTCATCTCTGGTACAGGTGCCTCCATTCCTGCAGGGATTCTTGGAGCAGTTCTGCCCCTCTCCTGCAAAACACGCTCGACCATCAGAGCCCGGGGCCGCAGCACAGCCCTGCCAAGCCCCTGGCGTTGCCAGGGTGCTCCCAGGAAGAGCAGGTGGGCAGGGGTGCCTGCCATGCCTCCAAGGAGGGCAGGCTGGTGCTGAGCACGTTGCCTGTGGGGCCAGGGCTGGGTTCCGGCTGCTGTGGGTCTCCCCTGGGACTTACTCTTGCTCTTTGCCTCACGCAGCTGCAGTGCCAGACTGTCCCAGCTGGACACCTCTGTGTTCTCCAGCTTCACTGGAGCCTCTGGCTCTGGACAATGAGAGGATTAAATGTCACCTTCCAGGCCAGAGCCAGACCCAAAGGCAGCCCCTCCAAGGGGATCCAGCCTGCCCACAGCTTTGGGGCACTGGTCAGGCCTGAGGCAGTGCTTTAGGCCTTCCCAGTTGGCATCCCTAGAACTGGGGTGACACTCTCGCTCCTCCTGGAAGGGACTGGGACACAGAGTCCTGGGGAGGCAGGGGCAGAACCAGGATGTGCAGTGAGGCCAAGGACTGCCCTCAGGTGTGCCAGGCCCCTTCCCTACCCCATGGCATGGGGTTCCCAGGTGCTCTACTTGGGTTGGCATTTGTACTCCCAGTCTTCTGAGGATGGAAAATGGGGGCTAGGTCTGGACTAGTGAGGGGTTTCTCACCCAGGCACCCTCCTCAGGTGTGAGGCTGCTCTTGACAGTGGGGGCTGAGGCTGCTGGGCAGGCAGGGGCTGCACTGGAGGGCTATGAAGCCACTGCTCAGGCCTGTGCTGCTGCTGGCAGGGAAGAAGGGCAGCAGTGCCACAGTCAGCATTGCCTCCGATCAGCAAGGGTCCTTCTCTGGACTCCCCCAGCCAGTCACCCCTCTCCTTGGGCAGGGGTCTAACAAGCAGAGCAGATGTTTGCCTGCCCAGGGCCAGGTGAGAGGGCTCCACCCCCCTCTATGGCTCCCCCAGCCCTACAGCAGCCTGCCGGGCTGCCACCTCAACTTGCAGGGAGGTGCAGGAGATGGCACTGGATGACAGGAGCAGGACACAAAGGCAAGAAGAGCACTTACGCCTCTTCACAGTGATGGCTTTTCCCAGCGCAGTGCCAAACCTGGCGCTGATCCTCCCTCTGCCATCCACCAGCTCCGTGAACCTGGGACAGGAGAACCATAAGGGTATGGGGCGCTGTGTGCTGGGGCTCATGGCAGCTGCATAATGCATTCACTGGTGGCATCAGGCTCTATGCAAGTCCCACAGGGGACCTGCTCACAGGGTAAGAGGCCTGCCCAGCTGAGGACCCCAGTGGATGGGCAAGAGGCTGCACCCCAGCAGGAGCACAGCTTGACCCTGCACACACCTGGACATGGAAACTGGGAAAAGGGGCTGGCTCAGCCTAATGCTTGGGCCGAGTGCTAGTGGAAGAGCCAGGAGTGCTGAAGCAGTGCCTACCTGGGGGCTGGCGAGGGCTCCTCAGCTGTGTCATGATCTGCTAGCAGGCGGAGCTCGGGCAGGAAAGCTGGGGGCAGCCTGTTCCGCAGAACCCGGGGGTGCCCAGCTTGGCTCCACCGTCTGTCTGGAACCCCATCCCTCGGCACTGCAGACCAAAGGATGAGGTTTAGTGGGAGGCAGTGTGAGCCAGCAGCCGACCTCCCAGCCAGTCCCATCATCCCGTCCCATCATCCCCAGGCTGCCAGGTGACACGCGGACACTCTCCACACACCAGGCATGCAAGTGCCCGTCACCAAGCTGGAGCTCTGTGTCTGCCCTTCGCTAACCCTAGAACCCCCACCTCCCCTTCCAGTGGGCCTGTGTCTTGTCCCCACAGCCTGCTGCAGACCCCCAGTGCTGGGGCAGCTCCTCACTCTGTTGGCCAACTGGTTTCCACCCCCTGCCCCGCTTCCCTGTCATCCTATTGCCTCCCTTGTGCTGCAGCAATGCAGCAGAGCCCCGTGAGCACTTACAGGTGTTGACGTAGAGGTGGATGGGCTCGCTGTGCACCTGGCCCTGCTCCGTGTTCTGCACAGCTGTCAAGGACAGGTGGTACCGCTGCCCAGGCAGCAGGTCCCGCACCGTGTAGGACACGAGTTTCCCGTTAGGCACGTAGCGGCTCTTGATGCTCTGAGCAGTGGTGACATTGATGATGTACCCGTCCGTGGTGCCAAAGGGCGGCTGCTCCCACGCCATGGACACAGAGGTGGCGGTGACATGGAAGGCAGTGAGGTTTTGTGGAGGGAGAGGCCCTGCGGCAGGCAGGGGATGGGGAGGAAAGTGGTCAGAGCCGGTGTCCTTGAATGGCCACTGCCCTACTTGCTCACACCACCTTACAAGTGTGCCAGGGCCCCAGCTTGCCTGGCACTGCCCGGGCCAGCCCCGAGCCTGCTCCAGCCGTGGGATGCACTGCGAGGGGATGCTCAGCACTAGGTCCTTGCCAAGACAGACATAGCCTCACTGCACCCTGGCACCCAGGTCAGCTCTCACCTTCTGACGGCCAGATAGCAGGGGATGAATCGGGCCCATGCATGGGGCTGGGCTCATGCTGGTCTCAGAGACTGAACAACGTTTGGCAGGGGAGGACATGCCAGTGTCTTTGCTGGCCTCTCCAGGCCTGCCTGCACACGTCCTACCTGCTGTGCTGGCCAGACAGTCTGGCAGCTCCCACACCTCTCCCTCCCCATAGCTTTCCTGCCAAGCCCCTGCACCTGCCAAGCCAGGATGGCAAAGGCAACCTCACTCACTTGTCCACACATGAAAAGGGGCTGTGGCCAGGCTCTCTGAGGGGTGGTCTTCCACTCCCAGGCCGCTCAGCGTCGTGACATGGATGATGTATCTCTCTCCTGGCTGCAGGTCCCTGTGGAGGAAAAAGACAGGGTGGGAAGGGGTAAGCGGGGCAACCTGAGGGAGCCAGTGCCGTGGCAGCCACCACCACCCCACTCACAGGAAGGTGTACTTGGCCACGCTGCTGTTCAGCTCCACGGTGCGGCCTGCCAGGTCCCCCATGTGGCGGATGGAGACCCTCACCCTACTGACAGTGGAATGCTGGAGCCGGTGGAGAGCCCATTGCACCGTGATGGCACTGGCAGTCACATTCGTGATCTCAAAGCCTTCCACCGGACGCGGTCCTGGCCGGAGCAAGCAGAGAGGACTGCGGTCATTGTGGGTCACCCCATTCCTTCCCCATGCGCCCCCAAGGGGGGTCCTGCCGGCATCTCCGGATCACCTTCCCCAGTGGAACAGCTCAGTGCCGCCTCTCCCACTGAACTCATACTCTCCTGTCCTGACAGCCTCCAGGCAGGTGGGACGCACATCCATCTGCCCACCCACAGGGCCTTGTGCACCCCCGAGCACCCCCGAGGCTGTCCCCTCTGCCCCAGCCCCCCACCACAGCTCCAAAGGGGCTGTAGTGCCCAGGCCTGGCCTTAACCATAGAATCATCAAAGTTGGAAGAGACCTAGAAGATCATCCAGTCCAACCATCCTCCCAGCACTGTCACTGTAACCCCTAAACCACATCACCCAGCACCAGATCCAGATGCCTCCTGAACACCTCCAGGGACGGTGACTCTACCACCTCCCTGGACATCCCATTCCAATGCTTGACCACCCAAAGAGTGAAAATATTTTTACTACTATCTAATGTGAATCTCCCCTGTCTTGGCTTTAGGCTATTTCCTCTTGTCCTCTCTCTGCAGGCATGACAGAAGAAACCAGCCTCCACCACACTACAACCTCCTGTTGGGGAGTTTTGGAGAGTGATGAGGTCCCCCTGAGCCTCTGCAAGGCTAAACAAACCCAGCTCCCTCAGCTGTTCCTCATAAGATATGTTTTCTAGACCCTCGACAAGCCTTGTTGCCCTTCTCTGGACATGCTCCAGCGCCTCAATGTCCTTTTTAAAGTGAGGGGCCCAGAACTGAACACAGTGCAGCCTCAACAATGCCGAGTGCAGAGGGATGATCACTTCCCAAGTCCTGCTGGCCACTCTGCTCTCGATAAAGGTCAAGATGCCATCGACCTTCTTAGCCATTTGGGCACGCTGTTGGCTCATGTTCAGCCAGCTGTCAGACAGCACCCCCTAGTCCCTTTCTGTTGAAGAGCTCTTGAGCCACTCCTCCCCGAGCCTGGAGCTACAGGGGGTTGCTGTGACCCAAGTGCAGGACCTAACACTCGGCCTTATTGAACATCATGCTGTTGCCCTTGGCCCCTTGATTGAGTGTGCAAAGGTCCTTCTGCAGAGCCTTTCTACCCTCAAGCAGATCAACACTCCCATCCAATTTGGTGTTGTCTACAAATTTACTGGGGATACACAAAATCCCCAGGTCCAGACCATCACTAAGTACATTTAACAGGACCGGCCCCAAACTGAGCCCTGGGGAACCCCACTAGTGACTGCTAAGTCCACGGCACACTTCAGGTGGCCATCCTGACCCCAGCATCCAGCCATGGCTCGAGAGGCCATGAGATGCTGTGCCCAGCACTGTGCTGCCATCTCCTCCCCTGGGCTTCGCTTGGTCTCAGCTCGCTGTGGGAGATGTGGCTCATGGCCTTTACCACCACCATTCTCCTCTCCTCAGAGGCCATCTTCTTTCCTACGTCCAATTCCCTCCATCCTGTTTGCATTTGATTTCCACACCTGCCTGTCATGGAAAGCAGGATCACAGTTGCTCTGCCTGTCCATGCCCCAGAGGCATCACTGTGCCCCTTCCTCCACCCACGGAGCAGAGGTGCGTGACAGCCTCTGTCCTTGCTGGCATGTTCCCACACCGAGCCCAGCGGTACAGCAGGGTGACTGGTCCATGGTATTGCAAAAGCCCCATTGCCTGCCTTGCATGGGGGCTCCTCATACTCTCCTGGGCACAGTGACAAGGAGAAGAACAGCCAGGCCCCAATGAACAGGATTCAGGAGCAGTCCCCTCTGCAAGTTCCCTTACAGCCCCTGGACAGGGTGAGCCACAGGGCGTCAGGCCTGTTACTCACAGCAAAGAAAACAGCGATTCTCTGTGTCAAGCACTTTCCAGAGGCCCCCAGCTGGATTTTAGGACCCGCACCAGCAAACCTGCCAGGTTTGACACCATGCTGGAGCTGGTGGCAGGCTGGAGGTGGCAGCACAAACCCTGGCATCTGCAGGGGCCGCGCACACTCACGACCGTGATCCCCCTGGGGACGCTACTCACTAGTGCGCGTGGTGAGCATGACGGGCCTGCTGATATCATTCTTGTTGTTCACGTTGCGTTTGACTGAAAAGACAGAAATATTGTAGGCTCTGCCGGAGGTTAGTGCCCGCAATTGGTGGGCAGAACGACTTCGGTCCACAAAATCTGTCCTGCGGTAAGAGCCGTCGAGGGATACGTACGTCACGGCGTAGCCGTCAATGAGTTGCCTGGCAGCTGCGTCCTCAGGTGGGTGCCAAGAAATCAACACACCAGTGTCCTCCACCCTTTCCACCTTTAATGAGGTTGGTGGCAGCAATTCTTCAGGGTGTGTGCAAAAGCAAAGGGGAGAGGTAATGCCATGAATCTTTAGAGAACAGACCCCGTCAGCAAGCGGCAGAACAGCGGCGATAAGAGGACAAGGTCCTCGCTTGTCTCACTTGGCACACCTGGCAGGGGCTCTGTGGGTGTAAGCCACCCCTGGCTCAGTGGGCACAGGAGGAGCCAGGGCGCCAGGAGCATTCCCTGGTATCACTGGTGGCCAAGCACTTTCCACTGCGGGATGGGGCGAGGGCTCCTGGGGAGGCCAGTGCCAAGAGGCTTCCCTTGGATGCCTCTGCCTCCTCTCCTGAGGGCATCCGAGGGATTGCCATTGCTGCAGGGGAAATCTGTCCCCCACGTCCTGGTGCCAAGCTCGGCACCTGCGGCAGCGACTCAGCGTGCTAGCACCCACCCATGGCATTGGTGGGGCATGGGCTGCCACCCCCAAGGCGAGCCCCCAGCCCTGCCCGCCTCAAGGAGTGCTGCTGGTCCCGGATGGTGTTGAGCCCCTCGTGGGTGGTGGGCACTGCCAGGCAGGTGTCAAGCCCCACATCATGTCCTGGTGCCGCTGCTGAGGGCCTTTACCTTTTTCGCAGTTCTTGCCTGTGTAGCTGACTTTGCAGGTGCAGCTGTGGGTGCCATTGCTGGGCAGGCAGTAGCCTCTGCTCCCACAGGGGCTGGAGAAGCACGGGTCACTGGCTGTGAGAGAGGTGCCAGGTTTGGCAGCGTCAGCGGTGCCGCTGACCCCGGGGCCACCCTGCGCTGCCCTGCCTGCCTCACCTGTCTCACAGTGGTAGCCGAAGAAGCCCTCTGGGCACACACAGAGGTAGGAGCCCCCGTAGCTCTCACACTCCCCTCCATTTCGGCAAGGGTCTGACTCACAGGCATCCACTTCTGGGGGTGGGAGAAGGCCAGCGGTGAGCATGCCAGCATGCCAGCAGCCAGCTCCCACAAGCGAGTGACAGTGACAGACCCCCAAGGGGGCAGCAGGGCAGATGTGTAGCCCAGGGTTTGGCACAGCTGGGCTGGACACTGAGTCCCCCACTGTGCACCATGGTGCCCACATCCTCTTGAAGGGGACACCTTGGAAAGGGAGTCCATCACTGTTAAACACCTCATTCCTTGTTCCCTCCCCATCAGAGCAGTTTCAGCTCTGCCCCCAAAACTACAGGCAAGGAAGTGCTACAGTGAGCACCCAGGTGATGGCTTGGGGTCAAGGTGTCCAAGACAGTGACCAGCCGCCTGGCATGGTGCCAGCCCTGGCAGTGTCCTGGTGCCCTTAGTCCAGCCTCCCACTGACCCAGGAAGGGAGAGCCCCTACCTGTCTCGCACTGGATCCCCAGGAAGCCCTCGGGACAGTAGCAAGCAAAGGACCCAGGGAGGTCCTGGCAGGTCCCGCTGTTCTTGCAGGGCTCCGACTGGCACTCGTCAACATCTGGGGTCCGGTGGGAAGAAAGGCGCCAGCTCAGCACAGAGACAGCTGGTGGCTAGGGACAGGGGCTTGGAGAGGCAGCACTTCTCCCACAGGGCACAGACACTTTCCCATGTCACATGCTTCCCCAAGCCCCGTGGCAAGGAACATCCCTGCTCCTGGATGCCCACTGCCTCATGTCTGCCCCTGAAGCACACGGCATGGGGGCACTCCTTCAGGGACACCTGGGAACAACTGGCAGTGCAGGGCCATGCCAAGTGATCCATCCCGTAGGGTGCCTGTGTCATGTCCCCTCATATAACTTCCAACAGCCCACCTTCTCCTACCACTGTCCTCTGCCAGATCCCAGGGAACTGGGCTGGAGCCACCTGCCAGAGTCCCACCACCTCCCATGCTGCCCAACCAGGAGCAGTGTCTCCCTGCTGGAAAATCCTACAGCTGGCTGGGAGTCCTGGAAGAGAAGCCCTTGCCACAGGCTGATCCAAGCACACACAACTCCTGGTAACCTAGCTCCTGGCCATGGAGTTTGCAACCCACTGGGCTTTCCCAAGGGCTGGAGCGTGAGGAAGGGATTGTGACAGTTCTGGAGCATGCCTGGCATGGTCTCTTACCCAACTCGCAGTGGTAGCCGGTGTAACCTGGCTCACACAAGCACAGGAACGCAGAGACACGATCCTTGCACTGGCCACCGTTCAGGCAGGGCTGGGACTGGCACTCGTCGATCTCTAAAGGCATTTGAGCAAGGGAGAGACAAAGTGAAAGACATGAGCACGGGACTGGGATCCCGGAGGGGAAGGCAGTAGACAACTGGAGTACGTATCCCGGGGTCAACAAACCATGCTTGTGACCACAGCCCACCAGGATGGTGTCTCAGGGCTTGTCCACTCCCCAGCCCTCCTCACCATCACATTCCGGGGGGTCGCTCCAGACACCCGGCACACGGCAGACACGGGGATGGTTGTGCTGGCTGAGGATGTAGCCCAGCTCACATTGGTATTCAGCCAGTGAGCCCACCTTGGTGGAGTTGAAAGAAGCCTGGGCATGCTTCACCTCACTGGGGATGCCACAATCGACCTCTGAGGAGAGACAGGGGATGAATGGGGCCCACAGAGGTGCCCCAAGTCCCCAGCTGGAAGGGGAAGCACAAGGCCCTTACCAAACTGGCAGTGCTTCCCTACATAGCCCACGGAGCAGGTGCAAGCATAGCCCCCGCCGAGGTCCTCGCAGGTAGCCCCGTTCTCGCAGGGGTTAAGAAAGCAAGGGGAGGGCACTGGAAGAAGAGCAGAGCAAAGAATGAAACCAGAGCCAGTCCCTTTCCCCTTCCAGCAGGGCACAAGGAAGAGTTGTAGGGAAAGGGGCTCAAAGCAAGCATTGAACTCTTGACAGTCGGGCCCATCATCCCCCAGGTACTGGCATGCCCTCCTCGAACCTACCGATCTCGCAGTGCCGGCCGGTGTAGCCTGGGGGACAGTCACACTTGTACTTGCCGATGTAGTGGAAACAGGTGCCTCCATTCTGGCAGGGCCCCGATGCACAGGGGTCTGGCTTACCTGGGGGCACAAGGCAGGCGTGAGCCTGGTGGGGCAGCTGCCACCTCTCCTCCCTGTGGGGGGTGGGGGGCTGTACCGATCTCGCAGTGCTTGCCGGTGAAGCGGTAGGGGCAGGTGCAGTGGTACTCGCCATCCGCCTCCCTGCAGGTGCCCCCGTTGCGGCAGGGCCCCGTGCTGCAGAGCCGAGGCTTGGCTGCAGAGAGAGCGCCCAGAGCGGGGTCACCTGGAGCTGCTGCCTCCCACCAGCACCCCACCAAACCCCTCGCTGCAGGAAGGCTGACTGCATCCTGGGCACAGCAACACCACAAAAATTACACTGAAGATGTGTGCTGGGGCCTTGGGGGCCCACGGGTGCGTGATGCTGGGAGGCAGCTGGCTGCTCCCAAGGGCAGAAGCTGTGGCACGTAAAGAAAAAACACCAACACTGATGGTGTTGTACAGGAAACAAGTGGATCTGCTGCTGTGACTGTTGGATGTCATGAAGGGAGTCATGCAATCCCTCCCTTTACCCTGTAGGATGGGATGGGAAAACCTGCACCAACTTCCAGCTCTGCGAGTAACTGTTCATCTCCCCAAAAGGTCCAAGCCCTTCTCCCAACCTCTGCCAGGTGCTGGGGCCACAGGGAGCACTGTGGAGGTACCTTTCTCGCAGTGCATGCCAAGGAAGCCTTGAGGACACTCGCAGATGTACGAGTCGTCGTGAATCTTGCAGGACCCCCCATTCAGGCAGGGCTCTGAGTCGCAGGGGGATGGCATTGCTGCAGAGCCGAACACAGGGCATCACCGAGGACATACGGTCAGCAGCAAAGGGCAGCTTCCCTGCTGGTGAGGGTACCCCCCCTGCTCACCCCCACCCCAGGGCTGTTCCCACATCCCCATGGAACCTTACTGTGGTTGGTGCCGTAGTTGGTGTGGCAGACACAGAGGTAGCTCCCGCCATACTCCACGCAGTACCCACCGTCCGGGCACTGTGTGTTCATGTTGCACGGTGTCGTGGTGACTTCTGCAAACACATGGCCAGTGCCGGTCCCTCAGCCAGTGGCAGGAGGACACCCACATAGAAACAGGAGTCTCCTAACTTTGCAGGGTCCAATGAGACAGGACAGACCCTCTGGCAGAGACAGTGCAAATAGCAGTGCCCAGCCTGGATGCTCAGTGAGCTTCAGCGAGGGAGTGCACAAAGGCTGCGACTCCCTCCCCACCCATGGGAGCTGGGCTGAAGCAGAGGCTGGGATAGGCACAGCTCAAAGGGGGAGTGATGGAGATTGGAAGCATTGCCATCTCACCAGGCGACAATATTTCCAGGCTCAGATTCTGTGTGTGCCCCTGGCATTGTGCTAGGCTCAGGCACGGGCAGTGTCTCCTTGCTGACCCACAGACTGCCTGACTCAAGCACCCTGGAGGGAATGAACACACAGTAGGCAAGAAGCTTTCACCTACCAAATTCACAGAGGAGACCAAAAAACCCAGGAAGGCACTGGCAGACGGTGACGTTCCCCTCCAGACAACTGCCCCCATTACGACACTCACAGCCCTCAGAGAGCTCTGCAAGAGAGGAAACAGGAGCTTCTCAGGACCCTTCCTGCTTGTGGGTTGGGACAGACAAGTGGCCTTGCTAGATGCCACTCACAGGGGAAGCTCAGGTGGGCAGCAGCCCTGAGGCCCTCAGACACACAGGCACAGCCTCCTTCAGCAGGACAGACCCTCTGTTCAATCCCAGAGCCCTGAACAGTCTCTCTGGGGCTGCTGCTTCTCCCTTTCATGAGCATGAAGGCTCCCCTTGAGATGCTGCACCCCACTAGTGAGTCCCCTCAGCTGGTACTCACGGTCTCGACAGTCCTGTCCAGTGTAGCCCTCCTGGCACTCACAGACATAGCCCCGCTCCGTCTCCAGACAGCTGCCCGCGTTCTGGCACGGGTGGGAGAGGCAGGCACCAGGCATGCGGGGCCCTCCTGCGAGGAATGGGGAGCCTGAGCTGGAGGGGTCAGTCTGGGGCTGGAACATCCCCTGTCCTGAGGTCCCAGCACGGTCAAGCAGCCCCACAGGAAGGTGTTCCCTCCTGGCAGCACCATGGCCGCTCCACACATGCTGCCCACCAGTTTCAGCAGTGCCTATGGCTGACACAGCCCCTTTGCAGCCATTTGCCCATTCCTGCCCAGTGCCCCTGACTGCAGTTCCCGTGCCAGGCTGGTCGAGGCACAACCTCACGCACCATACTGGCAGTTGCTGCCGTAATAACCCGGGGAGCAGGTGCAGATATAGCGGCCAGGGCGGATGTAGTTGCACGTCTGCCGGTTCTGGCAACTCCGGTCCTCGCAGGAAGATGAATCTGGTAAGGGGAAAGCAAGGAAGTAAGCGTGAGGAAAGCCTGGGCCTGGGAGAGGGGCCATGATGGCCAGCAGCACATGGGGGACACAGTCCCTGACGTGGGTCATCCTGGGGCACAGGCACCTGTCTCGCAGCGCTGTCCCACAAAGGGCTCCAGGCACACACAGGTGTAGTTATCGACCAGGTCAATGCAGTGCCCGCCGTTCAGGCATGGGCTGGACTCACATTCGTTCACCTCTGCAAGGGGAGGCCAGGAAAGGTGGTCAGGTCATGTGTGGGCACAGCCAGCTCACCTGGTGCCTCCCAGCCTGGATGATGCTCAGGAGGGTGAAGGCGACAGACAGAAAAAAATAGGTGCCACTGGCAATTCCAAGCATTCCCCTCCCAAAACTACATGCGGGAATGAAGCTGACTGGGAAGGAAGCTTGCCAAGGTATGAAATGTCACCATCTCCACCCCATACCTGTTTCTGTCACCCACCTGTTTGGCAGTCCACCCCCGTGTACCCCGACTGGCACAAGCATGCTGCTGTCTTGTTCACCACCTGGCAACTCCCACCGTTCTGGCACACCCTGCTCTCACATGGTGATTCTGCTGCAGAAGAACATCAGAAAGAGAGGGGCAGGGGTGTCAGCCTAGGCGCAGGACCAGCACACAGCACCCTCTACACGTGGTGATACCAGGCCTAGGCAGAGCACAGACTGGAGCCACCCATGTACCTTCTGTCAGGAGACAGTGGCCATGTCCCCAGTCATGACTGTGCCCAAAATCTGTCCTTAGGCAGCTCAGCTCTTTCATACCCCTGCACCTCCTGGATGTCAGTGTGCTGTGCTGGGCATTTCTCCCTCCCTTCCTTCCTCCCCCACAAGTCAACTCCCTTCTCGCCTTTTCCACTGGCGCGGCAGCTTGCTGGGAGCCAAACGCTTTGGCGGCACTTCCACTGGCAGGCGGAGGCCAGCAGCAGGGGAAACCTGTAACCATGGCCCCTGCCAGGGACTGGGAGGGTCTCCCCTGGCTTTGAAGAGCTTGGGACCAGAGCATCATCTGCAATAGCAGGGCCTGCAAGGCTTGTTTGAGCACTGGCTGCCAGCTTTTCTGGCTAAGGGAGTGGTGGTGGAAGAGCGCTGGCAGCAGTGCTGAGCAAAGCCCTCAGAAGAGTCAGCAGCAGGAAAGGCTCATGGCCAGAGAAAAGCTTCTTTAGCCTGAAGCAAGCCGAAATCCAAGCTGGCTGTCACAAACTGCTAGAGCCCAGCAGCTACTGCAGGAGCCCTGGTCTGAAGGGCCCTCCCAAGAGCAGAAGTGCCCCCCAAGCCTGGGGTCTCTGCTTTTCAAGTGCCGTACTGCTCACCGCTCTCACAGTTGTTGCCTCTGAAGCCTGGCGGGCACCTGCAGGTGAAGCTGCCGGCACCGTTGAGGCAGGTGGCTCCGTTCTGACATGGGTGGGAGAGGCACTCATCCACATCTGAAACAGAGCCCCGGGTGGGGACAGGAGCTCAGGGCGGGGACAGACAGACTGCCAGCACGCAGCAGTGACACTGGGAGCGAGACCTGCTCCCTGCAGCAAAGTGCTCACCAACATGGCACCTCTTCCCGGTAAAACCGGCCAGGCAGGAGCAGCTGTAGGAGGGGTTCCCCGTGATGCAGTCCTCGATACACTTCCCCCCATTCAGGCAGGGCCGCAGCGTCAGGCAGACAGAGGCTGTGGGAACAGGCAGTGACCCCTGTCAGTCCCCACCCTGGCAGGGCTCACCTGCCACCTTCCAGCCACACCAGTGTCAGGGTCTTTCCCTGCACCCGCCCGGCTCCCTGGGGTGCTTGGGGAGCCCATGGAGCTGCCTGCCTGATGGTGGGGCAGGGTCTGCTCCTCACGGGCTCCCCTGGGACAGGGGGCAGTTTCACTCCTCCTGTGCAAGGGGGAGAGGCTGCACAGGTCTGCAGCCTGGCTGCAGGGAGAAGGTCTGCTCCACTGGCTGGGGGGACACGGACATGCCCTCACTTATCATTCAGGGCAGAGGGAAAGGAGACAGGAGAGCCCATGTACAGAAAATCCACCGATAACGCAAGACACACAGATCACGAGCGGGGAAACATGGCCAGGGGTAAGTGGGGATGAGGAACCGGAGACCAACAGCTCTGTGGGGGATGTGCCAGGACCCCTGGAGTGGGAAGCATGGACCAAGCCCTGGCAACTTAGCCCCACATGGCAGGCTGGCATTCAGCAGCCCTCCACATGGCTCAGCCCAATGTACTGGGACTGACGGACATATGCACCCCTCAAGGGTGCTAGCCCCTCATGCTCTGCCTGGCAATGGGCTGGCAGGGTCCCAGCCGTGCACATCACCTCCTCCCCAGCCTCCCTCATCGTTCCCCGCAGGCTCCTTTAAACTAAGAACTCTTCCTCCCCTTCCCATTTGCTCTCCCAGCCCGTTCAGAGCCCCAGGGCAACCACGGGTGCCATCCCCAACCACAGCCGGTGCTGAAGACAGTCCCCACATAGCTGCCTCCCCTCCCTCCCCAGAGCCCTTCCAGACATCTCTTCCACCCCGCGGAGGTGGGGGTTGAGGCAGGGAAAGATGGGGCTGGAGAACAGTGTGGGGTTGGGTTGGGAGTTAAGTAAACCTAACTGCTGTCCTCTTACTTGTATTGCTGCAGCCCCCCACTTGCACCTGGGCATCATCGATTCTGAACACCCAGCGCCCGGGGATACCCACATTTGTCGTCATCTCCACGTCAGCGATGTCATCAGTGCGGGATCCGGGGATGTTGAAGTAGCGCTTTCCATCACCAGCGTTAAAACCTGCCTGGAAGGACAAAGGCAGAGAGTACAGAGACATCACTAGTGCATGGGGGAAGGCAGCTGGAGCACCTGGACTCATCTCTCCTGTCACGCGGCACCACTGGTGGCGCCGCTCAGACCAACTTTCCCCTTCCGCATGCCACAGGCCAGCGCTCAGCCCTGTCCACATGACAGGACAACAGGGTGAAGTGGACGCTTGGCCTGCTCAGTCCCTTCCTGGGAATTTGAATCCCATTCACTTCCTCTCCACCTGCAGCATCCTGCCTGCTGCAGGCTTGCAAGCAGGGAGCCAAGCATGGATCAACTGTCGGTAAATTCACACATCCGAGTGGGTACTGGGGTTTTTGTGAGTGTGGGTGTTGGCTTTTCTTCCCTTTAACACAACAAAACACACAGGGATGAAATAAAACTACAAGCAAAAGCTGTGCTAGCTGTGGCAGCTGCTCTTAAAGGCTGAGGTCAGGAAGGAAAAGGGACTATAAAGCAGCAGCCAAGGCAAAGACCTGTGGTTTCAGGATAACAAAGCCCCCTGTATAGTCTCAGCTTTGGGAGCCAGAGCACACACAGATATTTAAGAACTCTGAAGAAGAAAAAAAAAAAAACAAGCAGGGGGAAGTTTTCCACCTCCAAGAAACCCAAACAGGAGCCACGAGCTACCCAGGCACCCCAGGGGCCACATTCGCCACTTACCTGCGCCGCGATGCCACCGAGCCCAGCAAAGTCCCCCCCACTGCTGGCGTGCATACCCGTGGTCCAGGTGATGGACTCATAGTTAAAGATAGTGAAGGAAAGCTTGCCATCCGTGATGAGGACAATCTGGAAAGTGTTTACCTGCAGCAGGGAGGGGAGGAAAGCAGTGAGGGACGATGAACCAGTCATAAAATAAAGTGACAGAAATTACATTCAGCAAAGGGGTGTTTCCTTGAACCCCAGTCCTCCTCTGTGAGCAAGGGCATTAGAGTTTAATTATTTTTAATCTTGTTGTGATCCTGAGCTAGAACAGCTCGCTTCTCATCCCAGAGAAACGGGAAAAATGGGGGAAAGTATGGATGTTGAGCATCTGGAAGGCAAAAGGTGCCTCACTTTTCCCCAGGAAGGCTGATGATGTAAAGCCTCCACATGGGACAAAGAGGAGGGTTTGGTATTGCCAGCCCACTATTGCTCTGTCACAGCAAGGTATCATGATGGAGCCGTCGTGGTCAACTTGGCCCTCCTGACAGTTCCATGCCACAGGTGGCAGGCCTGGCACCACACTGAAGGCACACAGGTGGGGTGGCTGCTTTGCCTCAGCTACTCACTGGTGAAAATGAGCTGCCCCCGAAGAAGGTGACTCGGTACCAAGTCGCAATGAAGACCCACTGTGCAGAAAACCCTGGGAACTCAGGGAAATACTGGGCAATGTCCCTGCTCGCTCTCTCCAAGATGGGCTGCTCGGTGCTCTCTCGGTAATATATATCGCCCGCCCGCCGATTATCCACATCCGCCCAGAAAGCAGCAACCACACGCCGGTCCTTGGAGATGGGGAAGGCCACCGGTGTGAACTGGGAGACCTCCTTCACGAATGAGATGATCCCATTGTTGTTTACCTGCAGAGAAGAAGGGAAAGAAACGGGTGGCCACAGTTGACTCCTGCTGCCAGCAGGAATCCATGTTTTAGAGGCGCTTTCCATTTCATCTTTCTCTCCCCCTCTCCCTTCCACAAATATTGGAGCGCTTCCCCTTCCTGTCCTTAGAAGCAGAGACGTGCCTCAGCACCCACAACACCCACAACCCCCTGCCCCAGCCGCCTGCTCACTGGAGCGCGGCTGCGGGCAACTGCCCGAACAAACCCAGCCCTGTTCTCCGGGCCAGGGGAAGGGGAACAGCTGCGAAAACTGCAGGAGCCCTGCGCATTAAACAAACAGTGCCCAGTGCGTGGGGCCAGCTCACAGCACTGCTCTTGGCAGGGGTGAGGGCCTGAACTCGCTCCCTAGTCTCATGGCTTACAGGCAGCCCATGGGGCTGGACCCTCCTGGCAGGGGGCTGTGGGCACTGGCCCAGGGTGGGAGGAGACTTGCTGGGCAGCAATCCATCCACCGGCATGCACAGCACTCCGAGTGAGCCAACGGGCTCTTGATCCCCAGGTGACCGAGTGCTGCCACCCCATGCAAAGCCCCCGGTGCTTCTGAAGCAGACTGCTCTCATTAAAGTGGGGGACCCCCAGGGTGAGATACTTCAAGCTGTTCCTCAGCACTAACTAATTGGGGCAATTAGGGTTCTGGGGCGACTGGCTCACAGAGGCACGGCAGAGGGAAGGAAACCGGAAATAGTGGATGTTGCTGCCTGGCGTGCTGCCTACCAACTTGGGGATGCAGTGGGAATGAGGAAGGTGAAGAAACCCCCTGCCTGCCTGAACAGGCTGGACTGGGCAGGGATCAAAGGGAAATGCTCTCATCCTGAGCTCCCAAATTCCCAGGAGAACACCCTGCCAGCACTCTGCCACAGTGCCATGGCTGGCAGTCCAGTCAGCTCCAAGCCCCTCAGTTCCTCAGCCCACAAGGAACAGTGGGACAGGCAGGAACACACAGCCTCCAGCCAAGCTCTCCAGTGTGCAATGTCTGGCTCTGGCAAGCCCCTGGGCTGCAGGATGGAAAAGGGGGCCTGGTGCAGGCAAGAGGCTCCCAACTGGAGAGAGCAGCTCTGGCACGCAGGCAGGCAGTGGTGTCACACTCATGGGCCAAAAAGGAGCTGGGAGCCAGCATCCCCAGGAGCCATGTGGAAGCCAGAATGCCTTCACCCCAGCTGTAAGCACACCCAGGCATGGGGGGCTGAGCTGTGATGGCCTTGTGCAGTCCCTGGGGGAGGTCCCCAGTCCCTGAGGAGGGTTCATAGCCCCTCAGTTTGAACACAGGGCAGTCCTTACTGTGACTAAGGGAAAGAGGATTCTGTTTTCCCAAAGCCTCCGTAACCCCACTGTGTCCGCAGAGGAACATTCTTCCCTTGATTAAAGCAAGATGGGAGAGAACCAGAGCCAAGAAGGGCTTTTTTTGTTGTTGCTGGTTTTTGTGAAGGAGGAGGGGGGTGGATGGAGGCAGCCCTTGAGAACAGAGGTTTCCAGGTGAACCCAGCCCTGTGCCAGTCCCCTTGGACAGCAGCTCCCTGGGGAGGAGGGCCACTGCCACACGGAATTCTGTGCTGGGGGCAGGCAAGCTGCAGAGCCGTGGGGTCTCAGCTCAGGGAAGGGGGATGTACTGTCCTCTGATCCCTGCAGCCCCTCCAAGACCCAGAGCTACACTGTGGATCCTCTATGGGACAACCATCCTGCCACCTGGCTTCCCCCAGCCTCTTCTATCCTTCCATGGTGGCTCAAGCCCCAAGCCCGTATCCCTCCCACCCGATGGCAGGGCTGGCGCTTTGATCAGGGGAAAAACACGACCAGGTAGGACCAAGGACCCTCTGAGCTGAGCCAAGGCAGTGGAATGGTACATGAGCCCAGCTCCGGGGTGGCATCAAGGCAATGCTCAGCCCTCTCCTCCGCCAGCTGGGTCTGGGTCATCATTAAGTCCAGAGCAAACCAGGGAGAAGGGATCAGGAAGCTGAAGGATTCACTGTGCCAGGTGGAAACCGGCACAGGGGTCCCAAATCTCACTCCTGGATACAAGACAGTACCACCTAAGACTCCACGGACAACCAGGCACTCAGGGTTGCCCCTTTGGCCACAGCTACCAGGGACATGATGGGCCAGGCACGACTCGATTTCTCTGGCCACAGTCCCCTCCCAGTGGCTTAGGGGTTGCAAGGGAGTGTGTCACCAGTAGTCCCAGCAGCCCAGTGGGTGCAGGGAAAGGCAAGGGAATCGGATGTGCCGAGAGGGCAGCCTAAAGTGCAGCTGTCTTTATTCTACATCACACTCAGAGCCCCACCAACACCCGCTCCCTGCAGCGGGGGCCACCAGCCAGGGGCCACCATGCCAGGGCTGCAGCACACCAACTCTGACCTCTTGCCCACCAGATTTATCCAGCTCCCTGCTGCTGGGATCCCCCAGCATGTCACCAGGCCAGTCCCACAAGGTGTGGGTATGCAGCTACTGCAGGCTCCAGCCAGGGCTAAGGCCAGGCTCCCCACCGTGGGTGAGTGCTTTGCCCATCATTCCCAAGGTACTGGGGCCAGGACCCTCGCTGGGGATCCCCCCACTGAGCCAGGGGTCCCACATGCTTCCCACGCCTGGGGCCCACCGCATCATCCTCAGCACACTGCTATTCCTCTGATGTTTCCAGTTAAGTGGGGACCACCTGATGGCCCCCAAGGAAGCTCAGATTCATCCAAGCAGGACAGGAAAGCGGAAATAAGAGGAAGGGAAGAGGAGGAAAGAAACAGAAAAGAGGGAATAAGAGGGAGGGAAAAGAGGGAATAGGAGGAAATAAATAAGAGGGAGGGAACAAGAGGAAATAAGAAGGAGCGAATAGGAGCAAATAAGCACAAATAAGTGGAAATTACTCACATAGAGGCCGGTGTGCCCCGCACCAAAGAAGGGGAAGGGGATGGAGAGGGGCCGGAGCTCGGAGCCACCGTCGTCCTGCTTCCGCGTGGCGGCGTCGCCCTGGGCCGGCCCGAAGGGGTAGAAGTCCCCCAGCGGCACCTCGCCACCGGCCCACAGCCACTCGCCCAGTGCCACCAGCACGGCCCAGCCTGCCAGGACCTGCATGGCCGCCGGCAACGCCGCTCGCCTCTCACGGGGGCACCAGCCACGGAAGCATGGCGGGGGCGGGGCGGGGCG
>VZTI01000139.1:2527396-2545965 GCA_013397865.1 Struthidea cinerea | reverse complement strand
AGGTGCTAAAAATATTATCAGGAAATTCTTTTCAGGAATGCCGTGTTTTAGGTTACGCTCCAGGCTCAAGGGCTTCTTTGTCTTTACTGGAGCAAAAAAAACCGAAGCAAAACAAACACACCCACCCTACATTTATTATCGGGAAATGGTTTTACTGGGAGGGGCTGAGCTCCCAGGAAAGTCGAGGGCTACTCCCAGGGAAGCCCCACTAAAAGCACCAGTGGTTCTGATTAATTATCAACTCATGATGGGTGCTGCCTGCACCACCATGGGCAGATGCAGGGGTGAGGGATCCTGCTGGATAGGGGGGCTCAGGGCTCCCTCCCTCCTCCTGGTACCCAACTTGTCCCATGGCAGGAGCATCTGCCAGAGGCGATGTGAGGGAGAACCTTGACCAGCCCCAGCAAAACCAGGGAGGCCCATTGCCTGCCCCTGGTGCTGGGACAATGTGGGAATCTGTTCCCAGCTCCAGAGGTTTTCCATAGTATTCCATACCCCCACCGTATAAATATCCTCTGCTGTCAGGATTGTGGGGTACATCTGAAAAGGGGCCAAGGAACAAATTATGTCAAGAGTGAACAACAGCAGGATTAGGTGAGGACAAGCCACGGACAATACCATGGAAAGTCTACCTCACCTGGGGCCCCTGCTCTGCCATCGGCATGAGGGTGCTCACAGAATCCTTGCCCCAGTCCTTGCTGGTGTGGGGAGTGTCATGTTCCTGTAGTGGGGGACACAAAGGCATGGGGTGAAGGAGGGAGGGCAAAAAGTGGGAAGCAGAGATGCAGCAGCCAGGGGCATGCTGTGGGGGCTCCGGAGCAGCACGGCACCCCCAAGCCCCTGACAACTCCAACACCTGCTCCCCTTCATAGTGGTCCCAGAGCTGGACCCCAAAATCAGCCTGACTCCTGGGATGCCAGTGCACCTCAGCTGGCACCAATGGTCCAGGACCACATGTCCCCCTGTCTGAGCCCTACTGCCGATCCCAGTGAGGTGACCCTATCACTTTAAAAATCTCTTGGAAGAAAATGTTTAAAGAAAAGGAGAAAAAAAAAAAAAAAAAAGAATTGAAATCCAAAATAAATAAGCAGCCACATCCGGATTTCTCCCCTAGGACGCTAATAAAGGTTTTATGGGTTTGATATGAATTACCCTCCCTGGCCATTCATCGCTGATTTTCTGGAAGGCATAAAAATTGCACGCCCCGGTCCCGGCCCCGGCCTCGGGGGATGCAGCAGGGGCACTGCCATCCTCCCCACACAACCAATCTGTGGCTCTGGGATGCCAGCCGAGACCCATCTCTTTGGGGGAGTGACTGCCAGGCCATCTTCTGGCCGTCGCCATCCACCACCTTACACCCGTCAGAGTGAGCCCAGCGCTCCCAAAAGTCCCATCCCCTGGCCCTGCCATGCCAAGCTCAGCTTCCAAGGAACACAGGGATATTGTGGCACCAGCCTGCCCCTCTGCCAGGACCAACCCCACAGGGCCATCCTGGGCTTCTCCTGGTCGGTTTTACCTTGAGAAAGGGGAAGGGCAGCCATCCCAAGCATGAGAGGAGGATTTTCCTCCAGGCAGGCTTTGCACAGGAAAGCATCACCATATTCCCCCCATGCTGTCCAGCCCAGCTCCCCAGGATGTTAAATTGGAAGCAGTAAATGGAGCAAGGAGAACAGCTGCGGGCCCCAGCTGCAGACATTTCCTCTGGGCCTGGAGCTGGAGCCAGTGCGAAGCTGGGCTCTGTGCTGAGAATGCTGGGGGGAGTGTGGGGGAAAGCAGCCTTTTCTCCACACCATCTGGCCAAGCTCTGTCCTCCGCCACCCACTCCATCTCCAGGAACAGATGCCCCTTTCTGCCACCACCTTTATGGTGTCCAGCTCTTTGATGGCCACCAAAATGGGGCCAGGACCTGCCACAGCTATCCCAGTGGGTAGTTCTGGTGAGGCTGTCAGGCTGTGGAGGGGACGGTGCAGGTCCCAGGGGTATCCTGGACTCTCATCCCAACTTCCCTGGCACTCGCAGCTGGAGATGCTCCCCAGCGAACAACCACATCATAGGTCCCTGGTGCTTCCTCCTGCACTCCACAGAGACCCAGCAAGGGGGTTCTGAAGGCCAGTGGGCACTAGGTGGGCTACAGTACAAGCTCTCCCCTGCAAAGTTGTGCCAGAGGGAGCGGTAGATGCCACCTCCAGGAGCGAGGGATGGAGGCAGAGATCCTTCCGCTGACCCCAAGCCTGTATAAACATCCCTGTATAAATGACCCCTTCTGCTGAGCCCCAAACCTGGCATCACAGTTTCAGGGCCGCCCCAAATCCACAGGCAGTCACCCCCTGGTTCCTCCCGGGTACCACCCACAGCCCCGTGGTGGAGCCCACTACCTCCCTCAAAAGGCAGCCCTAGAAAACCATCGGGAAAGAGCACAAAACCCTACCCGCCCCCCACCCCAGTCAGACCCCGTGCTTGGGGGACGGGACGTGTGGAAGGGGCCTGGGGAGCTATTAATGATCCAGAGCGCATTCAGCACGGATGCTTTCAGGCAGAGGGGACTACAGGTCAGCACATGGTTTGGATTTGGCTCTCTCCTCCCTTCCAGCTAATTGGGCCAAGCCCAGAGAGCGTTCCCTGCGGGTGCCAAACACGTGTGTGGCACAAGCATCACCTCCTGTAGGGGAGAGCTAGTCCTGGAAGCTCCCTGCCCAGGGTGGGAGAGGCAGCCAGGTAGCCCAGGGAGGTGTGTGGGTGTTTGAGGGGAGCTGAGGTTTAATGAAAGGGTTTGAACTCGTTGTCTGGCCCAGGCTCAAAGAATGCAGCAACACAGATCACGCGCATAGATGTGGGTGGTGGGAAGGGGCTGGAGGGCAGCCAGGAGGACGGAGGTTACCGCAACACCCAGCTCCCGCTCCTCCAAACCCCCAGCAATGCCTGCCTCCACTCTACAGGGCCATGGGAACAGGGGGAACCTCTTCCCCTCTCCCATCCTTTCACCTCCTCCTGCCACCCTGGCACCCCTCTGAACCACATGGCCTGGGCATCTGGTGGCCACGTGCTGTCTGAGCTACGGTGGCAGGGATGTTGCTGGGTTGCAGTTGTGTCCCCTCCCCCCTAACCAGGGGAGTCCCAAATGAGCAGAAGGACGTGGGCCTGGGGGATTCCAGGTGCTGCTGCCCTGGGAAGCTCAGGGCTGTTTGGTTGGTGCCACTGGGACACAGAAAAGGAGCTGTGGCTCTGCCAGCGACTGCTGACACCAGCACAAATGGGGATGTGCAACCACTGAGATGGACACAAATCCTCTTCCCTGGGAGGAAGCCCTGGCCCAAGGCTCTTGCCCACCATTGAAAAGCCAAAGTTTTGAAATGCTGAGGGTGCTGCTGGCTCTGGAGGGATGGGGATGCTAGCAGGTCACCCTACCAGCTCAGCTGCCACCCTGTCACTCCCCACACCAGTCCGTGGTCTCACCACACATCTCAGGGGAGAACAGGGACACAGCACTTCACCCAAGGATATCCCTGGCTTCTGGGGCAGTCCCACTGCTGGGAACAGTGCCAAAACCAGGACGTGAGGCTGAAACCAGAGCCTGGTGAGGTCCTACCCCTGGCTGAGGCTCCTGCAGCAGGCAGCTGGGTTAATGCAAGTGAAAGCCAACCCGCCACCAGTTTTAATGAAGACTTCAAACCTGTTGTGAAGCCACATCGGCAAGTCCGGCATCACACAGGGCTGGGGCTGGCCACGAGCACCTCCAGCACTGCAGCGGAGCATCGGAAAGCAACACCGGCTTTCCCAATCCAGCTGAAAGCTCCTCGGATGTTCTGCTGCTTTGATTATTTGACAGACCATGTTTTTTAAATTATTCTAGTATAAATATTTACGCATTTTTACAAGAACCATGCTTTGAGCAACAGGCCATGGCAGATGAAGGGCCAGAGGGGAGGGGGCTGGATGCTGGGTTGCTGCATCCCGGTTCCGCAGGCCAGCTGGGGGTTGAGCAGGACCGGCAGGGATGCAGGGCAATGCTCCTGCCTGGGGCCCCGGGGCAGTGCGTGCTGGGTGCTGACAGCGCACACACCCCACCACCCCCGCCCTCCCCCAGCCAAAGGTGGCTGCGATCCTGCCTTTTCCCCTCGCTCCCCCAGCAGCCCCCTCCCCAGGGAACAGAACCCAGCCAAACAGGGGACGGGCCAGAGGCCAAGCCGCCTGCTACGGGAATACATCGCCGGCTGCTGCTGGGAGCCCCATGCAGCCCCACACGCCTTCCTGGCCTCCTCCCTGATCAGGTCCGAAAACCACTTCCCACAGACACCCTGAGCCAGGAAAGCCCCACCGGGCAGCAAGGGCTGTTGGCAGGGTGGAGAACACTTCTCCATTCCCTGCTCCCACCTCGGCACTGCACCCCAGCCCAGCCCTTGCACCTCGGACCAGGTTGGGGAGAAGGCGGTGGGTGCCGGGAACCCCTTAGGGTGTTCCAGCAGAGAAGGGGGAAGGGGTGGGAGGGCTCTGGGGCCCCCATATCTGTCCCCAAAGCCCCCGGTCTGCAGGGATAGTGCCTGCAGCAAAGTCTGCTGCTGGATTTCCTGGTGGGGACCCTCTCTGCCAGCCCCATCCTGCTCCCCAGGATTGTTGCTGTGGATTTTGGGAAGGATAAGGGCGAGCTCCCCCCTCCCCCATCCACAGATGGGATCCACAACCCAGCCTCGAGTTTTCCACCGAGCTCAGCAGAAATTCACCCAGAAGGTCAGTGACCAGAGAAAGGGATGATCCATCATTAAATAAATTGTTTTCATTTCCCAGGATAAAGGGGAGGAAAAGGGGAGGAGGGGAGGTGTTGTTGGATCAGGACTGGAAAATAAAAGAGCACAAGGCAGGAAAACCACCCCCTGTACTCCCTGCAGAGAGCAGCCCCAGCTCCTTCCCTGCGCCCTCACAAGGGTTTTACAGCCAAAGCTCTTAATGTGATTATAATAATTATTTATTTCCTAGCAATTTCAACCCCCCCTCTTTGGTTTTATTGTTTTTTTTTTTTTTTTTTAATAAACAGCCTGTTTTGAAATGTCACTGGGGGAAGCCAAGACTCCAGCTGAGCCCTGGCCTGGAGGAAGGAGCAGGGGCAAGGGGAGCGTGTGAATGTGTGCGGATGCATGGAGGCAAGCATGTGCGTGCAGGAGCGTGGGCACCCGTGGGGACACCCTGCTGCAGTGTGCAAGCACACCCAGGGCTTTGAAAACCTGGCCGTGCCCCAGGGATGAACAGATGGGGGAGTCTCCTCCCTCCTTCTCAGCCTGGGTGCCCCATTGAACCCCCCATCTCGCACCCCTCATCTCCCACCCCTCTGTGTGGTCCCCCCCAAGCCCCAGGGCCGAGCTTTGAAATCTGTTGAAAAGAGACCCTTTTTGCCAAAATAAACAGCCTGTCATGTTAAATTACTCTCTCTTCCTCTCTACCTTCCCTGCCTTTTTCCCCCCTCCCCATCCCAGCCGTTCTGTTGGGGGCCATGCCACGCTGGGGGCTTGTGGGGTGCAGAAGTGTGGAACTTGCAGTGCTGGGGCAGAGCATAACCTACCCCCTGCATCCCCTATGCCCCTCCATCTCCTCAACCCACCAGCTCAGCACCCCGATATCTTTCTGCTGGCTGATGATGGCATCTTGCAGGGCCTGGGGTGCAGCAGTCCCACTGCACAGCCCTACAGAGAGGCAAGCTGGGTGAGGGATACTGGGGGCTCATTGCAGCTCCTCGCCCACCTCTGCTGTGCCAAGCGCTCCCAGGCCCCCAGGTTTTTTCCTCTCTCTTGCTTGTACTCGCCCTTTATTTTGGGGTTGTTTTCTCTCTCCTGTTTCTAACAGAGCAAAAATTCATGGAACTGTAAAATGCTGAGATGGAAACAGTGATTAGCTCATTGAGGCCAGACCCTCTGCCAGTACCAGGGCACTCACCACCAGCCTCCAGTGACTTGTCCAGACAGGACACTGTGCACTCCAGCCATGTCTTCCATAGCCTAACTGACCTTCTCGCTAGGAATTTTTTTCCCGCTGTCTTTAGGCCAATGGAAGTGTGTTCAGCCTTGGCTGATTGTGGGGTTGAGTGTCCAGGTGCTGCCCCAAATGCCCAGCCATGCAGCGTGCCTGCCCTACGGCTCATCCCATGCAGCACGGCCCCAGCCAGGTCTCAGCCACCCACCCGTGTGGGATGGAGCTTCTGTCCCCCACCACCCGATCTACACCGTTCCCTCCCCACGCCAGCTCTGCTCCCTCCTGCTCGGAGCATTGCTCAGCACCTGGCAGCACCTCCAGCTGCTCCCACCTCTTCTGGCTGGCCAGCTTTGTCACCAGCTGTGCCACTACCCAGCATGACGCTTCCTTCTCACACTGTGCCTGCAGCAGGGTCGCTCTCTGTGCTGCCTGTGCCTGGCAGCAGCCAGGAAGATGCTCCTCCAGGGCCTGCCTATGGGGCAGAGGAGAGAATGAGAAGGGGAGAGGAAGTGGTAGAGGAAGGGGATAGGGGAACAGGAAAGGAGAAAAACAGGGTGAAGAACAGGAAGGAGGAAAAGAGGAAGAAAGAAGGAGGAAGGGAAAGGCAGAAGGGAGAAGGAGGAAATGGGGAAAGGGGAAAAGGGGAAAAGAGGAGGTCCCAGCCTGCAGGAAGGGGCAGAAGGCAGCATTTGCAGCACCAGCCTCTTGGTTGTGGCACCCAGAGGTCTGAAAAGCGCAGGTGTCAAAGGCAGAGACGAGCCGAGGTCACACTCGCTCTTCCTGGCATCAGAGCTGTGGCAGCAGGATGTCAGGGTCACACTGTGGGCTCAGCCAGCACTGTGACAAGAGGGCACGGTTACCCCACTAGCACCAAGACATCTGGGGGGATGGCCATGCTTCCCTGCTCTGCCCAGCCTTACCTTCCCATAGTACCACTCCTGGCTCTCAGTTCAGCTTCTGCATGAAGCCCACAGCCTCCTCCAGCATTCCTAGCAGGCACTGACAGAAGGAATGCCCTGGCTGCTGCTGCAGCAGGGACTCCATCCACGACACAGTGATGCTCCATGGGCCCACAGCAACCCTGCCAGCAGTGAGCCATGCCCCACCACCCCCAGAAAAGTGGTGGCCTGCATCTCTCTGCCCTCTTTTTCCCACATCAGGGCATGAAGCAGTAATCTGTCTTGCCTGGCTTGGGTTCAGCATTCTTTAGGATGAGCCCAAGCCACTCTGATGGGGGTCTGTTGCTTTTGGTCCCTTTCTGGGACTCCAGCCAGCTTGTCTTCCCCACATGATGGAGGAGGGTAAGACTTGCACCCTCAGCCCTGGTTGAGACAGCCATTGGTATGGGGGACCCCCGCTCAGATGGAGTGAAACCCGAAGCACAGGGCTCAGGTAAGGAGAGCCCATCACCCACTGTCAGAAGCTTAAACTCTGGCTGAGACTCCCCAGCCCAGAGCACCCACAGCCTCCTGGTAGTGAGAAGCCCAATGCAGGCTTAATGACTCGAACTGCAGGTGCTCAAGGATGCTCTGCGGGTGGAAGCTCTGACCCTTGGAAAGCAAAGCTCCTTCAGTTGGCTGGCAGAAGGGCAGATGACCATGAGGGACAGACTCCTACCTGCAGGGCAGCTCTTCAGCCACGGGGAACTGAAGGAGGCACAAGGATGAACTGGAAATAACCCTGGGGAAATGCAGAATCTGGGCTGTTTAAAAGGGTAAGCGTGAGCCGAAGGAGGTCGGAGAACCAGCCATGAGCTCCAGGGTGCTCTCCCTCCCTTCCTCAGAAGCGGTCCCCACGCTCCTCTCGGGCCCCCTTGCCACACCGAGCCTCCTCCACGTCCCCATTCCCTTCCCTGCTCTGACCAAGGGCAGAATCAGTTTGCAGGAAAGCCTGGGAGGGCTGAGCCACACTGTGAGCCCAGCCTTCCAGCCATAGCCATTGAGCTCCGGCTCCAGGCCTGCGAAGCTCGGGAACTGTACCTCTGGAAGGTGACGGCACTCAAAAAGATAACGTGCCCGGAAATCCCCATTCCGGGATTTGTGGCAGATGGGGAGAAGTGAGGGCAGGTCCGAGGGCACGGCCGCAGGCAGCTCGGGATGGCGGGATGCACCGCACCCCAAACCGCGGCCGGGGGCCGGGGGCCGGCAGCTCCTGCGCCCCCTGGCAGCGGCTGGGCTGAGGGACCGCACGGACCGGCCCCGCCGCTCCCGGACCCCTCCCCCCCGGCAGGTTTGGGGTCTAAAGCCCCGCTTTGTGCATCCTCCCGGGTCGATCCTCCCGCAGCCCGGCAGGAAACCGCACCCCGGGCGGGGCCCGTCTGCGCAGCGGGGCGGGCTCGCTCGTAGAGAGAGGCGCCGGGGGCTGCCGCACCTGGAACGCTGGAGCCTGGTGGTATCCGAGCCAGACAGAGATGCACCGGGCCTGCAGGGCTGCTCTGGGCACCGGCAAGGCAGGCTCAGGGTCGTGCAGTCCTTCCACAGCCCCGCAATACGGCCCAGCTCCAGCCTGCCCAGCTCTCGTGGGTGCCGCACGGGTTGGCAGCAGCCGGGCAGGCAGAGCTGAGCTGGGCCGGGGAGGGAGGACAGCGGTCGCCTTCACCTGGCACTGGCTGTCAGAGGGTGCTGCCGGCACCCTCTGCACTCCCCGCGCCCAGAGAGGTGTGCGAGAGCACAGCGTGACCCTGGCGTGACCGACCCACGGAGCACTCGCTGTCACCCTTCTGGAGTGCCGGAAGAGGGGCCACGGTGTGACTCAAGCCCCCGCCCTGGGTTCGCCCTGTACCTCTCCCTGGGAGTCAGCCGGCACTGGTGCTTGTCAACGCCCGGCTGTGCTTCCCTCCGCCCGCCCCACGCCGGCACCCAGCCCTGCCCTCCCTGCCCACGCACCTTTACTCCTGCTCGTAAGATAGTAGCAGAGCTGCCATGGAAGCCAACACTTCCCTCTGGCACAGCTACCTTGGGGTGATCGTGTCCCGCGAGAGGCAGCGGATGGAGCATTTCCAGCGGGCTGAGGACATCCTGCTCACCCTGTTGGAGAGCGTCCATGCCAAGGAACCCCGCTTCCTCGTGGACTACGCCAGGAATCTGGAAGCCTTCGAGTTCGCTCTCTGTGCCTCTGAGGATGCTGTCACTCTCGAGATGCCCCTGCGTATTGACGGCGACACCCTGCATGTGCTGGCGTGCCAGACCTGGGACGCACCAGCCGGGCATCCTTCAGAGCTGGACACCTGCTACCTGGAAGTGTGCTCTCCAGGGACTGATTTGGAGGACTGGACTGACGTTGTGGATGTGATGGAGCACAGGGGTGGTGTGGGGTGCCTGGTTCCAGGCAAAATCCTCCAGCACCTGAAAGAGCTCCTTGTTTCAGCCATCGTGCACTGCCAACGCCTCTTCCTGCTTCAGCCAGGTGCGTACACTGGCAGGGTGCTTCCCACCCAGGCGCTGCCTCCAGTACTGCCAGGAAACCCAGCTTCCCAGCTTGGCAGTGATCCCTGTGCAAACATGCTGGGACGTATGTTCCCGGGCATGTGGCCCACCCAAAACCTGCAGGAGCTGGTGAGCGAGCACCTTGCTGTGTGCTGGGATAGGCTTTGCCCTCAGCTGAGGAAGGGGAGATGCAAACTGTTCCCTGCCATCCCATGGCATCAGAGTCATCCTCAGGCATCTTCTCCTGGGGCTGATGGCACCCTTGTTGCTGGGTGCAGGGTTCGCCCAGCCCTGCTGTTAGTCCCCAGGTAGGGTTTGCTCAAGGACTTGGTGTGCTTGGTTTACCCTAACCACATTCTCTCCTCCATCTCTTGGCCTCCAAGTGCCCCCTGCTCCCTGGAGGAGTCTGTTTGGAGAATGAGCTGGGAGTGCATCAGAGCTGGACCAGGCCCCCAGGGCATGGGTCTGACCCTGTGAACACATGGGCCCCAGCTGGCAGCAGTGTCCTCAGAAAAGACATGGTGGGAAGGGACCCTAGGAAATGCTCATAGCAGTTCCATAAGCTTCTTCATGCATTTTCATCTCCCAGTGTGCTTCTTGATGTAAAGCTCAACCAGGGTGGAAGGGTGATGTGAGAGGACCAGTGGGTCTGAAAGTCTCTTAACCCAGTCCCAGCAGGTCCACCATCCCCTCTTTCCTCCGTGGCCAAGCCGGTGACCTTCATCTTCCTCCACCCCCACAAAGCAATGGACCTTTCCTGATCCATTTTTCTTGGACTGCATTGCTTTTCTTAGCACTATTCAGCCACCCAGAAGCACAGCTCGGTTTGATTGCTTGAGACTTGTGCCTGACCTTGAGCCCCACAATGTTTCTTCCTGTAAAACCACCCTGGCGTGGTTGGGAGAGAGGTTTTAGCCGGGGAACTGCAAGCAAACAGCAGCACTGGGAAGGGATGAGTCGAGTGGGGTGGGACAGGGCCACAGGCGCTGCAGCGCATACCTGGTTCAGCCTGCGGGACCGGCTGCGCTAACCTCCTCACTGCTGCCAAACCCTCTGCAACTAGGTGACATCAGTGCTGAAAATCTGCGGGAAGATGCCATGGAGCTCTCCCTGCTGATCCGTGGCAGCTGGAAGACCATTCGCTTTGACATCGTTCCTGTGGTGAGGAGGCAGCAAGAGCCGCTCCGGCTCCAGGGGCGGCAGAGCGACAGGGGCTTCCCTGAAGGCAGCCTCAGGAAGGCCACGGAAGAGGCCCACTTTGTCCCTGCCTCTCCCCACTGCTGGAGGTGAGAGGCTTGGCTGCACGTGGAGTGGGGTGGTCCTGCGCCAGGGATCCCCCCTGGCTGGCAGCACTGCTGGGTGTGGGCAAAAAGAGGTTGGGAAAGGGCGGGGACGTGTCAGCAGAGGTTGAAGTCACCCCCTCGTGATGCCCAAACCCTCTTCCCTGTGTTGGAGAAGAAAACCTCAGCCAAGTTTCAGACAGTTCAGGGAAAGAGGGGGAAGGCAACTGAAGAAGCCCCCTGAAATGATTCACAGGAGCTGAGCCCTGACTGTGCAGAGGGTGGCAGCTCTCAGATCCCTGCTTGGGCTTCAGAGACAAGCCTGGGCGCCTGGCAGCAGCAGGGTGATGACGTGCCTCCCAGGGGGGGCTGCAGGATGGAAGGGGTCTGCACTGACATGCATCTTGCCTGCCAGCACAACTGCCCGGCCCCATGGAGGGGTTGAACAGCCAGCTGGACCAGTCCATATTTATTTTGGGAACAAGGTGGTCCAGCTGGATGCTCAGCCCCCCGTTGGGGACCAACCCAGCCTCCCCTCTGGGGCAGCCTGCAGCCCTCCGCACTACACCTAGGGGAGCACAACCCCACTTCACCCCACTCTTGTTCCTGCTGGGAAGGCAGGAGCTGCTCAGCAGTGTTCCCATCTCACTCCATGCCTCTCAGGTTCTGCTCTGCCAGAGGTGAGTGCAGGGGGTAGATCCAAGATGCTGCACAACTGGGACCATGTGTGTGGCATGGGGGGATCCCCCCACACACCGAGTCACTGCAGGCATACTCTCCCCATCCTGGGAGGATGCACGTCTTCATCTCCCCTCCCACCAGACCCCACTCTCTTCGTCCAGATCCTCCACTCACCTTCCCATCCTGAAGCTTCTCCGAGCAGTGGACACCCTGAAGGGACCCCGTCTGGACAGCCTTCGCCTGCTCGACCAGCTCCGTGCCCAGGACTGGGGAGGGGAGGCTGGGAAAGGCAGTCTCACTTTCAACCACCTGAAGGTAGGTTGGTTCTGCTGGCTGGGACCGTGGCTCTCTGGGCAAGCCGAGCCAAGGCTGCTCCCCTGCAGAAGAACCCCAACAACAAGGGCAGGTGCCTGCAGTGCTTTGGGGTGCACCAGCCCATGGCTGTGTCCGGAAGGGATGCGTGCTGCTGCTGGCCATGGTTAGAGGGCTTTGATCCTTATTCCTTGGATTGAACCAGTGACCCCCCAGCCGGGGACACTTTATGCATTCAGAGCTGGGGCTCTGCACTGATGTGCAGGGCATCATCTCCTGGCCCAGGCTGCCTGCGTCTGCCGGGGATGGCATCCCTGTGCTGCCATGCTGCGGGCTGTCCCGTGCCCTGGTGTGCTGGGACGTGCCTGTGCAGGGCTGAGGGTGGTGTTGCTGCTGACAAAAAGCCTCCTCTCCCCACCCAAGCTGTTTTCAACACTCTGGAGCCATGCCAACCGGCCATGCTGGGGACAGCACCTCGTGGCACAATCCAGGTGTGCCCTGCCTTGGAGAGCCAAGCCAAGGGTCAAGATGTTTTCTGCTTACAGAATGGCTCCAGCTCCAAGTAACCCAAATCCTGTGTACTTTGCTTTGTGTTGCATTCTTTGATGTTTTAGGGGTGGTGATTGTGGGGTTTTTTTTAAAGAAAAAGGGCACGTGTATGCACCTGACCTTCAGAAAAGTATCATCTGCTCCAGCCCTCATGGATTCAGCCCCACTGGTCACTACATGGTGACCTTCAGGGTGTGAAGGGACGGCCTTCCTGGGATCAGGCCTTTTGCCTGATCCTGTGCTCTTTTCTCCCTCCTCACAGATGGTGTTGCTGTGGAGCACAGAGCTCTTCCCCTCCCCGGAGGACTGGCAGGACGTGGAAGGCTCTGTCTACAGGCTCTTGGTGATCCTTCTCCGCTGCCTGGCCACCCGGAACCTGCCCCACTTCCTGAACCCAGAGGAAAACCTCTTCCAAGGAGTGGCCCCAGACCTTGCCTCCCTCTACCATATGGTGGAGAGCTTTGCCTGGGACCCCCAACGCTTCCTCCACTTCCATTTTGGCCTCCATGCATGCAGTGGCAGCTGGCAGGCAGACCCCGACACCCGAGCCCTCCTGCAGCTCCCCATGGAGGATGGGTCCTACTGGGACACAGCCTACTTTGACGTGCTGCTCAGCCAGGTAACCACCGCCCTCCAGCTGATCTCGTGAGGCAGCACCAGAAGCCACCTGGGCTAGGAAGTTTGGGATGCGCTGGAATTGGCCCCACCGAGCCCTCTGGCATGCTGTGGAGGCTGTGGGAGGCTGGCAGCGCTGGGGCGTGGAGCTCAAGCAGAGTGGGGAGCCCTCTCCCCTCACTTCCCACCTGCCTTTAGTTTCAGGTGTTCCGGATCCAGGACAGTGCACGCCGCTCAGCAGTGTCCCAGCTCCTCTCCAAGATCCGTCAAGAAATCCCTCAGCAGAGCTGAGTGGGACCCTGCTGCTGCCCCGTTGGGGGGTTTCGAAACTCTGGGGGGTGCAAGGAGAGCTACAGGGCCAGGGAGCAGCGTGCTGCTGTGTCATTTTATTGGGGAAAGGTGGTATTGGGGAGTGAGCACATCTGCTGCAGCTGTGGGGCATACACAGCCTCTTGGCTGCCCTGGTGGACCTGGGCACTGGGTGCTTCATCCCATGGTACGGAATCTGGAGGGGGATGGCTGGCATTCTGCACTGCAGGGTAGGGAAGGCTGAGGTTGTTGGTGATGGGAGGGGAAGGGACCTACGGTCAGATGCTGCGTGCAGCCCTCAGGATCCTTGCCTCAGTCAGCTTGCTGAGGGTCACCATGCCCTGGGGCCAGAGGAAGGGAAAGAACTGAGGGGCCAGGCCATTGGGGTGATGAGAGAAGGGGTTTTGAGCCGTGTCTCACATCTGCTGAGCCCTCTCCTCCATGTCCCCTGCTATCCCAGCTCTTTCCACTGTGGCTTGGCTTGCTGGGTGTTGCCGTGTCTCCTGCCAGCATCCCAGGGAGGCAATGGAGTCCCTCTGCTGCCAGCTGTCTGCATCCAGGCATGCGGGGCAGCGCCAGGCCACCTCCCTCAGCCTCCCCCTCCCCGGCAGGGGTGCTCACAGCCTGCTGCGGTGGCAGCGCTTCAGGGCATCTTGCAGGGCTCGAAGCACTCGGTCCACGTTTGCACTGGTCGAGTTGCAGCCCATGAGGCCGATGCGCAGGACCTGGGAGGAGAAGGGTGAGCGTCTCCCTGCAGGACCCACCTTTGTGTCGGTGCCTCGGCAGTCCCGTGCGGAGCGGGGGACACGCAGCCGGGCACGAGCGGTTGTGCACAGCTCCCTTGCTCGTATTTAACACACCCCGTTCCTATAAAGAGGTGTCACCCCGCTAATTACGTGCGTGGTTATTCAATGAGGTGGTGATTGTGTGTGGTTGGGCTGCTATGCGTTGCTCCGGGCAATGGGACACAGCCAGCCACACTCGCTGTCGGCGGCCAGACAGGGGCAGGGAATGTGGGGTTCGGTGCCCAGCCCTGGGCAGCAGGAGGGGAGGACTCTGCCCACCTTGCCCACCGTGGAGCCCAGGCCCCCGGCGATCTCCATGCCGTGGTTGTCCATCAGAAAGGCCGTGATGTCCTTCCAGTTGTACCCCTCAGGCACCACGACAGTGGTGACGGTGGGAAGTCTGGCCTTCTGAGGAAGGGAGAAACTGGGTTCAATCCCACGGCCCTTGGTGAGCCCAGCACATCGCCAGGGGACAGCATCACTCAGGGGGGAGATTTTTCTCTGGCAGGGGGAGATTTTTCTCTGGCATCAAAAGCTGCCCAGCTGCATCTCCAGCTGCACAGGGCTGCATCCTCATGCTGCCCCTACTCTGTGGGGGGTGGTGGTGGTGGGCTTGCCCCGCACCCACCTCCTCCTTCACAAAGAGCTCAAGCCCCAGGTCAAGCAGCCCCTGGCACAGCTGGGTGCAGTTGGCCTGGTGTCGCTCCCAAGAGCTCTCCAGACCCTGTGGGCAGAGAGGAGAGAGAAGGATGATGTCTCTG
This sequence comes from Struthidea cinerea, assembly GCA_013397865.1. Classification (NCBI taxonomy): domain Eukaryota; kingdom Metazoa; phylum Chordata; class Aves; order Passeriformes; family Corcoracidae; genus Struthidea; species Struthidea cinerea. The sequence goes on along the minus strand of VZTI01000139.1, from coordinate 2,531,290 downwards.
CTGCTGACAGGCATCTCCTGGCACCCACTGCTCCTCCAAGCCCCACGGGCACTGCTGGTGCTCCCCTGCTTGCCTGGTGCCACTAACCAGTTCTGCCAGAATGGCCAGGCCTTCCCGCAGGCTGAAGAAGTTGTTGATGGGTGCCGTGTGGTGGTACCTGCAAAACTCAAGGGGCACCCAGAGGGGTTCAGCCTGGCTGCAGCACAGCAGCCCCTTGCTCGTGGTCAGGGAAACCGAGGCACAGCATCCTTCCTCCTCATCACCCAGTGCAGAGAGCTGTGACCAGCGGCCAGGGTGATGGGGAGGCAGGGCCTGAGCCCTGAAGGGCAGGCAGCCCCCGAGCCAGGACAAAGGCTGGGTGGGGAGTGGTTGCAGCCGTCTGTAACGAGAGAGCCTGCCCTCACCTCCGCGGCTCCCCGTCACAGCCCCAGTAGCTTGCCAACCAGTCCATGTCCAGAAAGAAGGACACGGGCTTCGTCTTCCTCTTCAGCAGCTTCTGCCTGGAGAAACAGAGTACTGGGGAGAGGTCGGACCTTGACCCCACCAGCTCCAAGGTGGGATCGGCCCTGTGGGAGGGAGGACTTCCCTAAAGCGAGTGCAGAGTATGGCTCCAGCTCCCCATCACTGCCCAGGGATGGGATGGGCTCTACCCCCACAGCACTGCTGCTGGGCATACTCTCCACAGAGTGGGACTGAAGCAGGTGGCTGGCAAAGGAGAGAGGCGACAGCCTCCCTCAGCCTCATCGCCTTCCACCCTGGTGAGGCTGGGCTGCTCTTACCTGGCTCGCTCACTGAATGAGATGGGGGCACTGCCGGGGGGTGCATTGAGGACTTTCTGGGACCCCGAGTACAGGACATCGATCTCTGCCCAAGAGGGAAGGCAACTCCTTAGGAATCAGAGGCTCCCAGCAGGAAAATGCTGAGCCCTCCAACCTAGCTGCAGGTGGTGGGTGGCAAGCCCAAGGATGGCACGCACTGCAGGTCTTACTTGTGTTCAGGCTGCTTTGGGAGTCCCCCAGGGGGAACAGGCTCTCTGGCTGCAGCTGGACCAGTTTCTAGTGCTGCTAGCCAAAATGCAGGCGGAGGGGACGAGCCCACTGCTCTCTCTCCCTGACCCAGGCACGAGCCCCTTTGTCCCCTGGATGCCCGTGATGGCACTGTGGCTCTTACCCTGCTGGTCCATGAAGATGGGGGCTCCCCCAAGCGATGCCACTGCGTCCACAAGCAGCAGGCAGCCATGCCTGTGGGAGGACAGAGCTCAGCCTGGTGCTCCTGCCACCTCCTCTTGCCACGCCTCTGCCTACAGCCCTGGCACCCTGGTCCCCACAGGGGCCACGTGTCTCACCGGCACCGACCGCTTCCAGCACAGCAGAGCCAGAGAAAAGCCCAGCACATATAAATCCCCGGGCCCAAATCCCCAGCGGTGACCTTGGGGTGCCCTCAGTCCCTGTGGGTGCCCGCCAAGCACTGACCGGTGGCACAGCTCGCCCAGCCCCTCCAGTGGCTGCAGCACCCCCGTGGAGGACTCGCCGTGGGTGATGAAGAGCACCGCAGGTTTGTGCTGCACCAGGCCCTGCATGACACAAAGGGAAGGTGACCACACTGGAGGTCAGCTTGTGCCCTCAGCATAGTGGCCAGCACTCACCTGCTCAATGTCTTGTGGAGTGAAGTACTTGCCCGGGGGCTTCAGCAGCTCATAGACATTGGCTCCTGGGGGGAATTTGAGCAGAGGAGAATGAGGTTTGGGCCCGCTTCCCAGTGGGCAGGCACCTGCTCCATGGGGAAATTTGTCATGCATGAACCAGGAGCAGAGCCGCCTGCCAGGGTCTGGCCTCCTGCAGATTTGCCCAGTGGAAAAGCCATAAAGCACCATAAATGGAGGCACATCACTCTTGGAAGAAACCTGGAGTGCTCTCTTGCAGAGCGCTCTCTGGCTTTGTAAGCCGTCTCACTGAGCACTGCCAGGGTTGGGACAGCAAACTGGGGCATCCTGCCTTCAAGCCCAGTCCCCTCAGCCCAGCCATGCCATCTGGCTGTTCCCAGCCTACCCAGCCTCCTGCCAATGTCGGCGGCACGTTGTCCCCAGATGCCATTGATGGCCACCAGCACAGTGTCACCAGGCTCGAGCAGGTTGAAGAGGGCGGCCTCCATGGCACAGTGGCCGCCGCCGCTGATGGCCAGGGTCAGCCGGTTCTGCGTCTGGAAGGCGTACTGGATGCCTGCCTTGATGTCATCCATCACCTGCAGCAGCGGGACACTGGCCAGCACTGCTATTGCTCCCCTTGCCCCAGCAGAGCTGTTCCAGCTCCTTCTGGGGGTGAGGAAGAGGAGGGGAGGGAAGGAAAGCTGGGCTGGGGCAGCTCACCTGCAGCACTTCAGGGTGCATGTGGCCCAGGAGCTGCCGACCACTCGCAGCCTGGATGCGGGAGGGCACATTGCTGGGCCCTGGCCCGAGCAGCAGCCTCTCTGGCACGGCCAGGGGCCGAAGCAGTTCCTGGGGTGGGGGAACGCGGAGCAGGCTGGTGGCCATGGCACGACGTGCTGTCCCCAGGAGCTGAGCCCAGAGAAGAGGAGCAGTGGAGGCTGCCTGAGCAGCAGCCAGCATTGCAGCAGTGTATCCTGTGTCACCAGTGTCCAGTGTCCCCATGGACCTTGACCTGGAATTCAGTGCCCCCCCCCACCAGCCTGGACTCTACCCCTGGTTGCCTCCTCTGTCTGGTTAATGTATCACCAGTGCCATCCCTGCTGTCTTGGGCCCCTCATTTTGGGGGGTGCCCCCTTGCTAGTGCTCAGGGCATCGCTCCCCAGGTATGCCAGCCTCAGGGACTCCCAAGCACCCAGGCAGTCCCTGTCCCCATGGCCTCCACAACAGCAGGGCTAATGTTTCCCAACAGTATCCCAGCAGGTGGGATCCCTGCTCTGGGCACCTGGATCCTGTGCCACGGGATGGTTGTGCTGGTCTGACACGGCTGCCATGGTCATAGCTCCTCCTGCAGCACAAAGCTCCTGTTGACCAGGGCTCCCTGACCAGGGACCTGCCTTGCAGAGGGACATCTGAAAGAGGCTGGCCAGTGGGCTGATGTGCTCCAGGGCAGAGCCATGGAGTGGGACACGGACATAGTCCCTGCCACAGCGAGCTGTGCTCTGCAGGCTCAGCCTGGATCTTGGGTATCCCAGTGTATCCTGATGATGCCACAGGCCCTCGTGGCAGCTGGATGTGCTGTTACCTGCTATGGGTACCCACAGCACCTTGCATCGTGCCCATGCTCTGGCACATCCTCTGCCATCCATACCCTGAAATGAAAACAAGCTGCCCGCTGCCGGCTTTAGCAGATCCATGAGTGACTCCCTGCCCAGAGGAGCCCCTCAGTGAGCAAAGCTTTGGCTAGGGATGACAACGTAAGGGTGAGAATTCCCACCCGGCAGAGCTGGCACCAGTGGCCGCTGCTGAAGACACATGGGACAGAGGCATGGGGCCGGCAACAGTGCCAGGTGAGAGCACATCTGCCCAGCAGCTGGATGGCTGTCACTGAGAGGAGCTGGGGGCAGTTGTGTTCGCTCCCCCATAGATGATGGAAGCCACAGTCAGCCTGGGGGCTGCTGCCCAGCCATCATCCCACCAAACTGATGACGCCATATCGGGTGAAGAAGATCTCCCAGCTGCCTGTCCTCTGGGGAGATTTGGGGCATGGCTGGGGCGGGGAGGGGACGCGTGGCCTCGGGGCTGCCGTGGGGCGAGGGTGGCCGTGCTGCTGGAAACAGCTGGCAGCGAAGGAATAATCCGCTTTTTGCGCTGGCTCTGAATCCCGGGCGCAGATGGGCAGCAGCGGCCGTGCCCCGGGAGGCGGGCGGGGGCTCGGCGGACGGAGGAGCGAACTGACGGCGCCGGGGCCG
>VZTI01000139.1:2501215-2526756 GCA_013397865.1 Struthidea cinerea | reverse complement strand
GCCGGTGGCGATTTTGCGGGGCCCCCCCATGCTCGAAGTTGTGGGGGGGGGGAAGCTGTCCTCGGGTCCCCAGCGCGGTGACCGCCTGGTGCCGCCCCGTCTTCCAGAAGGATCCAGCCGGGGAGGGGGGGAGGGCTGCCCGCGGACCAGGAGACGCCTCTGCCGCCCCGGCCCTAGCCAGGGTGCGAAGGGGGATGATGCCATCCCCGCAGCCCATGGCGGGGGGCACAGTAACCCCTTGTCACCCCAGAGCCACCCCTGCTCTTCCCTCCGGGGCGGATGGCTCTGGTTATGCAGCTGAGCCATCTTGCGTCATCATCATAGCGCTTCAGAGTTAACGACGGCAGCGCTGGAGGGAGTGGTGGATGCCCCACCTGGGGCTCTCGCCGCGGGTAGCTGGCAAAGGTGCGGCGATGCTGAGACTCCTCTTGGCCCCCAAGGACGAGCAGGTGCCCGTGACCTTGCGCTGTGGAGTGGCTGGACAAGGGCTGCCATGTCACTGCGGGCCAGTGCAGTGGCTGCTGGCTGTTGAAGGGGCAGGTCCCGGGGTGCAGGGCTAGTGCAGAGCTCCACGCTTGGTCATCCAGGTTCCCAGGGAGCAGCCCTGCACCTGCCCTATTGTCTCACTCCTCTGCTTCTTTCTCCTCCTCTTCCTCCTCCTCCTCCCCCTCTTCCCTCACGGGGCAGTGACCCCTCCCCTAGATCCTGCAGACCCCGTGTGAGCCGGTCTTCTGCCTGCTCAGGTCCCATGCGACAGCATCAGGGCTCGGGGAGGACAAGGAACCAGCCGAGCATCTCCCCTACCACCCCCCAGCCAGGCACCCTTCCATGCCCCAGCACCCAGAGCAGCCCCATGCAGGTGGCCTCTGTGGCACTGGGGGCGCAGGGAGGCAGCAGACCCTCCCCCTCCCCTGGGTATGGCCAGGGGTGTGATGGCTCTGCTATCTCGGCATGCTGCTGCTGACCTCCATTTTGTCTGGGAGGTGGCAGCTGGCGCTGGCAAAGATGCTGCCACCACCCTCTGCCTCCCTGCATGTGGCAAGAGCTGCAGCCCCTCAAGCCCTGGGCCGTGTGGGAATCTGTTGTCCGCCCCCTTTGTGGCTACCCTTCTCCGTGCCCAGCAGCGCTGGGCACCCCCTGGAGCTCACTGCCTTTTCTGTGCAGCTTTTCCCTGCTTGGGGTTTGAGTGTCTGGAAGAGAGGATGGAGGGAGCAGGGATGGCAGGTGGGGTTACTTTGCAGCAGAGATGGGGAGCAGAACCCCTCACCCACGTCCTTACATTTGCTACCTGCCAACTGAATCCGCATGGAAATTCTCAGGGAGCTGCAAACTCTGCCCTGAAGCTGTGTCCCCCACCGGGGTGGGCAGGAGGTGAGGAGGCACAGGGCAGGGTGCCTGGGGAAGCGGGGGCTGGATTTCATCTGAGCATGGGGCGCTCTTGCCCTTGTCCTGGGCTGTCCTCTGAGCTGCTTCCCTGCCTGCAGGTGCTGCTCTGGAGAAAACTGCACTGTCATGGTCCCTTGTCCTGTGTGGGGCGGGAGGTGGGTGAGGAGCTTGGCTGGCAGGCGTTGATGGTGCCATGTCATCCGGCAGCACGTCCTAGAGGCAGGACAGAGTCCCGTGGTCCCAGTCAGAGCTGGGGGGCCCCAACAAAGGGTGCAGGGGAAGGGCTTGCCACAACAAAGCCTGGCTGCTGCTGAGAACACGCTGGTGCAGCCAGACGGGGCGTCCACCCTCGCCACTGAGGTGACGTGGGGGTGGATGCGTGCAGACAAAGGGAAACTCACCTTGGATTTCCCTGCGCGCAGGCAGCTCGTCATCTGCTGGAGCTGGGGGACCGGCAGCATAGCACGTTCCTCAGCATCCTTTGGGGAAGAGCTTTCTTGTTGGTGGCACCTGGGGACAATGCTCCCTGTCCCATTGGTCACCTCTCAGCAGGAGATGGTGCCAGTTGGTAGCCCTTGGACTTAAGAGAGGTTTCATTAGCTGATCTCTGCCCAATTAATCTTAGCTGATCCAGTTAATCATGGCTCTCTAGGCCTTTTGCTCCTCACTAGGGGTGACCAGTGTGTCACAGGGATGGGCAGAGCAAGCAGGCTGCTTGGGAAGTGGGGGAAGAGATGCCCTGCAGAACTGTGGGACAGGTCCAGATGTACTCCCTGGCTCCGTGGCCCCAGGGACCCCCCTGGCCATTCCTCTCTGCAACCTCCCTTGTGTGTGGGGTAGCCCTGGGAGGCAGCAGGGGGGGAACAGGGAGCGGGGCTCCGGTGCTGGCCCGCTCCCAGCACAAGGCTGGTCATGGCTTATTGAATTTCTCTCGATGGCAGCGGATTAAGCAGGCGGTGGCTGCTCTCACTGTCCCCAGGCAGAGCGAGCTGGCTGGGCTCGAGCTGCCCACAGGCTGGGGGGGCTGCCTGGCCCTGCCCCTGGCCCTGCTCCTGCAGCCTGGCCCCTCTCTTTATGGGATGCTGAGTGCCCGTGACCAGTGATGCCCTGGCTCACGATGCTGCTGTGTTAAGTGGGTGCAGGCTGAAATCCTCCCTGCAGCTGAGCCAGGGAAGTGAGTCAGAGGAAGGAAAGGAGGATGAGAAGCAGCTGGGTCAGTGTCTGCTGGTGGTCCCCAAGGGCACAAAATGTTGCCTGGGGTCCTCGTGCTGCCATGGCAGGGGTGGAACTGGAGAGCTGCAGAGGAGCAGAGGGAAGCAGTGCCTTGCCGACCAAGGAAGACGGAGGAAATGGATGGAGCAGAAAATGGAGCTGGGGCTCTGCAGCAGGGAATTCTGGCTGGGAGAGGAGCTCGCACTGCTGGGCAAGGAGAGCCAGATGGGAATACGCTGGGATATGGTCTGTGGAAGGCAGGGAGAGAGAAAAGGTCCTGCTGGCGAGGAGGGGGTTTCTCATGGCCAGCAACGATGGGGGTGCGGGGTGTGGGGCTGACCGGGCAGAAGAATGCGAAGAAAGGAAAGCAGCACCAATGGAAGGTACACAACAGGATGAGGGGGGCTGCAAAGTGGTCCAGAGGAGAAACCAGAGTTTCTTCGTGGGAAGGGATAGAGCTGGAGCAGCTGGGAATGGCACAGGGCTGGGAGGGAATAAGGGCAGGGGCTGCAGTGGCCCGCGGCAGGCAGCAGGCGGTCCTGGGGCTGGTGGGCTCACTGATGGGCGTGCTGTTCTGGTGGCGGTGCAGGAGGCAGGAGTCCAGGGACCTGACTCACCTCTTCAGAGCCCTGCTAGCTGGAGAGGCTGCAGAGCTGGGGGAAGGGAGCTGTCTTGCCTTGGGAGGAGAGGGAAATGTTTGACATCGGCGGTTGTCAGGTGTGGATGGGATTTAGCCCCGGGATGAATCCATTGTCCTTGAGTGGTGCCACAGGGTGGAGCAGCTCGAGCTGATGGCCTCGAGAAGATGCAGCCCTTCCACATGGGAATATATCCAATCGTTTCATGGGAAAACCAACTTTTTCATTCCCCTTTGGCAAGCACTTCTGTTTAATTTTTCCTTTGTGAGTGGGGAGGCAGAAGCCACTGGCAGGCAGCAGCCCTCTCGCTGGTTTAGGGACTCAAGGGTGGTGTTAAACACCTGCTTAAAATAATCCAAGCTCAAGAAAGCCTGAGACCAAATGCTTGAACTCTGGAATTTATGGGTGTGATCACTGGCTGAGCACAGTGGGAGCTCCGGAGCCGTCCCAGCGGGAAGATAAGAGGAGGGTTTGGGAATTTCAACAGAAGCAGCTTTGTCCTCCGCATGCTGTTGGACATGCCAGCTCACTTTTAAAACAGGCAAAGGGTTTCTGAAAGGCAGTGCCAAGCTTGTAACACTTTCTTGCTGCAAATTTTTCCACTGTGCCTATGGTTTCCTCTCACCCCCTTGGAAATCCAACCACAGCTGTCAAACCTCAGGTAGTTTTAAAGCCATCCCCTTCTCTTCAGATACCGTCTATTCTGTGGGTTTGGTTTTTTCTTCCCTTCCCCCCCCCCACCTTTTTTCCACCAATTCTCCTGAATTTTTCATTTCCACTATGGGAAAACACATCTCATGTTCGAGATCCATCCTTACTGCTGCGCTTCCTTCTGGTCACGGCCCATGTAACCGGAGCTGTGCCGGTGCTCACTAATGATCTCATTCCTCCCTGATCTCCTTCCTCCCGGAGCAAGTATCCTGCTGGCAAAACCCAGGCTTGAAAAGCACTCGGGAATTCACGGACACCCTTGCAGGTGGGATGCCAGAGGAGCAGTTCCTGCCCATTTTCTGAGAGGTACTGCGCTCCATTTTCACCAGCAGGCTCAGCGTGGGGGAGCCAGGGAGCAGGGAAAGGAAAAGGGATAGACGTTAGAAGGCAGGAATGGATTTTGTCAGGTCCAAAAGGATCCCGAAGGGTGCAGCAATCAGAGGAAGGATCCCAGTATAATTTTCTGGCCAATATTCATGAGGCTCAACTGCAGCTCAGGGAAGGTGAGGACAGAGCACCTGGGCACCAGTGCTGGGATGGGCAACTGCTCTGGGAGATGTTGGTCAGCGGTTTGTTTTGTCTCGTGAGGTTTGCGATTAACAATTTTTTAGCAAAAGGACCGGAAAAATGATGGTAAACTGGGAGCTTCAGCTGAGTGCAATGGCCACTGGCTTCCCAGGAAGGGCTGCTGGTGCTGATACTGCATGTCTGCTTTGTGGGAGCTGAATGGGAGGGAGGCACATGCCAGCGACTGTGTTCAACAGCCGCCTCCTTTCTCAGTGGAATGCCAGCGCTTTCCTCCGTGCTCTGCTCTGTCCTGCTGCCCAGCCCCTGCTTTGCTGGGCTTGGAGTGGAGGCAGGAGGCTTGGGTGATGGGCAGGGGCCTGTGTGCTTGCTTGCAGATTAGGGGGTACCTGCTCAGTGCCCCCCCGGGATGGAAAAGCTGCTCCTTGGGGCTTATGCTGATGCTGACAGCGCCTACGAGGCTCTGTCCACTGCTGTGGGTGCCCACCTAGTGATGCTGCAGGGTGATGGAGGCTCCAGTGCTGCCCTGGCGTGAGGGCAGGGACGGCCCCTGGGCCTGAGTTGGGGGCCCTGACCTGAGATACAACGGGGAGAAGGGAGAGGTAAAATGAGGGCAGATCGAGGTATGAAACAAGATGTCATCTTTCGGGCAGAGGCAAAACAGTGTTCCCAGATGGTTTCCTTGCACAGGCTTTCCCTTCATCCTGGACAGCTGCAAGATGTGGATGGGAATGCAAGCTTTCCTAACCCCCTTTTCTTCCCTTTTTGCAGGACAGCCACTGCTCCTCACTAGCAGGACCCACCTCCGGCCAGCGCGATGGCGGGAGCGTCAGTGAAGGTGGCAGTGCGCGTCCGGCCCTTCAACTCCCGGGAGATGAGCCGGGAATCGAAATGCATCATCCAGATGTCGGGAAGCACCACGAGTGAGTGCCTCAGGGGCAGGGGGGCTTTGGGTGCTGCCTGGGAAGGAGCACGTGCGGTGTGGCCACAGCAGCAAGCACTGGCCTGCGGGGATCCTTGGTGAGGATGCCTGTAGCACCTCGAGTCGTTCGGAGGAGGGAATGTGGGGAGGATGTCAGCTTTCTCACAGAGAAATGCAGTCCTGCTGTTGGAATGGCAGTGGTGGGATCCACATGGCGCTGAGCCCTTGGATTTTGGTGACAGTGAAAGGGGCAGTGTTCCCCAGTAGGCAATGAGGGAGGAATCATAGAATCACAGGATGGTTTGGTTTGGAAGGGACATCAAAGATGATCTCGTTGCAACCTTCCACTATAGATCAGGCTCTTCCACATCCAACCTGGCCTTGAAGCTGTGCATGGGCCAGAGAGTGGTTTTTGACAGCACTGCCTGGCCGGGTACCACCCACTGCGGTGTGCCAGGACCCACCCCTGCTTCTTGGGGGCTCTTGGAGATGCAGCAGCAGCAGGATGCAGGGCTGGGAGGAGGATTTGCTAAGGGAATGGTGTGCTTGGGGTGAGGGATGTAGCATGGGGGCTCGGGGCTGTCCTGTCAGGAGCCTGTCCGGCCTTTGCCCCGCTTTAAATAACAGCTGCTGGCAGCACGGTGTGGGAATGGCAGTCAAACCCCTCCTCTTTGGCTCTGGAAGCATCCAGATGGGACAGTGTCTAAAATAACTCCCTGCCTGCCCGCCCGCCCGCCTGGGGCTGCCTGCGTCACCGGTGGTGGGTGAGACACCGGTGCCAGCCACTCCCACCCTGCAGGCTGCTATGACAACCCTGGTGATGGGGAGAGGAGGGCACCCGAGGGTGCAGGGTGACTCTGGGACCCCACTGAGCCCCCTGGTCACCCCAGGCCTAGGGAGCAGGAATGGGAGGTCTGTGGGGCAGCATCTGCTGGTCTCTGGCATCCTGTGGGGGTTCTCCCTTCATGGTTGGACAGGGATTCTCCGTCTGCCTGGGGTGCAGAGCTTCTGCCCTCGTGCTGAGGAAGCCTCCTGGCCACACAGGAGCTTCCCACCCGCCCAGGGTCAGGGAATAGGCAGGGTAGATGTTCCCCATTCCGGTTCTGATGGGTGGGGGGGACACCTGCCATGCCCCAGTGCCAGTCAAGAGCATCAGGCATCCCCCACCTCCACTGTGGCCGTGTTTGTTGAGAGCCAGCTGCCCCTGCTCATCCTGCCCACCCCAGCTGTGCCCCCACCCCTCCAGCCCGTGCCTCTGCCTGCACCAGGGAGGGCAGCAGGGCTGCAGGCAGGAGCCCTTTGCTGACAGTGAGGATTTTCTCCATGAGTGGACAAACCACTGGCTAATCCTCTTGGCCAGGGGGCTGGGGAGCAAGTGTGGGGGGCTCAGCAGCCTGCTTCTGCCGTGGCTGGTGGAGGCAGGAGGATGCCAGTAGTGCCAGCAGAGCAGGACTGTCTCAATCCCCCTGGCTCCTAGCAGAGAGGCCAAAGATAAACATGTTTGAGGGGAGTGGGAGCAAGCTTTCCCCTTCCCAGGGTTATTTGCAGAGACCTTTGCATGTGCTGAGGCAGGGGGCAGGTTCTTCTCCTGCCTAAAGCACTGAGCCCCGTGGGAGGCAGTGGGGCCCAGGGTGGGAAGGGATCAGCCTTTCTCTGCTGTCCTTCTGCCGGCAAGCTTCCAGCCGCCACAACCACCCACCTGGAACAGCACTGCTGCTCTGTTCCTGCGCTGTCCTGCGCTCTCTGGGCACCATCCCGGGCACCAACGCCCCCGACCCCCCTCCTGACGGCTCCCACCAGGATGGTGTGGGGGAGACCCCTGGCTTTGATCCCACAAGGCCATTAATGTTCTCCATCTGGAGCTGTGCCTCTGCTGGCTTTAAAATCTGGTGATTATTTTCTCTGATGTGGGTTCTGGGCTTTCTCCTGGTTCGTGCCTGCCCACTCGCTGGGCTCTGCCATGCTGCTGGCTCTTCAGGGCAAGGTGAGGGACATCTCCACAAGTTTTCCTCCTTCCTGCCCCCTTGTCTCTATGTTTGTCTTCACCTCCACACCCCTCCTTGCCTTTTGAATCCCAGTGGCCCACAGCATGAATCTTTTGCAGCAGCTTTGCAAAAGCCCTGTATGCCTGGTCACAGGAAAGGAAAAATTCCGCCAGCAGCATCCATCTGCCTGCAGGCAAATAAATGGGAATGACAGGGCCATGGGAAGAGTGTTTTGGCTCAGGACAGGAGCTGCCTGCTCTTGGGATGCTCCCTTCTCCCCTGTGTCCCAGTCTCTGGTTTCCCATGCCAGCTGGGCAGCTGCAGCTGGGATGCCTGGAGCCGCTTGGTGCCAGCCCCGGCTGCTTCTCTGCCCTGTGCCCAGCATGGGCTGGCACGGGGATGCAGAACAGGCGCCTTGTGCGGCCCCATCCTGCCTGCTCCACCACTCGTTTGTGCTCCTGTTGGCTGTGGTCAGTGTCACCTCCGCAGGGCGGAGACAGACCGGAGCCGAGCGCAGGTGACCGGATGGCACGGCGGAGCTGCCAGGCTGAACATCAGGAGCCACCAGAGGTGCTCCATCCCACTTCTTGCATGACCTCTAGGCCTGCTTCTCTTCACAATGCCCTCAGCACAAGAGCCAGGCGTTGGCAGGGATCAGGAATGAGGGATTCAGCCACCATGGCTGCCCATGCTGCCCACGAAGACCTGCTCTTCCAGGGGCCTCCACATCCCTGTTTGCTGCTGCAGGATTGCCAGTTGTTACTTCCCAGCCCTTTCTCCTGGTAGTTAGTCTGCCTGGAATGCAGCAGGGGTCCAGAGCATTGGAGTCAGGCTGCCTGCGGTGGGTAGGCAGGCAGGGAACTCGTGCCAGCCCCTCTGGTGCCAGAGCTGGGCTTGTGTCCACGGTAAGGAGCATCTCAGCAGCACCAAGCTGCGGTTTTGTGGTCAGGGCTGGATCCTGATCCCGCTTCCCACCCTTCTCCAGCCTGCCTCACTGCTGTTGCAGGCAGGGCCGGGTTGTTCTCAGGTCAGAAGTGGTGGACCCTTTGCAGGGGAGCAGAAGGCGTATCCATTGGGGTAATGGAGGAGGAATTCAGAGCAGAAAGCATCTGTATGCATAACACTACACATCTGGGCATCAGACACCACGGTAGTGAGCTGCACCATGCCTGGGGCTGCTCGGGCAGGCCCCAGCTGGAATCTGGAGTGGGTTTGAGCCCTGGCTGACTGCCGGGCAGAGCAGGCTGGGATGGAGAAAGCTTGGGGCATGTGGCTTCCTCATCCTTGGTGGTGGCAGGGAGCAGCCGGGGCAGTGGGCATGGGAACTGTGCTGCGCAGGCCTCAATGTCACCTCAATGTCACCTAACATGGCTGGTGGCTGCACCTCGTGATTACCCGCTGGATTGGGTTTCTTCTGATGCATCTGTTGTTTCAGAAAAAAACGCGTCGTAAATGCTCCACGGGAGGAAAAAAAACATCGCATGAGGAAGAGCAGTGATGCAGTCTCCAATTTCCATAGCAACGTCCTTTTCATCAGGGGATGACAAAAGCAGACTCTTGTTTCCGCTGGTGGTGTGACACGAGGCATTAATCACCCTGCTGGGGCTGGGGGCCTGCCGAGGCAGGAGCCGGAGGGGCTCTAGGGCAGCCCTGACCGGGTTGCAGCTGCTCCCACCCCACAGGTGCCAGCCTGGGAGCTTTGGACACGCTCCCCCAGCTGTGGGGAGAGGAAGGCTGTGGCCTTCCCGTGCTGGTGCTGGGCTCCCAGGGCCTGGTGTCGCAGCAGGAAGGAACCTGAGGGAAGGAGTCATGTCCCCCTCACTGTGTCCAGCAAGATGTTTGGGCAAGGCTCTGCCCTGTTCCCTGGGCTCTGCTGGCCATGGCACCCACCTCCTCTGCTTTCACTGTTGGGGTCTGGGGGTTCTGGACCCATCTGCAGAGCTGGAAGAGTCCCAGTCCACCTTCCAGGACCATTTTGGACTGAACCCCATCACCCATCACCCCTCCCACATGGAGGGGGGAAGAGGGGGGGCAGGGATGCCATGGGTGGCTGGTGGCCTCATGTTCCCATCTCTTTGTCCCTAGCTATCCTGAACCCAAAACAGCCCAAAGAGACACCAAAAAGCTTCAGCTTTGACTATTCCTACTGGTCCCACACTACGGTAAGCACTGGGATGCCTGAGCCCGCCTAGAGGGCTTGGCTGGGGAGAGGCAGGAGGGCCTCCTTGCCAAATTTCTCCATGTCCCCCTCCTCTGTGCAGCCTGCAGACATCAACTATGCATCCCAGAAGCAAGTGTACCGAGACATTGGCGAGGAGATGCTGCAGCACGCCTTCGAAGGCTACAATGTGTGCATCTTCGCCTACGGGCAGACGGGAGCTGGGAAATCCTACACCATGATGGGCAAGCAGGAGAAGGACCAGCAAGGCATCATCCCACAGGTATGCCTGGGGAAAGCGACCTGTCCCCTCGTCCCGGAGGGATGCCCAAAGGAAAAGCAGAGCTGGGAGGAAAGAGGGCAGCAGTGGGGGAGCGAGGCTGGGTTTTGCCAAGGTCTAATGTAGCACTACCATGACAGTGAGCTGGCGTGGCTCCACTGTGGAGTGGGGGGCCAAGGAGGGTCATCCAGACTGTCCAAGACTGGATGGACAATGGTCTGGCCACACAAGGCCAGTGGACGTGAGCAACAGTGGTCCAAGTGCTGAGCTGCTTGCCGAGAGCCGCCGCATGCTGGCCCAGCAGGACACGGAGGGGCCCTGGGGATGCTGATTCTCCCTATCAGCATGGGGGGCTCTGCCAGCTCCCCAGGAGCCGTCCCAGCGCTCATTGGCTGGTTTTTGGGGTGAAAAGGTAGAAATCCCCGTGGCCTGGGCACCCCAGGCAGGAGCATCCTGCTGGCGGGGGGCTGAGCCTCGCTCTTCTGTCCGCAGCTGTGCGAGGACCTCTTCTCCCGCATCAATGACACCACGAATGACAACATGTCCTATTCGGTGGAGGTAGGCACCCCTCTGCCTGCCCAGCCCCATTCCAGCCTCCCACCTGGCGCCACAGGTTGTGCCAGTGTGCAGACCCCTCTTTGGGGGGTGCCTGGGTGGCTCATTCTGCTAGCTCTGCCCGTGTTGTCTGCTCTAGGTGAGCTACATGGAGATCTACTGCGAACGTGTGAGGGACCTCCTGAACCCCAAGAACAAGGGGAACCTGCGGGTGAGGGAGCATCCCCTTATGGGTCCATACGTTGAGGACCTTTCCAAGCTGGCTGTGACCTCCTACAATGACATCCAGGACCTTATGGACTCTGGAAACAAAGCCCGGTGAGTCGGAGGAGATGGACAGGGTTTGGAAAGCTTGCAGACGCTTCTAGAAGGTCCCGCTTCACTTCCTTCCTTTGCCAGTCCAGCTGCTCTGGAGGTGGCAGTCCCCTTCTCGCTTGCTGTCGCCTTACTTTCTTCCTGCTTTCCAAGTGCACGGGAGACAGCAGGAAAAGGCCTGAACTCGTGCACGTCTTCTCCCAGGGTCCTCCCTTGTCCTCCCGACTTGCCTTCCCACCATGTACCCTGTCCTGGCATGAGCCCTGGCCCCGTCCCCAGCCGCTCCAGTGTCCCTCGCAGAGTGTCACACCTCCCTGTCCTACTCTCCCTGCAGCACAGTGGCTGCTACCAACATGAACGAGACCAGCAGCCGCTCCCACGCCGTGTTCAACATCATCTTCACGCAGAAGCGGCATGACGCCGAGACAGACATCACCACTGAGAAGGTGAGAGCACAGCCTGAAGGACTCGGGGGAACCCGCATGGATCCAGAAAGGGCTTTCGTGTTCTTTCATCAGCCCTTGGATGAGGTGGTGCAGCCTGATGGAGGGTTGGAGCAGGAGGGAGATAAGTCCCAGGCACATGCTAGGCTCATGGTCCCTCCAGGGACCAGGCCCTGGACAGGATATTTGGCAGCTGGTGCCCTTCAGCCCTGCCTGCAAGGATATTTGCCCTGCTCCTGGTCAAATCCTGCAAGGATGACCCTGCAGAGCCCACTGCTGCCCTCAGAGCAGTGTCATCCTGCAAGAGGTTTTGGCTTCGTGCCGGGCAAGGTTTGCTGTGCCCACAGGGCTGACAGCCTCCCCTCTGCCTGCAGGTCAGCAAAATCAGCTTGGTGGACCTGGCCGGGAGTGAGCGAGCTGATTCCACAGGCGCCAAGGGCACAAGGCTAAAGGTGAGAGCTGACCTGGGGTCCCCTTCTGCTGGTGGGAACACCATGCCCTCCTCCCTTATCCCCAGCCAAAACATCTCCTTTCCTTGCCTGCCTCCTTGCCCACTGCACAGCCAAAATCCTTGATAGGATTGTGTTGGGAAGCTGCCTAGTGCCAGTTTCACCCGGGTCCGTGAGTCCCAGCTGGGAGGTGCTGGTTACCCAGTGAGACCAGCTGCTCTTTGCCCACACCATACTGGATATTCCTCATTTTCTCCTGGGCTTTAATGTGGCTCTGAAATGGGGCCTGAGCATCTGGGCTTTTCCTCTTCTAACCAGGAAGGAGCAAACATCAACAAGTCCTTGACCACTCTGGGGAAAGTCATCTCTGCCCTGGCCGAAATGGTAGGTAGCCAAAACACAGACAAACAGCGACACGGGGGGGAAATGGGCTCGGGCCAGCAGGGATGGGCTCAGCTCCGAGGGATGGAGCATCCCAGCTCCGAGGGATGGGCAGACACATCCCAAGCTGTCTCTGCGGCTGGGACGAGCTGGGCTGGTGAAGGTGCCATCTACATGGGGATCCCTGCCACTCTCTACCTGAGGGCCAGGGATCTGTGGTGGGTGCCAAGGAAAGAAGCAGCTCCCTTAAACAGTCTCTCCTCTTCCTTTGCAGGATTCAGGGCCGAACAAGGTAGGTGCCCAGGCCGGGTGGGGAAGGGGGTGTTGGTTTTTAGCACAGTGCGAGTGGGTAGGAGTGGGTTGCAGGGTGGTTTGGGAGTGAGGCTGTGCCTGGACTCAAGCCATTCTTCTCCTGGGGGCTGGCAGAATCTTCAGCCTCCTCCTTGCTCTGGGGCTTTCAGTACCCAGCCTTAAACAACCGTCCCAGCTCAGGGCATTTCACAGGCAGGACCTGTGGACTTGGGCAAAGATGCCCAAGGTTGCAGTGGCTGGGCAGAGCCATCCTCCTCCAGGTCCCCTTGGCCGGGGACTGGCTGTCACTTGCCTTTCAGGAGAGCAGGCAGCTTGACAGCCCTTCCCTTTGCTCTCCATTCCCCAGAACAAAAAGAAGAAAAAGACAGATTTCATCCCATACCGAGACTCGGTGCTGACCTGGCTGCTGCGGGAGAACCTGGGTGAGGACAGGTGGGGGGTGTGGTCTGGTGATGGGCATGGCTGCCAAGCAGAGGGTGACAGGGGGCACAAGGACCAGCGTCTCCCTCATGGGTGTATCTTACTGGGCAGGAGGCAACTCCAGAACTGCCATGGTCGCTGCTCTCAGTCCTGCTGACATCAACTACGATGAGACCCTCAGCACCCTCAGGTAGGAAGGAGTGTCCTTGTTCTCCCTGCAGTGAGCAAGAACAGGGGAGACCGTCTGGGGCCCGGGCACTGCTGCGTGCAGGTTGTCTCGGCACTGGGATCCTCCAAAGGATCACTTGCTGGAGGGGCTCTGCAACACCCTTGCTTGCCCAGCAGCTGGGGTTTTGCCCCTGTTCTCAGTGCTGTTCAACACCCTGCCCTTCCCTAGGTACGCTGACCGTGCCAAGCAGATCCGCTGCAATGCTGTCATCAATGAGGACCCCAACAACAAGCTCATCCGGGAGCTGAAGGACGAGGTGGCACGTCTGCGTGACCTTCTCTACGCCCAGGGCCTTGGGGACATCATTGACAGTAGGTACCACAGTTGCTCTCTGCCAGTGGCTCCAGGCAGTGATGGGCTGAGGTCCCGCCAGCCTGCAGGGCTGATGTCCCCACAGCCACCCTGCATCGTGCTCCACCGGCCCCACGGCAGCATCGTGCTGCCTCTGGTGAGCCCCTGCACGTATATTCACAGCCCTCAATCCCCTCCTGTCGCAGGGGGAGCTGCTTTCTGCCCAGCAAACTTTCCCTTTTTCCCTTCCACCCATCATCTGCAGCATCCAGCACCCAGCAGAGGTGCCAGGAAGGTGTTACTGGGACTGCACATGCCCACGGGCTCCCCTCCCTGTGCTGTCGGATATCCTACTGAGATGAACCCCCTCTTGTTCTGTTCTCTCTGTCTTACCCCCGCTCCCTGCCCTCTCTTTCTCTCTTAGCCCATCCTGCTGCGGGAGGATCCAAATGTGTGTATTCCCCATCACTGGTACTCTCTATCGCTTCCCGGCTTTTTGGAGATACAGGCTGTGCCCAGGGGCACCCGTGCAGCATGGGGAAGGGCTCCCACAGCCAGCCCCTGCTGATGGAGCCTGCGGGCTGCCCATCCTCAGGGAGCTGGCACAGGGGGCGGTGGCAGAGTCGTGGTTAGCACCTGTGCTTGGGATAGTGCTGAAGGGACCGGTGTCCTCCCACTTGGCCATGCCAAGGGCCCAGTCCGCACGGGGACCTGGGGACCTCCTCCTTCATGCTGTCGTGATGTTTCCTGTCGCTGCTGCTGCTGCCGCTGCTGCTGCTTCCGCTGGTGCTGTGTCTCACTGGGACCGGAGCCTGGCACGGCACTCGGGGGGATGGAATGGCGCTCTACTGATGGGGTGGTGGGTGGGTGGGTGGTGGTGGCCAGGAGGCTTTTGCCCGTGGATAAGCACCCCGGGCCAGGCAGTGCAGCCAGGCTATGGCGAGCCTGCTGAGGAGACAGGGGCCTGGTTGTCGCCTCCTGGCTCAGCTTCCCTGGATGTGGGCTAACGGAGATGGGTGACTAATCCTGCACCGGCTAACCTGTGCCCTGCCCGCCTCTGGCACAGTGCTCTAAGGCCCAGTGGCTCCTCAGGGCTGGAGGAGCCTCTCTGAGAGCTGGGTGCTAAGCCACCACAGCTGATGCTTGGGGTGCCAACTGGCAAGCACCACTGCCCATAGTCCTGGCTTCGCTCTCTGGCTGCCTGGCCAAGGTGCTGCTCCAGCAGGCCATGGGCTTCCTTTGAGCAGATCCTGTGAGGGAATCCTGCCACTTCTCCTGACCTGTCTACCTGACTCCTTTGTAGGGCAGAGAGCCACCACCTCTCATCCCCTTCCCTTCTCATTCTCTGCTCCCAGATCTGGCTAATCTGGGGCATCTGGGCGGGGAAAACCACCCAGGCTGTATGAGATGGAGAGCATGACAGAGGCAGTGGCACATACTTGGGGAGGACATTTGATCCCAGACCCGATGGATGCAAGACCCAGTGTTCCAAAAAAGTGTCCCTGGGAGCCCAGGAAGGCTGCTTCCAGCGTCTGCTTCACCAAACAGCCCTGTTCCCTGAGGGGCTGGCCAGGCTGGGGAAGAGAGTGCCTGCCCTTGCGCTGTTGCTGTCTGTGCCGCTGTGCTGTTGCCTGTGCCTTTCCCCGTAATTCCTGGCTTTATTCTCGACGCACCGGCCACTCTTTTTTTTTCCCAACAGCTTTTCTTGTCTCTATCTTTCTCTGTCTTCCTGTCTGTGTGTCTTTCCCCGGCCCATCCCTCCTTCCACGCCCGTAGATGTGTCCGACTTTGAGAACAATAATGATGCTAGAGGGGCAGAGCTGAGTCACCGCCATGACAATCTCTCCACAGTGACCAACGCCATTGCTGGGATCAGCCCCTCTTCCTCCCTCTCTGCCCTGTCCAGCCGCGCTGCCTCGGTTGCCAGCCTCCACGAGCGCATCATGTTTGCTCCGGGCAGCGAAGAGGCAATTGAAAGACTCAAGGTGAGAGGCTGGTGCCCTGCAGAGCGAAGGGCTCAGCTCAAAGCGCCGCGGCTTGCGGAGGGGCCTCGGTGTTTTCTGGAAACCCGTGAAGGGTGATCCTCAAGGGAAGCAATACTCAGATGTGCTCTTGCAGAGTGGACAGACTTAGAGCTTGCCCAGACGGAGGGTTTGGGTGTTGTAGGGTCTTCCTGGTGCTGCCTTGCAGGGGATGGCTGCCTTTGACCTGTGGGACAGGTGCTCCGGGCTTGGGATGGGATGAGTGCTCCTGGTCCAGCGTGGTGCAGGAGTGGGCTGGCAGCAAGGGAATGGAGGGGCTGGTCTTCGTGCCTCAGTCTTCGAAGATGGGACTGATGGAAAGACGTGGGTGAAATGCTGCTGCAGCTTGTATAAACAAGCCCGAAACTGGGACCAGCGTCCCACTGAAGCATGCTGGGCAGGGCTGGGCGGAGTGGCCAGGTGTGCTGCCCACGGGATACACTAACCCCCTGCTTAACCCGCACCTGCCAGGAAACAGAGAAGATCATTGCAGAGCTGAATGAGACGTGGGAGGAGAAGCTGCGTAGGACAGAAGCAATACGGATGGAGAGGTGGGTGGGCCGGGGGGGAATGGGACAGGATGGGATGGGACAAGGTGGTGTTCCTTGGGCATTTCCCATCCTCTGCACTTTGCTAGAGCGGTTGAGTTCCTGGGGCAGCCAAACATTTTGAATGTCCAGCCTGACCCTGGGTTGCCCCCTGGGCACCCCAGTACCCACCATGTCAGCCTGCATAGAGGTGGGCTGCTCTGAAAAACCCACCTGAATTATGATGAGAGCTGTAGCAAGCCCTACACTGCAATCCATGGGACAAACCATGGGCTTCCATCCTAGTGCTGGCCCCAGGGGTGCGTGGAATTTTGACAGGCTCTTCTTTCCCTTGCTCCTTCAGGGAAGCATTGCTGGCCGAAATGGGGGTGGCCATGAGGGAGGATGGAGGCACCTTGGGTGTTTTTTCGCCTAAAAAGGTAGGATCATCCTATTCTCTTGTTCCTGGGGATTGGTTTTTACCCCCACAGCTCTCTTCTGATCCACTCTGTCACAGCTCACCAGCCCCACATACTTCACTAGCCTTTTCTTGGCTCTGAAACCTACGGGGGAAATCCCGGCATTGAGCCTGCCGGGTACAAACATGGGTAGAAACACGTGGCTAAATGTCCAGCCCCCATTGCTGGGGTGCTGTCCCCCTTCATGGGGGTATTTGCTGATGATCACTCTCTTGGACTTCAGCGTTAACTTATAAAAATTCATACTTTCAGATGTTTAAAATTGCTGCCCCTGAAACCAGCAAGTGCTCACTAAGAAATGTGGGTGGGCAAATATTCCATCTCTTTATTGCTTGTAGCATTTGGCTTGGCCAAACCTCTTAAGTGTGTGTGTCCCCAGCTCAGGTGGTGCTAAAGACTTCTCAGCCTTCCCCTTGTGTGGCCCAGTTGACCTTTAGGATGAACTTGTACACTGTTGTCTTTGTTTCTTGTCCCAGCTGCTGCCTGTTAGGACTCCAGACCTTTGGGTAGGAAGCGTGGGGGTTTATTCCCCAAAGCAGGTTGGTCTTGGAGGTGGGGCATTGCTGTGGTGGTCTTGGTGCCTCCTTGCTCTTCAGCTGTCTGGCAGGTGGAAACTCTTCTGACTTCTCCAGTGGCTGGTGAGGAAAGTTAGTGTTGGTAGTGTGCAAACTCCATTTCGTTATGGGCATTGCACCTCACTGTCCTGCTGTGTGCCATGGCTGGGGTGGTTCTGGCTCCAGGAGCTCAGTGCAAGGTCACCACCAGCTTTACAAATCTGGACAAAAACTGCAAGTGAAGGAGTCTCAGCCCCCAGGGCCATATGTCTGTCCAGAGGGGCCAGAGGTTAAATGTTACAGCCAACTTCTGCCAGCCACCATGGAGAAGAGCCCACCTTTCCCTTGACCTCCAGCTCTGCTGCCCTGTTTGGAGTGAGTCTCTGCTGTCAGCCAAGGCTTGTGGCACCACGGTGAGGGGACCCCTCTGCATGCTGGGTCTCAGCAGGCTGATATGGTGTTCCTTACAGCCACTCTGGTTCTGCCTGGGAAACTCAGAACTTCTCCCACTGATACTCCCGGGACTGCCCCTGTTCCCTGAAGGTGTAATCCCAGCAGCTCAGCTGGCTGTGGCCAGACAGGCCTGTGGCTGGGGCAGAAATTTTCCTCTCATCATGAACGAAGTGGTTTGTGACCCAGGGGAAGAAAGGCATGTGAGGGACCTGGTAAGAAGATGACCAGAAAGTGAAATTCAGCCTGCAGATAGGGCTTCAGGTCTGCACTGCTTTTGGATGAACCGCTGGGACCTGCTCTTTTGGATGCATCATCTGATGCACAATCCATGGAGGAAAATGGGCACTTTTACTTCCTTTTTGACCTGGCAGAGGGCAGGGTTAGATTAGGTATTGGGAAGAAATTCTTCCCTGTGATGGTGATGAGGCCCTGGCACAGGGTGCCCAGAGAACCTGTGGCTGCCCCGTTCCTGGAATTGTTCAAGGCCAGGTTAGATGAGGTTTGGAGCAACCTGGTCTAATGGAAGATGTCCCTACCCAAGGCAGGAGGGTGAAACAAGATCCGTGTTTATGTCCCTTCCAACCCAAACCATTCCATGGTTCTATAATACACAGCACAGATGAGAAGGATCCTACCCCAGGAGACTCTGAGCCATATCAGGGATTCCCCGTGGGAAGGTTTCAGCTCTGTGTTGGGCCTGTTTGGAGCATGAATTTTGAAAGGTGGCCAGAGGAAGGCAAACTAGGACCCAGCCCTGGGAGGAGGAAAGCAAGGAAGC
Source organism: Struthidea cinerea (assembly GCA_013397865.1). NCBI lineage: Eukaryota > Metazoa > Chordata > Aves > Passeriformes > Corcoracidae > Struthidea > Struthidea cinerea. The sequence goes on along the minus strand of VZTI01000139.1, from coordinate 2,508,732 downwards.
TTGTGGAAGCAGGGCATCCTCATTGCCAGCCTCTCAGTTCTCTGCAGTCCCCTGGAAAAGGACCTGCCTGGATGTGTCGCCCCGAAGATACAGAGGGCAGGAGAGCCTGTGCAGAGGCAGCCTGCAGTGCTGCTGAGCTCCCACCCTCCTCCAGAGCATCCCTCGGTGCCTGGGCAGGCAGGGCACACAGGGGTGACTCCTTGCTTGTCTCTCCCAGACACCGCACTTGGTCAACCTGAACGAGGACCCGCTCATGTCCGAGTGTCTGCTCTACTACATCAAGGACGGGATAACGAGGTGAGGGCCAGGTCCCATGGAGCAGTGGGAGCATTGTCCATATCTCAGTGCCTGACTTCCCAGGTGGGCAGTGGGGTGACAGCTCTCCCCAGCCTGGGCACTGTTCCCAGGGCATCCCCAAAGTGCAAATGCCCAAGATTTTGGTCTTGCAGTTCACCAAGGGTTGCTCCTGTCAGCTCCAAGGACGGGGCTGGGGGGAGACTCAGGAGGAGCTGCTTTGAGGAAGGCTTGAGCTAGGTTTCCCCTGCAGGGTTGGCCGGGAAGATGCTGAGAAGAGGCAGGACATCGTTCTCAGCGGGCACTTCATTAAAGAAGAGCACTGCCTGTTCCGCAGCGACACCAAAACTGGTGGTGAAGGTATTGCTTGTCTGGAGGGGCTTCAGTGCCCTAGGGACCCATCCCTCTGCATGTCCTCAGCACCTGCCCCCAGCTGAATGTCCTGCCCTCCTCAAACTAGTGGGGCTTTACTGCATGGCTATGGCCTCTCCATGCTTCCAGATGAGCTGCATCCCTCATGGCTGGGAGGGGAGCTCATGCAAGGCATGAACAAAGCAAGGTGAGGAGATCAGGGCAGGATGGCTGAGCAGTCTGTAGATGATTCCCCTGCTCCAGATGTGGAGCAGAGTCCACCCCCCAAAATGGCAGAAACCTGGGTGTGAAGTGGCTGTGGGAGACGAGCCTGGGGAGGATGGAGTTGCCTTCTGTAGGCTCTGGTCTCCTCTCACATGCAGTCTCCAGCTGCCCTTAGTCCTTGGGACTGCTCTGATTAACGTCAGGTTGGCTGAGTCCTGTTAGCTGCCCACGGTGGGGGTGCTGCTGGTGGGTCCCACCCACAGCTGGGGTGCTGGCTGGGGCAGCTCTCCCTTTCTGAGGCTGCCGGAGCAGGAGACGCAGGATTTATCCCTCTGCTTCCACCTTACCTTCCCTCCCCTTGGCGCCGTCTCCACAGTGATAGTGACCCTGGAGCCCTGTGAAGGTGCTGACACCTATGTGAACGGCAAAAAGGTGACGGAGCCCAGCATCCTGCGCTCAGGTGGGTCCCTGGGGCTGCTCCAGCCCGCCTTCCTCCCTCCCATGGGGGCCCTGCACTTGTCCCACGTTAAACCCACACCTTTCCCCCACCCCGTGCACATCACTGCAGGAAACCGCATCATCATGGGGAAGAGCCATGTCTTCCGCTTCAACCACCCCGAGCAGGCTCGGCAGGAGCGGGAGCGGACCCCGTGCGCCGAGACCCCCGCAGAGCCTGTGGACTGGGCGTTCGCCCAGAGAGAGCTGCTGGAGAAGCAAGGCATCGACATGAAACAGGAGATGGAGCAGCGGTGAGACCGTGGGCTGAGGTGCTGGGGAGTTGGGTGTTCGCTTCCACGTTGGTCATCCTCTCCTTCCCCCTTTCCACCCAGGCTCCAGGAACTGGAGGACCAGTACCGGAGGGAGCGGGAAGAGGCGAATTACCTTCTGGAGCAGCAGAGGCTGGTAGGTGGCTGGGACATGGCTCCTTCTCAGGCTGCCCAGGCATGACTGAAGTCCTGGCAGATGTTTGTGTGGGGTGGATCTGCGTTCTAAAAACAAGGGGAAATCTGTTGTTCCTGGAGTTGTCAGCACAAACACTGATCCAGAGGAGGGAGGAGGCCGTGCTCCTGCAGGGAAGAGGAGTGCGATGTGGCAGCGTGGAGGAAGGTCACGCCAGTGGGTTGCATCACCTCTCTTCCTGTTTCCCCCAGGACTATGAGAGCAAACTGGAGGCTTTGCAGAAGCAGATGGATTCTAGGTATTACCCTGAGGCAAATGAGGAGGAGGAAGAACCTGAGGATGAAGGTGAGGGCTGGGAGCCACCACAAGGTTTTGATGCTCTCTGTGGGAGCATGAAGAGTGAACTGTGGGTCGATGTCCGGGTAGCGCGGTGACTGTCCCTCCATGTCCCCACAGTGCAGTGGACAGAGCGGGAATTCGAGCTCGCCCTCTGGGCCTTTAGGAAGTGGAAGTGGTACCAGTTCACCTCCCTCCGTGACCTGCTCTGGGGCAACGCTATCTTCCTCAAGGAAGCCAATGCCATCAGCGTGGAGCTGAAAAAGAAGGTGGGTGGCTGGGCTCCTTTCTGGCTCGCTGCAGCACCCACAGCAGAGGCCACGAGAACAGGCAGCCGGGAAGTGCTGAGGAGGGGTCGCCAGAGGCAACACGTGAAGCCCTCTGCCCTCGCCGGTGTCTCACCACCCCCTCTGTCCCTCTCCAGGTCCAGTTCCAGTTTGTGCTCCTCACGGACACACTGTACTCGCCTCTCCCTCCTGATCTGCTGCCTCCTGATGCTGCCAAGGACCGGGAGAAGAGGCCGTTCCCCCGGACCATTGTGGCTGTAGAGGTGCAGGACCAGAAGAACGGGGCGACACATTACTGGACCCTGGAGAAGCTGAGGTGGGTGAGAGATGGCTGTGCCGGGAGGGTTTGGGTGCCCACAGCCCCGAGTCTCACTGCCACCACCGGTGTCCCCTCTCCCTGCAGGCAGCGCCTGGACCTGATGCGTGAGATGTACGACCGAGCAGCAGAAGTGCCTTCCAGCGTCATTGAGGACTGCGACAATGTGGTGACTGGCGGAGATCCTTTCTACGACCGCTTTCCCTGGTTCAGGCTGGTCGGCAGGTGAGCGCTTTGGCTCCTTGGAAGCGTGGCTGGGACCCACGGATGGTCCTGCAGGAGGATACGCTGCCGGCGCTGCCCACCACGTGCAGGGCGTTCATCCCCCCGCGGGACTGCGGTGTGATGGCTCTCCTCCGTGTTGGCTGCCAGCACCCCGAGGGACCCACCCACGAGCTGCTGGCAATGCTCCCGCTGCCTGCCGTAACCCAGCGCTGAGAGCCACGGGCTCCAGGCTTGGGGGCTGCGGGGGCCGTGGCTGTCCAGCGGGCAGAGAGCCTGTGCCGTTGTGACCTCCACCGCGGCGGGCATGTGGTCCCTGTGCACGCGCTGGTGTCTGAGCATCTGTCTGTGCAGTACGTGCCGCGTGTTTCCGTGCGCTTCCTGCACACTGGTTGGAAGGGTGCAGTGCCAGCAAGGAAGATGGGCCACCCTGGAGGAGGCTGGGGCAGGGGCAGGGCAGGGGGAGCAGGGGGCTGAGCTGTGTGGCCTGGAGGCGTTCCCCCGTGCTGTAGCACGTGGAGGGATTCTCTCCAGCAGCAGGGGTAGTGGCGAGCCTTGTGCCACCTGCTCTGTCCCTGCATTCCCTGCCAAGCCAGGAAAGGGAGTCCCCAGCATTCACACTGGTTCCTTGGGTTGTTCTTTTGTCTGGCTGTTGGTGGCTTTAGACATGCACCAGATGGGCAGGTCTTTGTTCCCAATGTCCCTTGATTTAAGCAGACAAAAAACCCACCCCAAAACCTAACCAAGAAAAAAACCAAAAAAAGCAAAATTCCTGTTCTTTCTGTTTGGAACAGCTGGTGTTAACATGTCTTCTATCTTGTTGTACTAACCTTAGTTCAGATATCTCTGGCTGCAACAGCTCTCCTCTTTTCAACACATGCATGAGCGAGCGCATGGCTGATCTCACCCCCTCCCCTACCTTCTCGAACCCCGACTCCGACATCACCGAGCCTGCTGACGAGCAGCACCAGGGGCAGGAGGAGGAGGAGGAGGAGGAGGAGGACCTGGAGGAAGACATCTTTCCGGAGTGCCCGCTGTGTGATGGCCGGGATCCATTTTACGACCGCTTCCCCCTGTTCAGTTTAGTAGGAAGGTTGGTGAGGTTTTAGGAGAGCATGCCGGGAAGGACCTAGCTCTTTCGCATGAGGGAACTGCTTTTGGACACGACTCCCACCTCCGGGGCATCCCGGAGGTGCAGGGGGTGGCCGGCTGGGATTGCCGCCAAGCCCGGGCGCCTGGCGGGGTGATGAGGTTCCCGCTGAGGTAGGGCTGTGAGAAGCATAGCGGTGGCAAGGGATGGCAGGGGAAGGCAGATGGTGCTTTCCTTTATATGGGTACCTTTTTTGTGGGGGGAGCCCCTGAGAAGGGGAGCTCTGCTGTGTCTCCATCACTGAAGGAACTGGGGGAGCCACCTGGGGGCCTTGGTCCTGGGCATTTCTGTCCCAGGAAGGACCACCTCCCACCCGGCTTGTGATGACCCTATGGTGCCGCTGGCTGGGGACACACAGGCACTTCAAAACCCTGTGTGCCTCTGGCACTGGCTTGGCTATCCTGGCTGCGTTGGTCAGTGTGAGCCCCTCTGAATTTGGAGGCTTGGATGTCCCCAGGTGGTTGGGAGGGGATGAAGCTGAGGGGAGTGAATGGAGAGCTGGGTGCAGGACAGAGTGCCAAAAGCAGTGTTTGCTCTTCCCAGCCCTAGCCAGTGCTTGGCTTGGGGCCATACATGCCAGCTTGGCATAGGAGATGTCCAGGGAGGTTGTGGGGACCTGGGTTTAGGCTCCAGCTCCTCTTTAGCTGGAGCCAAGGACAAGAACTTTGATTTCTCTTACCTGTTGGCTGGAGACCCCCTTGGGCTCCATCAGTCTTGGCCTGGAGTAGCCCACCAGCTGCCCCAAACCTGGCTGTGCCACCAAACCTGGAGCCATCTGCCCATCCCTAGAACAGTATGTGGAGCTGTCAGCTTTCTCTGGGGATTTCCCAAGGGGGTGTGCACCAGGAGCTGGTCTGAGAGCCTTTGCCTCAGGCAGGGGCTCCCTGACTGGGGTGAGCTGGGGCTCCTCTTCCTTGGTGTGCCAGAGCCAGGCAGCAGGGTGGGAAGGAGGGACCAGAGCCTGCAGGCAGAGAGGGTGGAGGTGGGGTAAGAGTCCTGCAGCCTCAGACCGAAAGAGCTGGGTTCTTCCCCTTTTATTTTCTTTTTTCCTTTTTCCTTATTTAAAAGAAAAAAAATATCAAAACGACCCCAAAACTCTCAAGGGCACCTCAAAAAACCAAATAAGGCCCTGTGGCAGCGGCCCCACTCCATGCCGGGGGCATGTTCCCCAGAGCTCGGTGCCTCCTGACTTCTTTTGAGTCTGCCCTGGGTTTGGCTCCCCGCGCAGCAGCTCCGCCGGCCACATTTCTTGTGAAGTGTGCTTGGATTGGTTTATGATTGGATCCTTGTCTTTGATTTCTCCTTCCTTCCTTCCTTTCTTCCTTCCTTCCTTCCTTCCTTTCTTTCTTTCTTTCTTTCTTTTTCTTTCTTTCTTTCTTTCTTTCTTTCTTTCTTTCTTTCTTTCTTTCTTTCTTTCTTTCTTTCTTTCTTTCTTTCTTTCTTTCTTTCTCTCTTTCTCTCTTTCTCTCTTTCTCTCTTTCTCTCTTTCTCTCTTTCTCTCTTTCTCTCTCTTTCTCTCTCTCTTTCTCTCTCTCTTTCTCTCTCTCTTTCTCTCTCTCTTTCTCTCTCTCTTTCTCTCTCTCTCTCTCTTTTCTTTTTCTTTCTTTCTTTCTTTCTTTCTTTCTTTCTTTCTTTCTTTCTTTCTTTCTTTCTTTCTTCATTTTTTTTTATTTTGGTTATTTTAGGGGTATTATTTATTCTTTTTTTAGCTGCTGGCTCTATCTCTTCAAAGCTTTAGCAAAAATTGGGGTTATTTCACTTTTGTCTTCCTTTGGAAAGGCTTTTCTTTGATCTGAGCATGCCATCTTTGCACCTCACCAATCTTGTGGTTAGTGTCCCTGCCCTCCTTCCTCTAGTGACACACTTGTCCCCCTCCTCCCTGCCTGCCCCACCTCCCTCCCACTCTTCCCTGCCCTCTCCAGTCCTCCGCTTCCACACCAGCTGCCCTGTGATTTTGGGTGGGTGGGCGCACACCCTGCGCTTCCGAGAGCTCCCTGTGGTCACAGGGCTCTGCCCCAGGCGTGAGGTCCTGCTGGGAAGCCCTGGCATGGTCGGACCGTTTGTTCCCAGTGGCATCTGAGAAGAGATGGGTTGAGACGGGCCCATCAGCAGATAATGATTTGGCATCACTTGCTTCCACAACTTGAGTCCTTTGAGATGCTTTGGGTGGAAAAAGCCTTGAGGAGCAGTTGAAGGTCAATAGGAGTCACCAGAGCAGGGGGAATCTCCGGACTTGGGGGTCGGGGTGCAAGTGCAGGGCTGCAAGAGCCCCCTGGGCACTTTGGGGTGCCGTTGAATATGAAGATTCCTGTGAGGCTGGGATGCCCTGAGCAGCACAGCAGCCGCCTGGAGACGCAACCCTCATGGGAGCCTCCTGAAGGAGAGGTGTCCTGGCCAGCCCCCAGCGCCATCCCACCCCGCAACACCCAATGACACGGCATGTCAAGATGCTGATGGGTGCCACAGGGAGAGGCGCCGGGCACCCCACCGCTGCCAGCTTGCACCTCTTGGCAGGGAGCTCAGCGCCAAAGGTGACTTGTCACTGCGGAGGGTGCAGCATGCCACCATGGCCAGAGCTGGATGACCACTGGAAGCTGGCGGTGAGGTGGAGGGAGGCAGCAAGAGGACCCGAAACACTTGAGAAGCAGAGAGCAGTGACCTGACAGGAGGTGCTGGCAGAGACATGGTGCAGCCATCGTGCTGGACTCTGGCGGGGCACCTCGCCACGGTAGCGTCGGTGACCCGGATGCTGCAGAGGAGAGCAGGGAGGCTCAGACTTGCCAGGCGTGCCGTCCATCCCTGTGACGTGCTGGCAGGTGGCCCGGCACCCCGAAGCCATATGTGTGAGGGGATGGGGAGGGGGGACGCACAACCTGATGCCACCAGCCATACCACACAGCCTCCCTCCCAGTGGTCTGCAACACTGCGGGCAGAGCCAGGGCCAGGAACCCCCAGCAGGTTCACCTCTGGAGGTCCAGGACCTTGTCCTCTCACCTCCTTCACTCCTGACAGCCTCCATCTCCCTTGTCACCCTTCCTTCCCCCTGTCTTGCCCCTGTCCTCCCCGTGGTGACTCCGCAGCTGGCCCCTAGTCGTGTTGCAGCACCTCCTGCCCAAGTTCTCCAGCTCTCTACCACAGAGAAGGTCCTCTTGCCCTACGGCTTCACGGTGGCACCAGCGCAGCCCTCTCCCCTCCTGCCTGCCATGGAGGTGACAGTCGGAGAGGTCTGCAAGTCTGGTGTGTTCTGTGGTGTTGTCCATGGCGTGTGCCACCCTCCTGCCCACCCTCCTGCCCGCGGCACGCTGCCTGCCCGCTGCCCCCAACCCCTTCGCCTGGCCCTGGCTGCCTTCTCTTTAGTTTTGCTTTGCAGCGCTGCGGTCGCGCCCTGAGCAGTGACCTGGGATCCCGGCCGCTGCCGGCCACGCCAGCCGTGCCT
>VZTI01000139.1:2484890-2500884 GCA_013397865.1 Struthidea cinerea | reverse complement strand
CCCCCCCCCAAATTGTGCCCCTTGCATCCCCTGCACCCTTTGCGCTGGCTCACCCCCGTTTCTCCTCCAGCGGATGAAGAAGCCCCTGACTATGGCTCTGGTGTGCGGCAATCAGGGACAGCCAAGATCTCCTTTGACGACCAGCACTTTGAGAAGGTAAGGTGGGGCCAGCTCTTGGTGGATGCCTGTGGACCCCAGACCCCTGCCTGCCACCTCAGCGCTTCCCCACAGGGACCCCCAGCTCCTAGAGGTGGAGGGAAGGGAATGTGCTCTTGGTCCCCCAGGCAGACCAAGGCCTCGGGCACCCACCGCGGCATCCTGCTCTCACCCATGTCCCAGCGGGGCTGCCGTGGGGTGGGAGAGAAGAGCTGGAGGTGCCTGGGTTCTTGGGATGCTGGCGGTGGTGCGAGCGGGACCACCTTGGGAACCACCAGCATCCCTGAGCCCCGCTCCCGGCACAGTTCCAGTCAGAGTCGTGCCCAGCTGTGGGGATGTCTCGCTCGGGGACCTCCCAGGAGGAGCTGCGCATAGTCGAAGGTCAGGGGCAGGTCAGCGACGTGGGTCCGTCCGCCGATGAAGTCAACAACAACACGTGTGCAGGTGAGGAGGGGGGACAGGCAGTTTGGGAGTGGCCCCTGAACCCAGCCTCTTGCACCCTCATCAACAGCCCACTGCTCCAGTGGGGGGCTGCTGGCAGACAGAATCACAGAGTCAGCAGGGTTGGAAAAAGCCTTTGAGATCATTGGGTTCAACCTATGACCTGAAAACACCTTGCCAACTACCATGGCACTGAGTGCCACATCCAGGCTTTTCTTAAACACCTCCAGGGACGGTGACTCCACCCCCTCCCTGGGCAGCCCATTCCAATGCTCAATCACCCCTTCTGTGAAGAGCTTCTTCCTAACCCAGCCTAAACTTCCCCTGGTGCAGCTTAAGGCTGTGTCCTCTTGTCCTGTCAGTGGTTGCCTAAGAGAAGAGACCAACCCTCCCCGACCACACCCTCCTTTCAGGGAGTTGCAGAGTGATCAGGTCTCCCCTCAGCCTCCTCTTCTCCAGGCTAAACAATCCCAGCTCCCTCAGCTGCTCCTCACAGCACTTGTGTTCCAGGCCCTTCACCAGCCTTGTTGCCCTTTTCTGGACATGCTCCAGCATCTCAACATTGTTCCTAAGTGTTCCTAACACTGAGGGGATGACACCGTGCCTTGCTAAGGGTCCCCCCCTCCCTGCAGTGACCCCAGAGGACCTTCTTCTGGACAGCCCGGAGAAGCCTGCACCGGATGGGCCGCTGGAGGTGGCTTTGGATCACCTGAAGCTGGGCAGCATCTTCACTTTCCGTGTGACAGTCCTGCAAGCCTCCAGCATCTCCGCAGAATACGCAGACATCTTCTGCCAGTTCAAGTGAGCCCCCAGTGCCCCCCAGCTCTGCTTGTTCCACCATGCTCCAGCCATCACCTTGGGGCTCGTGGTGAATTTGGGAACTTTCCTCCACCTTTGAGCCCTTTGTGGATGGGGAGGCAAAACCAAGGGCTGTGGAATCTGCCCGAGCACTTGTTTGGTCACTGGCAAAAGGCAGGGAGAGACTCCCATCAGCTTCAGGGAGTCCTGTGCCAGCCAAGGGTACAGGCAGCAGCCCCAGGGGGGAGCAGGCTCTTGTTGTGGCCCCTCGCTTTCACTGCCCTCCCTGCTCCAGCACGTCCCCATCCCACAGCCCCTGAACAACCTTCCTTCCCTCCACAGCTTCATCCATCGCCATGACGAGGCCTTTTCAACAGAACCCTTGAAGAACACAGGACGAGGGCCACCCCTGGGCTTCTATCATGTCCAAAATGTGCGTACCTCTCTTCCACCACCCCTTTGCCCCTGCAGCTGCTGGGGTCTCTGCAGGGCCATTGGCTGGATCCTCTCCCAGGGAAGCAGCTTCCTCCTGGCTTTCCCAGCCCCTCACTGCCACCCAGCTAAGCCAGCCTTAGACATGGTGGACATGCAGGAGAAACACCAAAAGCCACTGTCATCCACCTGGAAAGGCTGGGATTTCATGGCATGGTCTTGGTGGGGAGAGCATCCCTGAATGGGGGGAGGAGTGGGTGAGGGGTGCAGGGGGCTGGCAGTCTTACACCCTGCCACATCCCAGGTGCTGTTGCTGGCTCTATCCCCTTTCCCAGCTAAACTGCACTCTCAGTGGCTCAGCAGCTCTTTCTCTTCTAGATCGCTGTGGAGGTGACAAAATCTTTCATTGAATACATCAAGAGCCAGCCAATCGTGTTTGAGGTGTTTGGCCATTACCAGCAGCACCCCTTCCCACCTCTCTGCAAGGACGTCCTGAGGTGGGCACATCTGGGCCACCCCCAGCTCTGGGCTGCGCCAGGGGCTTCTGGTGCGGTGGGCTGCCTGGGGACCCAGAGAAAGGGGGCAGGTGGTGGGGGGTGGCCCCAAGGCATAGGTGGGCCTGGCTGGGTTTGGGGGTCCCTGGGGATGCTGTAACCAAGCTGGTTCTGTCTGCAGCCCGCTGAGGCCATCCCGACGCCACTTCCCCCGTGTGATGCCACTCTCCAAACCAGGTAGGGAACCCGGCCTCCTATTCCTGTGCCCACCTGTAGTTCCCCTGTTGGGTGGGTGTCCCCTTCCCCAGAGGGACCAGTTAGGACCCCAGGGGCACCACAAAATGTGCTATGGGCCAGAGCACTCGAAAGCCCTAGACACCCATTTCCACAATACTCAACAGATGGAAAGCCCCCATCTCACCTCCTGCAGAACAGCAGGGAGGAGGTTCCTTGCTCTGTGTGTGCTCTGAGGTCCTTGCCTGCTCTGCCCTTTCCCTGCCATCATACACCTCACTCCAAGTGCCAGCAGCAGGCTCAACCTCTTACCTGTCTTTTCTGACCCACTGCAGTGCCTGCGACAAAGCTGAGCACCATGACTCGGCCCAGTGCTGGCCCCTGCCAGTGCAAGTATGACCTGATGGTCTTCTTTGAGATCTGTGAGCTGGAGGCCAATGGCGAGTAAGTCCTGCAGGGAGAGGGAGAGGGAGAGGGAGAGGGAGAGGGAGAGGGGAGGAAGGCAGCAGGGGATTTGCCCAGTGCTCAGCACCTCTGGGCAGGCTGGCAGGATTCTGTGTCATGCTGCATTCCTCTCTTCCAGCTACATCCCTGCTGTTGTGGACCACCGTGGAGGCATGCCATGCCATGGGACCTTCCTCCTTCATCAGGTAGTCTCTGCCCAAGATGCTGTCCTAGCTCTGACTCCTCCTGGGACCTGTGTTAATTGCTGTCCCTTCTCTCTGGCCTCGTGGGTCTCAGGGCATCCAGAGGAGAATCAGTGTCACCTTGGTGCATGAAACAGGCAGCCTCATCCACTGGAAGGAAGTACGGGAGCTGGTTGTGGGTAAGCCAAGCCAGCCTCCTCCTCTCGGGCTGTTTCTTGCTCACATTCCCATGTTCCCACATGGAGCTTTATGCCTTGTCTCTCCTCCTGCCCTGCAATAGTAAAGCAGTGGCTGCCTGGCAGGTGACACTGGGACACTGCATGGGCAGGACGCCTCAGCCCCTGGCACTGTATGCAGGAGCTGGAGCAGGATCTCTGGTGCTGAATGGCCAGCAGTGGGCTGAATGGCAACTGCTGCCTGACAGGGGGGCTGCAGGCAGGCAGTCTGCCCCTGCCTTCATGGGGACCCTCACAGGGCCACCGCCTGTCACCTCAGAGGCAACTCTGTGCTGCGTTTTCAGGTCGAATCCGGAACACCCCAGAAGCAGACGAGTCACTCATCGACCCCAACATTCTGTCCCTGAACATCCTCTCCTCCGGGTACATCCACCCCTCCCAGGATGACCGGTGCGTGATGCTTTTTTTCTTGCTCTTCCCCTGCTGTGGTGAGGGAAGGGGGGACGAGTAGCAGCCCCTCTCTCCCCTGGAAGGCTCTTGGCCCTTCTACTGCCGTGAGGCAGGGTTTTTCTGAAGCTGCACAGGGTCTTGGGGTACAGGGCTGCCAACCCCCTTCCTCCTCCTCCCCAAGGCCTTGCTGTGCTGGGGAGGGCACTACGGGGAATTTGTATGTGGGTCCTGCTCTCTGGTGCTGGCTGTGATGGGCTGGCACAGGGAGGCAGTTGGTGCCGGTGCCCGGAGGATGTCCCAACTCCATGGCTAGAGGGGAGGGCTAGTTGTCCTGTGTCCCAGCAAAATTGCTGGAAAGGCCACTTGGCACCCATGGCAGATCCCTATCTGTGTGTGAGTAATGCAGGAAAGCCATTTCCACCCAGTGTGGGTGACTTCAGTGATGCCCATCCCTTCCTGCCTATCCCAGGGGGCTGTCATAGAACCACAGAATGGTTTGGGCTGAAAGGGAGATTAAAGATAATCTCATTCCAAACCCCCTGCTACGGGCAGGGACACCGTCCACTAGACCAGGTTGCTTAAAGGTGTGCCCACTGTAGGTTTGGCAGGGTGTGAAACAAGCAGGACCGGAAGATTTTTATCTCCAAGGTCTCCCTGTGTGAGTCCTGCAGTGGCAGGGGGAGTCACGGGCACGGAGGGCAGGGCTCTCCTCTGTACCAGGGCTACTGGTGGAACTCGGGGGACTGGTGGGGGTCTCTGGCCAGAATGTGTGCATGCAGGCGGCTGCAACAAGACAGGGATGGTCGTTGCCAGCACTGGGAGCAGCAGGACTGGTCCTTGGCTGGGTGCGTTGTGGTCGTTGGTGTAGGAACATCCTGGCGAGGACTGGGGACCACTTCTTCCTTCATTTGCTTTGTGGTCACCACTGCCCCAAGGAGGCCTGTCCCAAGGCAGGGTGTTTTTGGGGAAATGATTGGGGTCTGGATAGGATTTGCTAGCCTGAGCACTCTCAGGGCAGCTCCTGGACATGATAGAGCAACCCGCACATAGTATCTGGGCAGCAGAGGCGAGTCCTGGGGTCAGCACGTGTGCAAGTGTCAGACCAGGAGACTTTTGTCACAGCCTTGGGGATAGAAAAGGAGGCCAGATGGGGATGGTCAGATGAGGAGGGCCCAGCCCAGTGGAGCAGTGGTGTTTTTTTTGCTGGGAGCTGGGTGGCTGTGGCACCCGCGGGCTCTTGGGGCTGCACAGCTGTTTGTCAGCTCCTGATCTGGTTGATTGCCTGGTTGGTCCCAGATGCAGCCATATGGGATCTTTGGCATGCCTAAGGTAGCCTGGCAGGAGGGATGTGCCTCCTGCTCTGCCTTCCGCCCTGTGACTCCTGCAGGACAAGAGGACACGGCTCAGATGGGGGGATACTTGGGGGGTGGAGAGAAGCGTGGAGACTGGGGGCCTATTTGGGGGCACAGACCGGTGCACATGTCATATCTGTCCCATATCTATTCCATGGAGCCTGCCCACGGTGAGGCAGGGGAGGAGGGGATGGCCAGCTGCCCGCAGGGCACTAGCTGCAATGCCCCCCACTTCCACTCCCCATGCAGATGTGTATGCTTCACCCTGCAGCTGTGAGGACAGGCAGAAGGAAGGCAGAGAGCAGAGCCAGTGCCCACTTCACCCTCCTCCCAGCCGCTTGCGCTCCCCGCTTTGCTGCCTTGTGCCACGCAGCCTCCATTGCCTGGAGCAGCCCTGGCTTCCCCTCTGCAGCCTCCCCAGCGCCCCGGAGCCACTCAGGAGGAGGCTGGGAGAGTGGTTCAGCTCTCTCTTCAGCACGTGTCCATCCCTGCATCGAGCGCCCAGGGCGGAGGCGCAGGGGGCAGTGCCTGGTGTCCCCCCTCGCTTCTCTCAGCTGCTACTGCCCATCTAAGCCCACACTAACCATGTGATTGTTTTGTGTTTTCGCAGGCAGTTTCTTGATTCGGATATGCCTAGGTATTATTTGTTTCCATTGGTTTTTTTTCCACCCCTCCTTCTCTCCTTTCTTTCTTTCTACCCCCTTGCCTCGGCACGCTCACTCCCGCCAGAGGCAGCACTTGGACATCCGGCCCCTCATCCCTTCACATGCCCCATCCCTCCTCCCTCCTGCGCTGGCACCTCTTGCTCACTCGACCCCTTTTGCTGTTCGTTTGGGCCACGCTCTGGCTGGCTGCCGCTCCCCCTCGCACGCCTGCGTCTCCATTGCCTGATTTGGGTTTTATTCTTGCTTTTTGACTTTGCTACTCTCCCATCTTTTCTGGCATCTGGCACCGAGCGTGCCGGACCCTCCATCGTCTCCCGCCCCAGCCCCAGCTCAGCCCCTGGTGCTGCTTGGAGTAGCTGCAGGGCTGGTGAGGACAGTAGAAGTTTTGGGGTTTGCCCTGCCCTCTCCTGGGCACCTGGTAACGATGGCAGCGCTGCAGTTGGTGTGGCAGCGGCTGCCCACCCCGTGCACGGTTGTCCCGTGGGTGTAGGTGCGGCATACGGGCAGCGTGTGTCTGTATGCAGGTGTGACAGTGGGTGCACACACTCATACGTGGCACAGACTGTTGCACCCCTGTGTAAACGGGCAGTGGCTGTTTGGGGACTGCAGGCTTCAGCTGGGACCACTGAGTGAGCCTGGCATATGTGTGAGAGGTTCCAGATCTGTGGATGTGCCACCAGCCTCTGGATGGGAGCGTTGTTGAGGCCCCAGGGAAGGGGCCCACCACTGTGCCCCATGGCAGAAGAAGAGGGGCATGTGTCTGGGAGACAAGGGATGGAGTGTCCCGAGTCCTGGCACATAACTTTGTGCCTGAAGGTTGTCCTCCCTACAGCAACTCAAAGCTGGTCCTGCTCAGAGATGTCTGAGGGCAGAGCTGTCCCTGCAGCAGCATTCTGTCCCCTCCAAGGGTGCAGGAAAGTGGATACAGCATTGATCCAGCCCCGCCACTGCAAGAGAGATGGGTTCACACTGGTGCTGCCCATGGTCTCTCAGCACAGTGATGCTTCCCTTGTGGACCAGGGGATGGGCCAAGAAGTCACCTGCTGTGTGAGTGGTGGTGGGACATCTCATCCCCCCAGCTGGCACTCTCCCAGGGGACTGCGCTGGTGGGAGCTCCTTGCCCTGGGATGGCACAAGGGCAGAGTTAAGGGGATAAGGGAGCACATGTGCTTCCTTCCCAGCTGCTGGACCATGAGGAAAGTGGGAGGCAGAGGGTTTTCACCGAGGCTGGTAAGCCTTTGTCTGCCCTCGCTGGGCTCCTTTTGGTTCTCATTTTGGGTTCAGCCAGGCTGGAGCTCCCTTGGCCAGCAGTGCTAATATGTGCGAGTCCCTTCAAGAGGGGCTCTTCTGACCTGTCGTTTTTCTGTGTGTGTACATGTGTGTGTTTGTCCTTGGGTCACCTTCCACTTATAGCATTTCGCTGGGAAATGACACTAGGTATTTCACGCGCACCTGCTCGGTCTGGTCCCTCCTGCTTTTCTCTTTTTCCCCTTTGCCTCCTCCCTTTGCTTTTTGCTCTTTCTCCCCTCCCCTGAGGCTCCTCTTCTCCTCCTCCTCCTTGGGGAGTGCTCTTTTCTTAAGCAACCTGTGTCTGCAAAGCAATCCTTCGCCTTGGCTGTGTCTCACGCCGGGGGTGGGTTATGTATTTTATACACCTTTTGAAAGTGTCACTCTCCCTCTTCTTCCAACATGGGGGAAATTGCAGTTGAGAACCTCTCCCTACTCCCGCTGGCTGCCCTGGCTCTTGTTAAAATTGCTCCTCAGCCACCTGGATGCTACTTCAGGGACGTGCTGAAGCGTTCTCATTGAGATATGGCTGAACCACAGCTTCCTGAGGATGCTCAGGCGGGAGCCGGGGCTGCAGCAGCTCTGGGTGGTTTTGGGGAGTGGGTGTACCATGAAGCCAAGGCTGACCCAGGAGGGAGCCCAGGAGTGGTGCAGGGGGTGAAACGGGGATCCCCCACGCTCTCTCACCGGAGCCGCCTCCTGCTTCCTCACCCTCGGTTGCTCAACCCAAGGAGGGCAGCTGCCACTCTTGATCTGGGTGAGCTGTGCCATCCTCTCCGGGATCCTGTAGGCCTGGGTGAGTGGGACCAGGCGTCCCCTGCTCCTTCTCCCAGCCTGGGAGCCGTGGAAAACACAACAAAGGGGCCTGAGGCAGCAGAGTGGGAATGGGGCTGGCAATGAGGGTAGAGCAAGAGCCAGGGGAGACAGCCTGACAGGGGCCAGCCACCAAACCATGGTCCCCAGCTTCTCACTGGGGCCCAGGGCTGGCAGACAGGGGCAGCCCTGGGGAAGGGGACCTGGCTGGTGGGGGGGCTGTGCTCCCAGAGGTGGGCTGGCAGCACACCCCCAGTGCTGAGCATCCTCCCTCCTTTCCCTGATGGCCATCATCACCCAAATGGCGACAGCCGCTCCTGGCAGGGACTGGGAGGTGCTGTGCCCCAGGCTGGATGGTGCGGACTGGCCCCGGTGCACTGGGGGTGGCAACCCCCGCTCTGAACACAGGGGTGGGGCATGAACCCTCCTTCGCCCTCCTTTGCCTTCCTAGCCTGCTCTGCCTTGCCTGCACCCCATCTGAGCCCCCCACTCCTCCCGCGGTCCCTCCTCCCCAAAACCCTGGTCCATTGGCCATTTCAAGGGTGCCGTGTCCTCCTCCCACCATGCCTTGTGCCCTTTGCCTTGAGCCTGTGTCCTCTGGAGTGGCTGTCCCCATCTGTCCCCACTGCGCATGCATGTCTGTGTGTCCTTGCAGGCCTGCTGCAGCGCTGTGGGGGGGACAATGGCACCTCCTTGCTCGCCTGCCAGGGGTTCCAGGGAGGTTGTTTTACTGGCCCTGCTGGTTTTTTTTGGCAGGACTTTCTACCAGTTTGAGGCGGCGTGGGATAGCTCCATGCACAACTCACTGCTGCTCAACCGTGTTACCCCTTACCGGGAGAAGATCTACATCACCCTGTCAGCTTACATCGAGGCAAGGACCTTGGTTGGGGTCACTATACATCAACAAAGTCTGGTGTTTCCCCTGCTGTTGGGATGCAGCCAGCGTGAGCCCTTCCTTAGATAGTGCTTATGGGGTGCAGGGTTCAACTTGGCGCTTGGGGGCCATGTGGGACCCTGGGACTGGAACCTGCTGGGCACAGGGGTGGGAGAGACCTGCTGGGCTGCCACTCTGCAGCACCCCTGATGCCTCTCTCTGCCCTACTGCAGATGGAGAACTGCACTCAGCCTGCCGTCATCACCAAAGACTTCTGCATGGTTTTCTACTCCCGGGATGCCAAGCTTCCTGCCTCACGCTCCATCCGCAATCTTTTTGGCAGTGGCAGCCTGCGGGCTTCTGAGAGGTACCAGGATGCTCCTGTTGGGGAGAGGAGAACCATCACCTAGGGACAGGGGCTTTTCTAGGGCATCCCAGCAGCCTGGGTGAAAAAACTGGGGTGTGGGGATGGGGCAAAGCCAATAATGCCTCATCTCTTTTTGCTCACAGCAACCGCGTGACAGGAGTCTATGAGCTCAGCCTCTGCCGCGTGGCTGATGCCGGCAGCCCAGGTGGGTGCCATGCCTCTGCCCAGGTGTTCAGCTGGGGCAGGGAGGCACAGCCGGGCCTTTGGGTTAGGGGCTGTGCGTCTGTCCCCCCAGCTGTGCGTCTGTGCCCACAGGCATGCAGAGAAGGCGCCGGCGTGTGCTGGACACCTCTGTGGCCTACGTCCGGGGAGAGGAGAACCTGGCTGGCTGGCGGCCCCGCAGTGACAGCCTCATCCTTGACCATCAGTGGGAGCTGGAGAAACTGAGCCTCCTGCAAGAAGTGAGAGTCTGGGCTAGAAACGGGTGGAAACAGTGCAATTCACAGCTCTGCTGGTGCTGGGGGGATTCCCCACCTTGCACGTCACAGCTGTCTTGGTTGTGGGAGGAGGCAGGAATGGGGCTGTGTTGCCAGTACTCCTGTGCATTGCTGCTAGCCAGGTCCCAGCAAATCCAAAGCTAATGAGTAAACGGGGTTAAGGGGGCCGGGGGATGGGGGAAAGGGCCACCCCTGATCCTGGGTGCCTGTGCCCAGGTGGAGAAGACAAGACACTACCTGTTACTGCGTGAGAAGCTGGAGACGACCCAGCGCCTGGGCATGGAGACCCTGTCGCCTTGCTCCAGTGAGGATTCTGAGTCCCGAAGCACCTCCTGCATCTCCTCCCCGCTCTCTGCCGACGGGGCACCTGAAGGCCGCACCTCTCCCCCTGAGACCCCCAGCGAGAGGCAGAAGGAGCTGGCTGTGAAGGTAGCATCCTGCAGCATCTCCAGCTTGCAGGGATGAAGCCAGGAAGTGGCTTCCACAGGGTGGCTAGGGGTTGTGGCATGAGAAACCTCAAGAAGAGTGGGAGGTGGAATGTGCCTCATGTCCCACTGTCCTCCTCTTCTCTCTGCAGTGCTTGCGCCTGCTCACGCACACCTTCAACAGGGAGTACAGCCACAGCCACGTCTGCATTAGCGCCAGTGAGAGCAAGGTACTACTGCTGCCCCAGGCTCTGCTGGGCTGGTGGGGCCAAGGAGGGATGCGTGGCTGGCAGGGGAATGGCTGGGTGGGGACCAGATAGGCACTGTGGCACAAGTCATGCCTCCTCTGGGGTGTCTGCTCCCTCTGCTTGCTCTGGATTTTCCCAGAACTGGTGGCTCTCAGGGCTATGACAGGAGAGGACCCTGCCAGCCCAGGGTCTTGCCTCTCCCTGTATAAGCAGGAGCCTGGTCCTTTGCATGTGCCTGGCTTTGTGCAGAAACTCTAGTCCACACCTCCATTCCTCCACAGCTGTCTGAAATGTCCGTGACCTTGATGAGAGACCCCTCCATGCCAGCTCTTGGGGTCACCACTCTCACCCCCTCCTCGACCTGCCCATCACTGGTGGAAGGATGTTACAATGCCATGGAGGTCAGGTAAGAAGCTGGCTGGGAGGTTCTGGTGACATATCCCAAGCAGAGCAGCTGTATCACTGGTACATGGTCCTTGTCTGTGGATGTTCCCTAGCCATCACTCTTCCTACATTCCATCTTCTCCTCCTTCCCCAGACCCCCCCAGATCTCCTCCAGGGCAGAGAGCCCCGAGCTGGAGCCTGTGGTAGAAGGAGAGCAGAAGAAGTCCCCAGCCCGCCGGCCTGAGGAGGAGAAGGAGCCCCAGCGTTTGCTGGTGCCCGACATCCAGGAGATTCGAGTCAGGTAGGGGCAACTGGGGCAGCCAGCAAGGGGAGCACCTATGGGCAGGGCATCCATCTCCTACCATTGCACCTCCTCACGGTCTACATTCCACCCCTTTCCTTGGTCCCTTCTGCAGTCCCATCGTCTCCAAAAAGGGCTACCTGCACTTCCTGGAGCCTCACACCAACGGATGGGTGAAACGCTTTGTGGTGGTCCGGCGTCCATATGTCTACATCTACAACTCAGATAAGGATGCAGTTGAGAGGGCCATACTCAACCTCTCCAAGGCCCAGGTGGAGTACAGTGAGGACCAGCAGGCCATGCTCAAGGTAGGGCACTGGGAGCTAGCCCCACTCCACACACCCCATTGAGTGAAGGACTAAGCTCTGGCTCTCCCCTAGCAGACCCCGAACACATTTGCGGTGTGCACAGAGCACCGGGGCATCCTGCTGCAGGCGAGCAGTGACAAAGACATGCACGACTGGCTCTACGCTTTCAACCCTCTCCTGGCTGGATCCATAAGGTACCAGGGGCAGCTGGGGAAAGGGGGATGCAGAGAAGCCATTGCTGGGGGGGGCTGCAGGATCCCAGTGCTTTCCCTGCTGCAGCCCCCAGCCAGGTATGGGGAGTATCTCCTGTGCAGAGCTGTGTCTGGACAGGCTCTCAGCTGGCAAAACTTGGACCATAATAATTTTGAATTCAGCTCATCCACATTTAAATGCTTCAGTCTAGGGCCAGATTCCAGGTAGTACAGAGGCGTTGTTGTGCTGAGCTCAAAGCAACATCCATGCCTGCTGGCAGGGACACTGGCCTGTCACTGTTCTTGAGACCATCTCACAGAGTTTTTGAGAATGTTAAGGAAACTTTCCTGTCCGACCATCCAGGAGCCATTCTGGAAGTCACACATGCACCACCTGAGCTGGGACTGAGGCCCCTTCACAGCAGGTGGTTCCAGTGAGCCGACAGGGGCCTTGCTTGATTTCCTACATTCACCACACTCACACAGTCAGACAAGGTTTCCTAACTGGCTCAGTCATAGCAGAGTCTCAGATGTCTCAATCCTTAAAATAATTTAGTCGTGGTGCAGTAACAAAATAACAGCTGGAGCTGGGTGCCTCTGAGAAGGGACCCCGAACAAAGGAAACCCTGGGCTTTTATACCCTCATAGTCTAAGGGCACCAAGGTCTGGGTTCCTCTGGATTCCTCGGCTTCTGCTGTGTCTCCTGCTGTCCCTCACCTGGCTGGGCCGTGTCGCTGTGGGCGGCACAAGTGGTGAGGAAGGACACAGCAGTTCCGGAGCAATAATGACCCATTTATTTAATTATAAATCAGTTTATATAACTTGGGTTGCCAGCATGGCATAAGGTCATTGGTCACCGACCATCCGCCTCCTGTACCGGTTGGCTAAAACCTTCCAGAATATTTTCCCAGACAATATCATAACAATATTACACAACAGCTGCAGGTGCAAGATAGAGACAGTTTTGCTTACAAAACTGTAGCACTGTTTTTCATAGTTTCTGTGAGAAACAGAGCTTTCACAGAGTGCAGCAGAAAGCTGGAAAATGTCTCTGCTAACAGTTTTCAGTGTTCACAGTGCCGCAGGTCCCTGTGTCCTTTGTTAAGCAAACGATCGGCATTTCACGGACTCTTGCCTCAGGCTCCCACCCCTGCAGCTCAAATTCCAGCTGCACACCAAGCTACCTGCACTAAATGTATTCATTCCTCAACAAGACCATCTCATGGAGTTCTTGAGATCATCTCAAGTGGCAGGACCAGGGGAATAGGAATAAATGCACAGAAATGTGCGTGCTCTGGCTAAAGAGACTTTAATTCTATGTCCCTCCAGCTGTCTGGATTCAAGTATCAGCCTGGAGGTAGAACATTGAACCTGGGAGTTCACACCTCTCCCTGTCCACATCTCTTAACACTTTTTGTCCCTTGTTTTCCAAATCAGATCCAAGCTGTCCAGAAGGAGAACAGCCCAGATGAGAATCTAACCTGAAAAACACCCTCCACCTCATCCGTCTGCCAACAGGATCAAGATAGCTGATTCTGTCTGAAGACTCCCCATGTTAATATCTGATCTTTCACACCATCTGCTGCCCCAGCTCTCTGCTCCATGGAAGGATCTGTCTTGATTCACAGCTTCACAGGGGAAACTCACTTCTGTTTGTAGCTGCAAAAGCCTGGACCCGCCTGGGCAGGATTCGTTGTGCACGTGCCATCTTCTGCCTGTCCCCCCATGGGTGACCTTCATATCACACCATCTAGTGCTCAAAAACAGGTCCCTATCAGAGGGGAGGAAGTGAGAAGGGTGGTTTTGGCTAAAAGCTGGTCTTTGATCTAGAGAGATGGGAATGCAGTAAAGCTCAGAGCTGGGAGAGCAGGAGGAATTGCCCTCAGGTGAAGGGAAAGTGGTAATTTAGATGTGGGG
Organism: Struthidea cinerea; assembly: GCA_013397865.1. Taxonomy (NCBI): domain Eukaryota; kingdom Metazoa; phylum Chordata; class Aves; order Passeriformes; family Corcoracidae; genus Struthidea; species Struthidea cinerea. Next base: position 2,487,427 of record VZTI01000139.1, on the reverse strand, counting down.
TTTCCCTAATTTACTGATGTTTCTGCAAGAGACAGCAGAGTAAGATCAGGTGTCAGTACTTTAAGATTATATTTATAAAGTATTTATTTCTATTTACAACACAAAAATCCCCTAAGTTGAGTCCTGGCCCCCAGCCAATGCCTCCCCCAGGCAGGGGAGAGCCTTGGTGTTGGGCTGGGGTTCCAGAGATGCCTTCCCCGGGACATCACTGGCTTGTGCCTGGCAGCAGCGCAGCTCTCACCCTCACTCTATGCCCTTCCCCAGCCATTTGCTTTGCCTTCCCCTACAGCTTAAACTACTTTTCCCCTGAGCGGTGGCCAGACAGCCCACCATGTCTTCCCAAAGAAGGCAATTCCTACCTGTCCCATCTACCTCTGGAAGGGATGAGCCCACAGTCTCAGCTGGCCAGGGCACCCATGTCCCTGCAGATGGGTCGCTGCACTTTGGAGCTTGGTCCTACTGGAGGGAAAAGGAAAGCTCTGGGGATTGGCTCTGTCTGTCATCCCGTGCTGGGCTACCCTTTCCAACCAAAAGCGTGTGGGCCACCTCCACTATCCCGGCCTAAGACCCCCAAGTGTCTCATCTAAAGGGATTTCCCACTCTTAGGGCAGGATGCCAAGGATCCCAACCCTGCAGGGAGTGTGGAGGTTCAGGTGGAATGGGAAAATTCCCTAGAGGCCACGACTAGGAATGACCATCCCACCCTTCAGGATTCTTCTTGCCCTTTTCCATAAGGGCTTGCACATCCCTTCTCCCAGCAGGATGACAGACTCAAAGCAGATCAAAGGGTGTCAGGGTGGGGATGGGGCTTCTTTTTTCTGTTATAGCCGGTGTTTTCTCACTCTTCCTCTGCTACAGAAGCGAGCACCCACCTCCCCCCACCCTGCCTCCATCAGCATGTTAATCTGGGGGCTTCCCACATCGGAGGTGTTTTTGCTGAAAAGACCTTCTCCTTCAGCCATCACTGCTTCCCACCTCCTCCAGCAGCAGCTCTCTCTCTTCTCCCATCTCTCACCCATGGTTAGATGTTTTTGTTCAGGGCTTCCCAAGTGGCCAGCAGCATCTGGCACAACTCCGTGTTGGAAGCTGAGCATCTTCCTCCATGCATCTCCCAGGCACCCCCCCCAGCTCTGCTGTCTCTTGTCGAGCACGGCTGCGCCTTGGCTCTGCCACACCTCCCTGCACTGTCTGTGGGGTGTGTGTGTGTGCGTGTGTGTGTGTGTGTGGGACGTGGTGCTGTCTTCTCGTTATACTCGTATTGTGGGGGCCACGGATAGGTAGGGACATGGCAGATGAGTAGAGGCTTGCACTGGCCCCCTTGCTGCGTATCAGGCACCCCTTAGCTTGGGTTTCAGGTCACAGAGAGTTCGGGGATTCTTCTTGAGCACATGCCAGTTCTGCCTGGCCTCGCAATAGCTCCTTGGGCATCTTACTCCATTACTACAGCCCAAAGCTGCAGTGGGGCTGCTCCTCTCAGCCCAGCTCCCCTGCCCAGCACAAGCTCCCCAACAAACTGGGCTATTTTCCTCTCTGTGATCCTTTTTAGACCTGGAGGCAGACTTGTGCCCTTTCTGGATGGAGAGGTGCCAGCCTGGAGGCAGAGAGAGGCTGAGGTGGGGCAATGCAGGGGCCCAGGCTGCAACATCCTGGCTGGCATACTCTGGGCAAGAACTAGTTGGTACCATCCTAAATTTCAATGTAAGGGGCTAAGGGTGGAGAAACAGGGGGTACCTGAGGGGAGGCTCTTCCAGAATGGAGGCAGCTTCTGGCACAGACGGGACCAGTGTCTGTCAGGGACCAGACACAGGTTCACTGGCCAGGGCTGTGTGGTGCTACCTGTGCCACAGACAAGACGCAGCCAGCTGAACGGCATCCTCCAGCCAAAGCCGAACCATGCCTGAGGCCAGCAAACCTGCAGAGCAGACGGCTCGGCTGGAGGTCGGGGCCGAGGGAGACAGAGCTGCCCACTGGATGTGGCACACAGGCCACCCTTGCCATCTTACCAGCAGCGCTCTGACCGGCACCGCGCTCCTCGTCATGGCCCTGGCACCTATCCCCTCGGCAAGGAATGCAAGCCGGAGGTTTAAGCACGTCTATAAGCCCAACCGGAAGGGAAATTCCACAGGGCAGCGGGTGGCACGGAAGGCAGGCGGGCATCGGCGGGCAGGCTGGGGCCAGAGGAGGAGGGAGGCCGCACTCCCCGCTCTCCGGTTCCCACCGGTGCTCCCTGCCGTGTGCCAGGGGGCAGTACTGCGGGTCCTGGCCGTCCGTGCGTACGTGAGGCTTGTTCGGTTCTGAAATAAATGTCGCATTTAACGCAATTCCCGTGCGCTGAGCGTCCTCTCCGGGGCTGGCGGGGCGGCAGCAGGGCGGTTGGCGCGAGGAGAGCTGAGGGCGGGCAGCGCCCACCCCCACTGAGGGTGCGCCCCCTCGCGGGCCTGGTCGAGACGGCGGGGCGAGGGGCGGGGCGACGGCACTGACTGGCAGCGCGGCCCCGCTTGCGATTGGCGGAGGAGACGTTGACGTACGCCTCGTGG
>VZTI01000139.1:2462594-2477131 GCA_013397865.1 Struthidea cinerea | reverse complement strand
TCAGCAAACTTGGTAATGGTGCATTCAACTCTTGCATCCGGATCACTGATAAAAGTACTGAACAGCACCTCCTGCCTAGGAATGAGCCCTGAGAAACACCACTGGCCACCAGTCACTGGCCTGATGTCGGAAGGACCATTCACTACAGTTTGGGGCTCTGTCTCAAGAAGTTGTTGCTGCGGTTGTGGTGTTGTTTAATGATGGTCTTTTGTCAGCACAGGCGATTCTGTGTCGTTACAATGAAGAGAGTCAGAAACACACAGCCTTAAGCCTCAGTAAGGAGCATAACCCCACCCAGTACGAGGAGCGTATGCGGATACAGAAAGCTGGGGGAAATGTCAGGTAAGTGCCTGAGGGTGTGAATGAGCTAATCTAAACGCTAGCCCAATTTTGGGCCTGAGCACTGAGGTTTTGAAGTTTCCTGAACCCAGTATGCATCCTAGTTGAGAGCTTGGAGAGAATCTGTCACTGCCTGTGGGAAGCACAGTCGTGCCTGAGGCACATAAGGGTTCAGTTACTGGAGCTGGTTGATGTGGGCTGGTTTCACAGAGCCTTACGATGGCCAAGGCAGGACCCATGTGAAAGTCTGGCAGTGGAACACCAGCATAGGCATGCTTAAGCTTGACCTACAGAGCTGGACTGGATTTTTGAAGAAGTAACTGCTTTCTGCACGCTGTGATGCTGAACAGAACTCATTTCCTTGCAGCATGACTCCTCTCTCTTTGTTGTGTGAGAGGGGGCATGTTTGAGGGAGCACAAAAGGCCCTCGAGTTGGTGTTGCTCCCCTGGGGTTAGCTGATGCACTGAGGCTGTCTGCAGTAGGAGGGAGTTTTCTGGAGCCAAAATGTGATTATCATAATGCTCCTGTGCGAAAAGGAGTTCATGGCTGTTTGGAGAGCTGGTGCCAAACACAACAGCCGAGTCTTATTTCCCTGGCTAGGTTCTCTCTTTTTTAAAGGCTGTTTCTTGATTTAGTGGCATCTTCACAAAGAGAGGATTCAGTGCAGGTGAAGTACCTTCATGCCTGTGGAGGCAAAGTGCACCCAGGGTGGAGAGGGGTGGGCTCAGTTCTGTTACGCTGCCGTGTCTGCAGCGCTTTGTTCCCCTTATCTCTGGAGAGCACATGCTGCCGCTTACGCTCAGCACCGATGTCTCTTTGCACGTGGCAGAGAGATGGCCCAGTGTCTGTTAGCTCATTTCAGAACTGGTCCCTGACTTCCTAGGAGCCTCTCCCACTGCTCGTAGTTCAGTATTTTGGGCCCAAGAGATAAGCCACAAAGTGTGTGAGCATCAGATCTCTTCTCTGTGACATGCCTTGCTTCTGGCTTTTATCTCAAGCGGGGCTGCTTGGACTACAGGATGAATGAGCTTTGTGTGTTCCCAGAGGGCACAGAAGAGCCTTTTTGGGAAGATGATTGTTGGAAAGGTGAAGTGTGGGAAGCTGTTTCTCTAGGGAGCTTGGTTAATTAGAAAAGCTTAACAAACCAGAGCTGTTTCCTAAGGGATATTGTAACTTAGGTTTCACAGAGCTGCTTGCTGCATTCAGTGGTTACTAAAGGCAAGTGATCAGGAGCTGGACATGCCATGTTTCTCACTCCAGGGAGCTGCCCGCAGCTGAGCCAGTCTGTGGGGGTTGATGTCCTGATAGACAGGACACAGGAGGGGCTGCTGGCTCAGACCTCTTGCCTCTGCCACTCTGTGCTTCTAGTGAAGAGCAGTTTGCTGGATATCTTGCCAAAAAATAATCTCTGTATTCAAACTATGCCACTGGGAGTTCAGCTCACATATAACTCTTAATTCCCCAGTTTGCCAGGCTAAGCAGGACTTGAGTCAGGGCAGGGTGACAGAAAACAGCCTTGAAGTCTTCTGACTTCTTTTCCTTCTCCCCCTCACCACTTGTTTCCCAGAGCTTCACACAAACCTACAGAAAGGGAAGGAGCCTTTGAAGGGAAGATTTGAACTTGCTGGGGAAGCGGGCCATTATTTGTACAAGGCAGATGGATGCACGAAGTGTCCCGATCAGGCAGTGCAGTGACATACACAGGTGTGGGGAGGGCTCTCAGTGTTTTCTTTCCTTGTGCAGGGACGGAAGAGTCCTGGGAGTGCTGGAGGTTTCCCGCTCCATTGGGGATGGCCAGTACAAACGCTGTGGTGTTATCTCTGTGCCAGATATCAAACGCTGCCAACTCACACACAATGACAGGTAAAGTGTGCCCTTGCATGGGGGGATTGTCTGTCCCAGCTCTGCTCAGCAGAAGCTGCACAACCCTGTTTGTGCTGCTGTGAGAGCCAAGGCACTTCAGATTGATCTCCCCAGAATGAGAGGATGCTCTTACTGCTGATGTCTCTCTGTTTCTGTTCCTTATCAGAACACTGGGATAATGCTGCTGCTCTGCCAGGATACTGTGAAAGCTTCTCTTGGAAGAACCAGCCTCATAGCAATAGCATGCACAAGCCTTAGATGTCCTTTGTGCTCTGATTAAGTTCACACACCAGTGTTTGAGCAGTTAGTTAAGGCTTGAGTTCTTGGGTCTCCATCCTGTCCAAGAGTTGCTTCTAGCAGCTGCAGTGCCCATAAATACTTTCTCATTCGGCTCTGATATTTGAAGATTTGAGATACTTTTCCATGATATGATTGGCAACGACAAATTGCAGTGAGCCTGCTGACTCTCAGAGGTGAGAGTGTAACCCAGTACTGCTGCTTTTTCTGGGATTAGAGTTCCATATCAAGTGATCCACTAAAATATTTCTAAAGATACTCTTGAGTATCAGGCACTGAAATGATGTCTTCAGAGGCATGTGCAGGCCGACCACTTCTGTAGGTTAGTTACAGTTTTCCTCGTCCTGGTGACTCTGGTTAGGGCTCCTGGCTAACACAGTTCCCTGTGCAGGCAGGGAGTGCACAGCAGGCTGTCTCCCCCATCCGAAGGGGGATGCTGTCCTTGCCTTGGGCTTTGTATCTCCTCAACCTTCTGCAGCCTGTGGCAATATTTTGTGTCAGAGTTTCTTGATCACAGTTGTGTCACGTGCTTTTCTTTTGAATTTGCGTATTTAAATTACCACGTACCTCGGGAGTGTAGAAATGGTAAGTGATGTCCATGAGGGATTCAGCTGTGTTTCTCTATTTCCTTGCATTAGCTGCTCCACAGGGAAAATACATGTATGAAAAGGATTCAGAGGAAAGAAGCAGTTCTTAGAGAAACAATGGAGCATTTGTCCAGGATGTCGTATATGATCTTGCCAGTGTTGTAGGACTGCCAGGATGTCCTGATCTAGGTCTTACATTAGTTGCCTGGCTTTTTGGCCTGTATTTCAAATTGCCATGAATCGTAGTTCCAAGGGATTTTCAGATGAGCTTTTACAGTGCCTTCCCTTTGGATCCGAGCATGGATGTTCATAAAATAGATTGGAGGGATTTTGCTGTAGCTGGGGAGCCAAAAATTCAGCCTTGGAACCCGTCTCCACTTGATTTCCAGGTTCATTCTGATAGCGTGCGATGGCCTCTTTAAAGTCTTTACACCAGAAGAAGCTGTGAACTTCATTGTGTCCTGCCTGGAGGTGAGGAGAAGGCAGCATGGGGGCTGGGTTTGTCAGTGCAGAGGGCATGAAATGGACTGCCAGAGCATCCTCCCTTATTCCCTAGGTTGTCTGTGTTTGTTTTGCTTCCCAGTGCTTGGAAAATACAGTGTGCTTGTGTTGTGGCGAGCGGCACAAGTGGCGAGGAAGGACACAGCAGTTCAGGAGCAATAATGACCCATTTATTTAATTATAAATCAGTTTATATAACTTGGGTTGCCAGCATGGCATAAGGTCATTGGTCACCGACCATCCGCCTCCTGTACCGGTTGGCTAAAACCTTTCAGAATATTTTCCCAGACAATATCATAACAATATTACACAACAGCTGCAGGTGCAAGATAGAGAAAGTTCTGCTTACAAAATCATAGCACTGTTTTTCACAGTTTCTGTGAGAAACAGAGCTCTCAGAGAGTGCAGCAGAAAGCTGGAAAATTTCTCTGCTGACACTTTTCAGTGTTCACATGCTTGTAGCTACCTTTGCTGGGAGCAATCCGATTTCTTTGTCCCAACAGGATAAGAATATCCAGATGAGAGAAGGGAAGCTGGAAGCAGATGCTCGATACGAAGCTGCCTGTAACAGATTGGCCAACAAGGCAGTGCAGCGAGGGTCGGCCGACAACGTCACGGTCATGGTGGTCCGGATAGAGCACTGAGGGATGAGGTGTGGTGGATGTAAGGAGAGGGAGAGGTCTGTGTGCATGCATGTGTGGCTGGGGGAGGGTGGGTCCTGCTGGATGCTCTTCAGTGTAAATAAAGATGGGTTTTTTTAATAGGTTTAGCTCACTTAGCTAGTAGGGTTGAATGTCTTGGCAAACATTTGGCAGGGGTGCTAGCAAGAGGCATCTGAGGGCATGGGCTCTGCTAGCTGTTTCAAATGGGGCAGTTTCTGCTATTCATATCCTTGAGCTTTGTGCAAGACTCTGGGAGAGTCCAGAGTTCCAGGAGTCAGTGGGAGCTCCAGGACAGGCTGTACCATACAGACTGTGAGGTACTCTAGGCCACCAGCTTGGGATGTGGTGTGGGCTGTCCCCTTCACACTGGGTAGGAAATCATTTGACTCTGAAGCTGGGCTGTGAGGTTGCCTGCAGCTGAGGGACACAAACCGTGCTTGCAGAGCAGCAGCATACCTGCCCTGTGCTGGCAGAACATGTTGGAGTTTTACCACAGTGTTAGTATGGAAAAAGTGGCTGGAGTTTGCTCCTGATTTTTTTTTTGGAAAAAGTATTTTCACCAAATGGACTTGCTGGGCAGCTGAGCTACAGGCAGGCTCTGTGCTTGTCTGTGCTATCTGAGGAGAATGCATCTCAGGTTTTAGGTACTAATAAGTGTCTGGTGTCTCATCCTGTCTCAGTGCCTCTACCAGCTGTTGCTGCAGTCAGTGTGCTGTTTTCCAGAGAAAATTTGGCTTAAGACCAAATGACAGAATGAAAGCTAAATGGATCAGGCTACCTAAGTACTTAAGTTTCCAATTTCCCACGCTGTGTGTGAGCGGGCAGTGAGGGAGGTGAGCTGAGGGGTCTGCACAGTGGTTACCTCCTTGCTGTGATGAGGCACAGCTGTAGTCCCAGGGGAGGAGGACAGGGGTGGTGTGGTGGTGCCTGCTGTTTGTGCATGGCCCTGTGCAGGGCTGTGAGGCTTCCCTAGCTCCTTCTGTTTTCTGTATCCCTGGAACTTGGGGAGATGGTCCCAGCTCCTGGGCTGTTTTCTGGAGCACACGATAGCTGTCCTGTTTGGGACAGGTGGCTTGACCATCTAACATTTATTTCTGCTCCAGCAGTAGTCAGTGACACTTTGTGGGCTTAGGCTAATGCAGCCTGGTGCACGCTGACTCTCTGCATCTCCTACAGAGGGCTGAGGAAGCAAGTGGCCCTCGGGCACAGATTTTGGGTAGTGCTTGTCCTCTGCCAGCTTGTTCTGCTCCCAGCCATTTGTGTGTACTCTGATGTAAGGTTTGCACTGTGGGATGAGCTGAGAGGGAATGCCTTTGTTAGCAGCATGTTCTCCTGTTTCTACTCTTGAAAGGCAAATTTGGAGAGCCCAGACAGAGTAGCTTGGAGTTGTTTCTGTTTGTGGCAAAAGAAACCCTGATGGCAAATTTCAGAAAGGTAACTTGCTTTCCCTTCTCAGCTCCCCTTTTTCCATCTCTTGCACTGTGCCATGCTGCAAGAACTGAGCCATGCTCCCAGCTCAGGAGCTCCTTCCAGAAGACCACTCTGAGTTCCAGTGCAAGAGCTGGTGAAGAGGGATGTTAGCTTGTCCTTTTCTGACTGTTTTCCCTCCCCCTCCCTCCTCTTACAACACTGCTTTTCTTCCTCTTAAGAAAAGTTCTGAAAGCACAGCTCCAGCTAGGATTGGAATATGCAGTGTTATGGTACAGTTACTAACAATTACCATAAAATGTCTATTTTTCATGGCAAAGGGGAAAAGGAAGGAGCAGGTCTCACCATACTTAGGAGTAGCCAGCCAGGTAGAAAAGCAGGCTCAGCCCCAGCTTTAGTGGAAGTAAAAAAACTGTTTGCTTTAATTTCGCAGTAAGGCAGGGTCTGGAGGAGGTTTCCTGAAAAAGCATTCCTTGCCTCAGTGCTCAGCAGCATCCTGCTACTGAGGAGAGCTGCAAGACCACCCCAGGGTGGCTCATGCACGAGTGCTCTGCATGCAGTTCTCTCCTGTGGGGCTAACTGAGCTTCTGTCCCCTTCCAACACTTGAATGACCCTTTGCGTACCTCTGACTTAGTCAGCTTTTTCAGTTTTGTGATCCAGCGCACGGGGCTCTTGGTTTCTCACCTGCGCAGGACAGCTCACAGCTGGGCAAGTCCTGCTTCCAGACACTGACTCTCTCTGTACCTTCTCAGGTGTGTGTAGTGGGAAGAGAGGCAGCTGATCAGAGTGAGGCTGCCTTGGCTCATCATGTGTGGGGACTGGGAGGTGCTGCCAGGGCCAAGTTCCTCAGCTGGGCAGGAGCTGCAGCGGCCTCATGCCTGCCAGGAGCCTGCTGCCCACCTGATCAGCTGGGGGAGAAGCACCAAGTTGCTTTCAGAAACAAGTTCTCTTTGCTTTGGGAGAAGTCAGCACTGAAACTGCACAGCCAGAGACTGTCCCCTCCTCCCCAGATCCAAACACCCCTACCCATAAATTGCTGCATTAACAGCTGCTTCACCGGGCTCCTCAAGGAGATGCAGCCTGCGGAGAAGGGCAGGCAGGGCCAGGGGAGTCCCTGGGAGAAGGTGGGGCTAGGTGCTGCTCGGGCTATCTTGCAGTGTTGCTGGCACAACTTGCCCAGTGCTCAGTGCTACTAGGAAATCAAACGCCCAGCCTTCCTGGTCCTTCTCCTACAGCCCTGGCTTGGTCACGTAGGCCTGTGCCCATCCTCAGCTCAGGCAGCTATCAGAGCCAGAGCAAAGCGTATCTGTGCTGCCCACAGCCTGGGCCCTGTGCCACATGCAGGGAGTGCCTGATGTGGGAAGTCACAGGGCAGGAATTTGCTTTAATTGAATGTGCTGCATTATTGGGACTTTGCTTTGATGATTAGTGCAAAGGATGTTGGCTCCTGCCAGCAAACCTTCACTGCTCATACACTGCAGGGCAGCTAAAGCCATACATAATCTGGCTTGGGCTGCTGAGACCGAGTCTGGGCAGGGAAGGGGAGTCCACTAAGGGCAAAAAGGGATGTGTGGGGCTTTGTACCAGGTATGGTGGGAGCTGAGCCATGGGGAGAAGGCAACCATCTGCTGCCACTGTCAGCAGTGTTTCCAAGATAAACTTCTAGGCCTAACCTTTAGATAAAAGTGAATGCCTTTAGGTCCTGGTCAGGCTGCTTTATTATTATTATCATCATCTTCTTCATGATCTTTTGTCCATCTTCAGCTGGTTCTGTAGCATGAGCAGTATCGGACCAGACTGCAGTTTCTGCGTGAGCAAATGGTCTTGCCTAGGCTTGGTGCTGAGCAGGGGAGACACGATGGTGGTTGGCGGAGGGAAGGGTCTGGCCACTCCTGGCATGGGTTCAGCATGGTGCCTCTTCACACTCCCAGCAGAACGGCACTGAAATCAGAGCCACTCTGAACTGTGAGGGGAGAGCCTGCCGTGTTGTCCACGAAAACAGAGGCATACTGCCCAGCCTGGGAGGAGAGAGGGATTAGCAGGGCTGGGACACCTCCCCTGGGCACCAGGCATGGCCTGGCAGAGCCAAGGCGAGAGCTCTCCCCTGCACGCAGCAGCCAAGAGCTGAAGGAGCTGCCCCTGCCCTTCCTCCTGGGAAAAGAGGAGCACAAGGCCTTTAGGGCAGTACAGTCTGGGCTGTAGTGCCCTAGCAGAGCTCTGCCCTGACTGTCATTGGGGCTTGGAGGTGATCTGAGAAGCAGACCTGATGCCCAGTCCTGGGCTAGGGCCATGGAAGGCACCTTCCTGCCCAGTACTGTCACCAGGGGAGCTGGCACGACTAACCTGCAGGTAAAGGGTGCCCGTGACAGAGATGGTGAAAAGGTCACTGCTTCTCTCCAGCCGGGATACAGCCTCCAAATTGCTGCAGAAGAGGGCGGGTAGTGGTGGGGGGAGCATGCCCCTCCTTTCCCAGGGATGCTGGACTCCTTCCCCCCTCCCTGGCCCGGGGTCCCTGGCTTTGCCCTGCCATACCTGTTCTGCTGGCAGTGGGACTGCACACAGATCAGCACCCGCAGGCGGCTGCCTCGGCATCCCTGCCCCTTTCTCCGCGGCTCCCTGCGCACTGTGACAGAGCAGGGGATGAGAGCCAGCCCAGACCTCCCCGGCAGGGCCACGGGGCTGTCTGAGGGCTCACCAATGTGCAGCGTGGTGGTGAAGGTGTAGTATCCTGCAATGGGGGCTGTGTACTGCCCGCTGGTCAGGTTCAGCCCTGGGCCACGGTGGAATATTCCCTCCCTCTCAGGCTAGGATAGGGAATGGCTGGAGTTAGAGACGGAGTCCCTGTGCCAGGGTGGGTGCCCCTGCAGACAGGGAGAAGGGGCAGGCTGGGCACTTACGATGTAGAACAGCCCCAGCTCCTGCCACGTTTTCTGCTCCACAGCAATGTCTTCACGCGTTTGGCAATGGAAGGCTGCTTCCACACGACGCTGGGCCCCAGCCTGGGGGTTGCCTTTGCTGCTTTCCTCCTCTTCCTTACACCCTTCCCCAGCTGTCCTGCACATCTTTGCCATGCCTGACCCCAAACCCCACCGGAGTTTGACGTTAGGAAGGAACCTTCCTTTTTCCTGGCTCTTCTGCTCAGCCCTGCTGTGCCTTGTCCCGCTGTCCCCACAGCTCCCACCCTGGGCCCCCCACCTCGGTACCTCTGAGCAGGAGCTGCAGCTCCCTCAGCAGCTCCTCCGGCATTGTGGGGGAGGCCGGGGCAGCCCCTGTCCCTCCGGCCTGCGCAGCAGCCGAGGTTGGTTTTCCCGGAGAGGCGGCGCCCGCTGGTGCCGTGTCAGCCCCCGACCCGCCGCGGACTCGATCGGCGCTTCCCCTCCCGGGGCTCCCGGCCAGCAGCATCCACGCCTGCCGGGGGTCCACGCGGGCCGCCCCGGACCCCCCAGGTCCCGCCGCCCTCCCCGCAGCTGCTCCCGGGGCCAGCGGCCGCTCCCGAGCTGCCCGCGGGGGTTCGGTGCCGGTGCCGGCGGCGCAGAGGAGCGCCAGGCACAGCTCCGGCAGCCGCATCCCGCCGCCGCTACCGGGAGGGCGGCCCCGGCCCCGCCTCGGGCCCGCCTCGCTGCCGGGCTCTGCCTTCGGGGCGCGGGGACCTCCCCGCGGGTAAAACCGCGCGTGGGGAGCGGCGCGGGGCGTGCAGCGGGAGGTGCCTACCCCGCCCCGGGGGCTCCTCAGCGCGGCGTGGTTTTAACGCTTCGAAAATACCAAACAACCGAAGGCGGAACAGCTGAACCGTCCGGCGGTGCTGGCTCTGGGCCCAGCCGTCGGGGAAGCAGCGTCTTGTGCTCGCCCATCCCTCTGCCACCGGTACCGTCAGAGACGGGGTGAGGCTGGGGCGGGAGTCGGTGCACCAGCAGGGACTCACCCAGGTGCCGGCTGCTTCACCATGGATCACTTCCCTGGGGGGCATGCTGTGTATCCCAGGAGCGAAACCAGGATTATGCACAGGCTGCTGCCCCCAAGTAGCAATGTCAGGCTTTGATGGGATGAACCACACTTTGGGAGGCCTTGTAATACCCTAGAATCTTTAGGGTTTTGGAGGGGGGAAGAGGCAGTTCTAAAAAAAACCACAAACCCACAAACCAAAACAAGAGAGTATTAGCCAAAGCATGTTTATAAGGAAAAGCCTTTTCCCTGCAGTGGTGGAGAACGTATTCCTGATGCCCTAGCCAGCCTGGCACAGGAGTTTCCACCTCCCACTCGCCAACCTGAACAGGCAGCAGAAAAAGGGGAGCATGGCCGCATAGGGTGACAGGTGTCACTGTGGCTCTCCTACCACCCATGGTCACCCTGGAAAGCTTCTGTCCACTTGGAGGTGTCCATGAAGATGGAGGAGGAGCTGTGGAAGAGCCAAAGACAGGGCAGGGAGCCCTCGCACGTCCAGAGGTCCTTGGTGCAGTCATACACCTCCATTTCTACCCGGTAGTCCCCATCCATGCCCTTCCAGTGGCCACCGGTGACGAAGAGCCGGTCACCCAGTGCCACCATCCCACCGTTCTCATGAAGTGTGTGTAGGAGCTGCACCTGTGTGAGGGACAGGGTGAGATGTGCAGGGACTCCTTGGTGACCTCCTACTCCCACCACAGAGGACACTGACCCACCAGATGTGTCTCCCTACCCCATCCTCTCTGTGGGGTTTGGGGGCCTCTGGTGCTTACTGGATGTGTGATGGGGAGCAGGGGAGGAAGGTGTTAATAGAGCCAAGGGATGAGTGGGTAGGAGGGAGAAGGGGGTGCTGGCACTGAGGGGGAGCAGCAGGGAACACCATCCCCATATCCCCGGGAGGGTGATCGTGCCTGGTCCCACATGCCACTACCTTCTGCCAGATGTTGGCCTCTGGGTTGTACACATGGACCTTCTTGGTGTTATCCCCGATGAGGTAGATGAGCCCGTGCAGAGTGGCGCAGCGTGGGGCTGAGAGGTACTTGGGGATGAAGGGGGATGTGATCACACTCCACAAATCTGCAAGGAGCAGTCATTAGCAGTGCATCCCACCCTTGGCTCTCGATGCAGCTGCCAGTGGCTGAAAAAAGCATTGCTATTTCAGGGGGAATTTGAAAGGGAGGAGGCAGACCAGCCAGGCAGACTGGCACCCACAGTCCCCATCCCTTGGGGATGTTGAGGGTCTTGCATAAAAAACAGTGGGGGGTGGGTACGTGGTTTGTAGTGGTGCTGTGGGATGGGAAAGAGTCTACCTGAGGAGGTGCCATTGTCACAGGGTGTTAGTTTCTTCCTAAGGCAGGCAGCCTCCCCCACCCCTATGCCTCAGAGATCCCGCTCCACCGAAGCTCAGGTCTGGGCTGTGTCAGACATCTGTGACTCAGGTCTACGCTGCTAACAGCCACACTCCTGGGGCTCCTGGGCCTCAGCCATCACCACACCCTGTTAGCACCTGCTCACATCCCACAGGACCGTGCCTGGCAGTCCAGAGGGGCACCTGCCTGGGGGTCCCCCTCAGTCCGTCTCCCAAGGACAACATTGGTGGGGTGTGGCAGCAGGGTCAGCCCTCACCTTGAACAGGGTTGTAGCACTGCAGAGTGAGTGCGTTGTACTTGACGGCGCAGGAGCCCACCAGGTAGAGCTTGCCCAAGCAGCTGGCAGCTGCAAAATTGCTCACGTACTTGAGGGCTGGGCTGATGGCACACCAGCTCTTGTTGTAGGGGTCATAGCGCTCCACCTCCACCATGTCCACTGTTGTCCCTGCAGGGTGACAGGACACGGCAGCCACCCCGCTGCTCTGGGGCACCCATGGACCCCCACCCTAGCAGCACCCACAGGGTCTTTGCAGCCTTACCCCCAATCACGTAGATCTCACCATTGAGGACAGCGCTGGTGTGGTTTGTCCGGGCTCTCAGCATGGAAGCAATGGGCTTCCAGACACCGTCCCTGGGGCAGAAGCACCAGGCCTGCGTCGTTGACCACGTGTCATTCTGGGACCCCCGGGAGCCGCCTAGAGACAGGTCAGGTGGGCCAAGTGCAGCTGTCCCTGGGTATTCCTTCCCAGTGGCCAGATTTGCCCAAGCAGAGAGTAATGAGAGGACTTTGCTCGGAGAGGAGCCTCTGGCCCCACACCAGTGCCTCATGCTCATATCATTGTCCCCTGTCCTCCATCCCTGCTCCTTGAAGCCCCCACCCTGCACCAGCAGCCCTGGCACCGACCTGTGACATACACGTCGTTGTTCAGAGCCACCAGGGAAAAGCCCCATTTGTTGTAATCAGGGAAGTCGGGCAGAGCCATCCATCGCCCTGAAACCCAGCAGAGCCAAGCAATGACCCCACGGCCAGCGATGGCACTTTTTAAGCCACCCTTGTTTCAAGCCCATCCCAACCCAACCAGTGTCTTTCCAAACTGACACTAGTTTGGCAAGAGGTGGCTTTGGGGTAGACAGATGGTTACTTAGAATGGAGGGAGGTGGAGGAAGGGGGGGGGCACTTACTGCTTTTGGGGTTGTAGAAGGCAAAGTTCCTGGTGGCAGCTGGCATTTCCAGCCCCCTCTCCTCATCCTCACCATCCTCCAGCACACGGCCACCAACCACCACCAGCACCTCCTCTAGCTTCTGTGGTGGGGTTGGCGGGTTCTTCAGGGCACCAGTGCCACTCTGCCCCTGATGAAGAGACCAGGGCGGGGCCATCAGGCTCCTCCTTCCTGGCTCAGGGGAGTGGGATTTAGGGGAAGGGGATACCCACCATGGTGCGGGATCGGGCAACGAGGGCCTTGCTGGCATCTGAGTCACGAACAAGAGGCTCAGTGGCAAGGAGGTTCTGCAGGTACTGGTCAGGCAGCAAGACAAGGCGGGTCAGCTCCAGCAGCTCTGGCAGGAACTGGGCTCGGGATCCGGGGTCGTGGCGTACCCAGCGCAGTACAGCCTCAACCAGGCTCCGCTCCTCCTGCACCTGCAGCTGGTCATTGGAGAGGTAGACAGCCAACCTCTCCTTGGAGAGCTGGAGGAACTCCTCCTGAAGAGAGACGGCTTCAAAGTTCTCCTGCAAGAAAGACCAGGCCTTGGAGGAGACCTCAGGGCAGCCGTGGCTCTCACCAAACTCACAGATACCTAGGCAGTTGGTGGCATCCATCTGCTGCCGGAGGTAGCGGCTGCAGACCTTCTGGATAGCAGGGAAGTGGAGCTGGCTGGAGGTCCGCATCAGCCCCTCCACGTTGCTCTGGTTGATGGTGACCTTTCCCGTGTAGGCAAAATCAAGCAGCATCTCCAGCGCAGTGGGGTCTACCTCCTTTAGCTCCACCCGTGCTGCGATGCTCTCAGCGAAGTCACCGGAGAACATGGCATAGAAGTAGTGGCTGCAGAGGGCCAGGATGCCACGGTGGCAGGGAAACTCCCGCCCACCGGCCACCAGCGTCACGTCGGCCAGTTTGGGGTTGGTGCGCAACTGTTGCAGCCCCTCCAGCATGCCCTGGGCGTGCGAAGGCAGGCAGAAGTCAAAGTCGTCCATGTTCCTCACCATGGTGCTGGGGATGGCCGTGGGGCCTGGCAGGCGGGCAGTGCCCGAGCAGCGGGAGGCGAGGGTGTCCCTGCTAGGAAAAGGCGACGGTGTCTCCCTCTCCCCCTGCCGCGACACCCTCCCGCCTTCCCAGTGCCCGAGTCACAGACAGCAGTGGCTGCACAAGTGCTTCCCACAGCCCCCCTCCCACGGATGGCCGTGTTTTCTCCTCACCACGCCGCAGCTGCCCTGCCGGGGCGGCGACCGCCCTTTTGGGGGTGATTTTCGGGGTGATTTGAGCCCTCTCGGCGCGTTCGCTCCCGCTCTCACCAGTGCTCCACAGCCCGGCCGGCCCGCGGGAGGGAAGGGACCGCGGTCCCGGCGCTGGGCAGGGACACGCCGCATGACACGGGATCAGCTCGGACATGGGGCACACGCTATTTTTAGGCGGCACCTGGACACTGGTCCCTGCTCTTAAAGGCACCGCACGGGCAGAGCTGTCGCCGCGGCCCATCCTCGTCTTTGCCCCATCCCGCGGCGCTGCTGCCTTTAGGAAAGCCTCCCCCTCGCGAAGGGGTCGGCTGGGCACCGAGCCTGGAGGGACGAGCTCCCACAGCACCCTCCCTCCACCCCATCGGTAGCCGGGGGTCCCCGCGATGCCCCTCCTCGCTCCTCCGGCCTGCACTGCCGGCGCCGCTATAAATATAGGCCGTTATCTCACTCCGCGGCAGCCGTAAACACGCGGCGGCAGCCGAGGCCTGAAACACCCGCCCTGGGAGAAGGGGAGACGGGGGCGCTGAGGCGGCCCGCCCAGCTTAGCAGCTTTCTTCACCGCCCCGGAAATCCTCGCTCAGCTGGGAAAGAATCGAGAAGGTTTTTATTGCAGCCCGCGGCCTTCGCAGCCCCTCGGCATCACTCCTCCAGGCTGAAGATCTCGGCCTCCTTCTCCTTCCAAAAGGCGAAGCTGCGATCGATGTAGCGGCAAATCTCCTCCCCGTCCTCCCCGGGCTCCCGAGGCCGCTGGGCCGGGCTGTGCAAAGTCCCGAAGTACCGTGCCTTGATGTCGTCGAAGCCGTCGCGCCAGCCGCGCCGCCCGGCCGCGATCTCGTCGATGACGGCGCGGTGGAAGGCCCGCACAGCCCGCCAGCCATGCCGGCCCAGCTGCTCAAACACCTCGAAACAAAGCAGGTGGCGGCCTCGGCGCTCCTCGGGGGGCAGGTCCTGCTCCAAGATGCGGAAATAGCCCAGCATGAATAGCTCCAGCGACAGGCTCTCGTACTCGGCCGGGCCGCCCCCCGCCGCCGACACGAACTGCTCCGGGGAGAGCAGGGTGCGGGCGGGGGGCGGCGGCGGGGGGCGGCGG
>VZTI01000139.1:2368844-2441392 GCA_013397865.1 Struthidea cinerea | reverse complement strand
CCGCCTCGCCGGGCTGCTCCGCGCCGCGGTGTGCGGCCGAGGCAAGACACTGCCCCTGTGAGACCGGCCTGGGCGCCGTGGTGAGCCCGGCTCTGCGGCCGCACCGGGGGAGGCCCGGCCGCGTCCCCGTGGGAGTCCCTCGCACACGGACTGAGAGCTTCGCGCTGTAGCCAGCCGACTCCGAGACAGGGGACGCCGCTTCTCTTCGCCTCCTCCGCGGCCTGTCACGTTTTCCTCGCCAGTGCTCGAGGAGCAGCAGCAGCGGCTGGGCAGCGCGGAGCCTCGGTCACTCCGAGCTGTACGTGCCCGTGTGCGGGTGTCAGCCTGCTGAGCCGCCCCCGAGCTCGGTATTTGCCTTACCGCACTGTCAGCTCCATAGCCATGGCGTGGCATCGCCCCACCTCTGGGTGGGAGCTGGCAGCATCCCGCTTCCTACCTCCAGGATGGGACCATGCGGCTGCTGCCGCAGCTGCTTCAGACCGTGCGATCGGCGCCGATGCGGTGTAATTATGGACTTGCCCGTTACTGAGGAGCAGCTGAGGTGCGCAAGGCTGACGGATGCTGAAGCACGAAGATGATTTAGCAAAATGTGATCGAGTCTGGGGGAGAACATTCAAAAATTAACTGGTATTACCTCATTTTTGTGCTGACCCCTACACTATGAACACACACTGTTTTTGCTGTCACCTCAGACCAGGGGTGAATATGAAGACTGTGGCCACTGAACTGCATTTCTCTCTAAAAAGCAGCTTTAAAATAACCATCCAGTAAGTGAAACAAACTTTCCTGGGGCTGTGGGTCACAAACACTGCCCAAAATTATAAGGGGAGGGGGTGTTCCTGCATGATGATGAGAGGATGCAAGGTGCTAATGTTAGTTAAGAGCATTGGCGCTTGCAGGGACTGCTGCCTTACGGCTGCTGTAAGGGACCAAATCCTCGGGCTTTAAAAGGGTAGCTTCAGCTCTTAGAACTTTACTTTTGTGTATATATATTGCTCTCTGAACTTGGGCAGGAGTTGCTTACTTGTCACAGCTTGACCTTCAAGAATAGATTTGCAAGTAACTGGAGCTCTGCTTCGGTGCAGAAACTGAGCTGCCTTAGGAGGGTGCTGAATTCAGGCTGACAGAGCTGGGTGCTCCAGTTTGGGCCGTGCACTGGACTGCTGCAAGGAAATGGGACAACAGAGCCCCACCTGCACAGAGGCCCCAGTGAGTATCTCACTGAGCATTTGTGCCTCATGGAGAAAACGAAGCCACTGCAATACTTACCTGCTATCACTATTTAGTTTTAACATATTCACCAAATACTTTTCTGAATTAAACTGAAATTGTTAAAGGGGGTACTTTAAGTGTACATAGATTGCTTTAATAAAACTATTTGTGTCCAGTTGTCAGTATAGACATTTCACTAATGGTCACTTTTTTCCATTAAGAATGTAGGTCAGACTTATCAGAATAGCATTAAATTAGCTCTCTTGTTTTCACAATTTCTAAGTTACAGTATTTAAAATTAATTTTATTCCTAACAGCAGAATAAAATTAAATCTGAGACAACCTCTAAACTGACAGGTAGAGCATAAGATTCTATGTGCAGCACTGGTGAAAGAACATGACCTGAGGAATACAGAAGAATATTCCCATTAAATAATTGTGCCCATTTGCCAGCAATAGTGGGTATCATGGTATCCCAGACTGGGAAGCTGCTTCTGTCTTTTCTGCTATGCTGTTACCTTCTAAGATTTGATAATTAGATAGATTTTCTACAAAATCTTCTTAGGACTTTTTGAGCATGTGATTGTGAAATACTTCAAAATTCCATTTAAAAAGCTGCCCCTTGAAGAATATTACTTAACACCAAGTACCATAATAGTTTAAGGAATTAACCAATCATCAGAGGAAATACAAGTTGTCTAGATAAAGCTGGGTTTTCTCTTGTTAGGTACACTCTAATTTGTTTTGGTAGAGGACTGTGGTTTAATTAAAGCCTAAAGCTCATCCTCTAACTCATATATTCTAAGTATTAGACCTCTTTTAGCCCCTTAAACATATATAGGGCTTGCTAAAAAAAAAAAAGAGGGCAAGCTTTCCTCTTTCCCAATGATTAAATCATTAGTATTTATCATGAAAACTTCAGGACAAATCCTAACTCCCAGACATACACCCAAAGTCCTTCAGATAGAGCTAAAAAGCATTTTTTCCTCAAGGGAGAAAGTGTGCCATATCAGATGCATCTCAGCTGTTTCTAGTTAATTTCTTTAAGACCATTCTGTCTCTCCTGAGCCCCATGGCAAGGATTTTATAGGCTAATGATCAGTTACAATTTTCAAATGTCATTTTATACACCACAGATTAAAAACTAACAAACTGTACTTGTGACTGACTGAACCAAGAGAAAACAACAGTTAAGCATCTGTGCTTTGATGTCTTTAAGTAAGA
Source organism: Struthidea cinerea (assembly GCA_013397865.1). Taxonomy (NCBI): domain Eukaryota; kingdom Metazoa; phylum Chordata; class Aves; order Passeriformes; family Corcoracidae; genus Struthidea; species Struthidea cinerea. The sequence continues at coordinate 2,438,956 of VZTI01000139.1, read as the reverse complement.
TGGGACATGAGGACTTGACCCAGGCTTTGAGCCGGTCTTTGGTAAACCTGACTGAGTGAGAAGATGCAACAGCTGCCATGTGTTACTGGCTTGCAGGAGCCTCTAGAATTACATCGTCTCATCCTGATTATAACCTGAAATTCAAGGCAGGAGAGAGGGAAGCCTGGTAGTCATTTGTCATTATACATAATATGCTCTACTTTTAATATAGGGCCTTCCTGAGAGGTATCTGTGGAATAGGTACTTACGTGATAACATCTTCACTGAGGCTTTAGGTATTAAAGGAGCCTTTTGATAACATGGTGGCTGGAGGTGATTAATATGAATGATTTATGGGGAAAACAAACTCATGGTTTGTAAGCAGCTTTATTATGAAATGTGGGAAATGGGAATAACCCCTCCTCCTCATTTCCCTCCTTTAGTAAAACCAGGTAACAATATCCTAAAGAAAAAGACACTTAAAAAAATGTTATTATGGAAGCGATGAATTGCACTTCAGCAATTAATGCACCAGACTCTGCTGAACACCCATAGCTTTAAACAATGTGTCACACAGCTGCCGTAAAACATACCAGTCAAGCTGCTAAACTTTCTTCCTCAATTTTTATAAACAGATGCTGTTTTGAACAAAAATCCGTGACTCGCCTAGGTGAAGTGTGGAACAACATTTGCCGTGATGTCTTGTCTTGTGATCCAGGTTATGCAACTCACACTATGTCTTTGACAACTTGTTCTAAATGCTGTTCTGCTTTTTCTGTTTCAGGATGGCAGACTAGCAAGCAGCGGGGATTGCCTGCATTTTGGAATTTTAACGTCAGCACCATTGTAATCTGTAGACAGCTGCGGCTAAAGGTGAAAATGAAACTTCTCTATACATGATAAACCAAAAAACTAGGAATCGGCTCTCAGTATTTTAAATGACTGAGATTTCAGGAGGTAGTACTGTTGCTCCATCTGAAACACAAGTTTGCCTAAATACAACCCTCTATAGTAATAGGTGAGTAAAGAATCACACGCTGTTGATTTTTTGTTAATTTTTGCGCAAATTACATTCTGTATTCATACAAAACCAACGTAACTCTTTGACAAACTGTACATATAGAAACAAGTTTCTGTCTGGAGGTGAACTGAAATCTGTGGAGATGCTCCATGTTCCACAACACTTAAAAAGAAATTCCAGCTCTTGACAAAACAAGAAAGTGAGGGAAATGGGAGGGGAAAGAACAAAACAAAGCTAGCTACAATACTGCAGCTAGAGGCAAATGACTGATTTAGGAAAAGAAAGACCCTTGTTAGGAACTAATGCACATTCAGTTATCCCAGTTAAGAATCCAGGTTCGTGGCGTTGCAGGTGACTGAGTCCAGAGTAGCAGTCTATTTAAATATTGTCCCGCAAGGACTGGGCATGACCCAGTCAAAGCCTCTTCTATCGGCCTCTTCCACCCCGAGATCCTCCTCTCCGTGACTGGCCAGAGTTCATGTTATTTCCTCTTCCCCAATTACTGCCACTCCTTCCTCCTCGAGAAGGGTTATTGACTCCCCCGGGGCCTCCGCCAAAGGCTTCATCCCTGTGGAATCCATCGTGGTGGTCTCCATCTAGAGAACTGGATCTCCCAGATTTTGGCGCTCTCTGTGAAGGTCCTGAATTTCCTCGTCCTACAAAGGAAGCACAGCCAGTTACTGGTGTAAGTCTTAAGCAGTGTCCCTTCTCAGACATGCCATGTATTGAGCAAGTTCTACTGCGGTGTCATCGTTCACAAACCAGCTGTAGCTGAGACCTGCCATGTTCTGCCTCAATACAATTTTCTTCTACAGATTTAGTGTCTCCAGTACAGTTCAGAAGATAGACAACAATCAGTCAATTCCTTGGGAGTTAAAGGAGCTTATATTTGATACTGTCAGCAGTCACTGGACTGAAGTCAGAATAGTGATGGCTTGTTCTCCAAACTGCCAGTTCTTGTGCTTCGACACTATCTGTGGTTCTCTCTATGTTTTTATTGCAAAACACATTTTTTTTATCCTAAACAAAGACATTGCACTGTTGACAAATTGATACAGTTGAGGCTGATGGTGAAGGTGATGAGTTACATTACTGTTTCATTCCATTTTTTGCTAAAAATAATGGAAAAATGCTTTATTCTACTACTAACCAGGAACAAAAACTACTCAAGCTCTTACTGCCAGGAATAGAATTTTCTAATTCTCACATACCTTTTTGGTTTTGATATGTAAATGAACATTAAAAAAAACCCCAACCCAATTCATTACCCTAAAATAAGAAGCAGTATTTTGAAAAAAACAAAATCGGCGATAACCTTGTTTTATGGACACATACTACAGCTAAATTCAGATATTTTTGCTGCATTTTAGCTAGAGTGATTTTTGTTGACTTTGGTTGGTTCCATGTAAAACAGTCAACAAATTGCTTCACAGAAACATTAATGAAGTTTTAATCTTCAAATGACTTTACCAATACAACTGAAGGTCACGTAACCCACATATGAAAAAGTATTGTTCATGGTTTGTTTATCAGGCTTTCTGCCATCATTCTAAACTTTCTTTAGCACAGTATGAGTTAATTACCACAATTCGTGTGCCTGGACAACCATTGTGTTGACTTCAATAAAGAATCTGAGAGAGTTATCACAATCATTACTGAAGCTGGAGAAGGAATCCTTACAGATTTGATAGATGCTGGCTAAATTGAGAAATACAGCACGTGGATATGGAAAAATACTGGTAGAGAAGTTTATCAGCAGAGTTTTATTCAAAACATCTGTGAAGGAATGATAAAACCTGCTGTTAATGCTACGCTGGGAACAGAGTCCACGCAGAGGAGGAGTGACATGGAGTTAAAACTGAATGAGCTCCAGGACAATGGTAAGAGAAGCGGGATGGGGTTCAGTGGCATCAGAGACAAAGCTGTGCAGTCTAACAGCAACAAATTCAGCTGCAGGCTGCCAGCTCAGCATCTGGAAGCAAATGAGAAGGACCTTTGTCGCTGATCACTACCTGACAGTGGGTAGTCAATGTGAGGACATTTAAGAAAGACAATATTTACAAAAGAGAACAGAAGTCCTGAGATTTGTAACAAATAGGATCAAGAACTGGTGTGAGGCTAACAGGACGGTGGAACTGCCATACACAGCAAAAGGCTCTGAACCAGCTACTGACTCCAAAAGAATGCGTTCTGTGGGTTACAGTAGCATGTGACCACTTAGAGGAAACTGTAACACCAGAACTGTTGGGAAAGAATGGAGAAAGTGGAACAAATCCAAGAGAACTGCAGAAATCCATGGTTACACCACATGTTAAATAGTGTGTGCAATTCCTAGTTACCTCATTTAATTTAGGAAAGGATGATTTCAAACTCAAAATAGCACATACAGAGTAACAAGGATAGTGAAAGATACAGAACAACTTCTAGAAAGAATAAGCAGATCAGAGCTCTGACTTGGAGAAGAGCTGGTTCAGGCTGGAAGTGGTGGAGTTCAGTGCAATCAGAGGTGGCATTCAGAAACAACAGGAACCAACATTCAACTTAATTACAACACAGGACATCAAATTAAATTAGTGAATGATAAGCATAAATCAAGAGAAAAATATTTTCCCTCTCTTTTTTAAAGCATAGTCTACTGCAATTAAGTTTTAGAGGTCTGTCCATGGATGTTGTGTATATCAGAAGTTTATATGAGTCTTAAAACAATTAGAGAAGTACACAAAAGGTAACTAAAAAGCCATTAAATATAAAAATAATATTTTAGTAAGGCCCTGAACCACAGATCTTCATAGGTTTAGAGAACACTTCAGGGACATATCACTACAGGCTCAATGTTCTTCTATTTGAGTTAAAGGATAACATCATAAGCATGAATATTAACAAGTAAGTGTTGTGAAAATGAGAAAAAACAATGGTCTTAATGAGTTTTCCAGCTGGAGTAACAGGGAAGCAAAACTAACTGCTTTTGAGCACGGCAATAAAGAAGGGGATTCTGTTACACTGGAGACAAGATTTGGATTTGATGTTCAAAAATCCCTCTGTTCTTACGTTCCTGTAAGACTGGTCTTTAACTTCTCAGCTGGTGAAATCAGATATTTACCAGGCTTTATCCCTTCTGAACAGAGAAGTTCTGGATAAACCTGATGCTGAAAGCACATGCCAGTGTTACTTAAGGGTTTCAATCCAAGGGGCTTTTTACCTTTGCCCCTCTCCTCTGGAGGTCCACCTGGAGCATCCATGTCTCTGTGGTCAGAGGTTCCCGGTCCATCGTGCCAGGGACGTTTCCGTGGTGGCAGTGAGGCCATGTCCATGCCCTGGAGTGAAGAAGAACGTTCTCTGTTGGCTGGAGAGTGCCCGTCGTGAGGAGGGTGATCTGGACGAGGACCTGTGCACAAAAACCAAGGATAAGTAATGTTCATTGGATCATTATTCCTCATTTTTGGAGGCAGCCACATAGATTTACAAACTGCCCACACTATTTGGCACACAATTTGAAGTTAAAAGTACGTAAAGCTTCTCCTCCGTCCCATTTTTTAGCAAAAAAGCTAAAGGTAAAACAGATTTTAAAGATGATGGGAAAGAAAAGTGTGGCAGATGTAAAGTGTTCTTTTCAGTATAAAATACTTTCATATCTTTTAGAGACAATCACATCTTCATTTATTCATGTGTTGTTTGTGCTTTTTTTTCCACGACATTCTACAACTCTGTCTTGCCCCATATGGGGTTGCCTCTAGTAACACAAATGCAAATATAAGCTGTCAGACATTACAGCTGAAAAGATATCAGCCAAGAGAAGGATTACTGTTGGCATTAATATACATCTTAAAAAAACCCCCATGACATCTGATTCAGTCATCCAGAGGTGACAACTGCCCGGGCAGTTCTGGACTGTACAAGAACGCAACTGAAAATCAAGGCTTTGAGGCCACAATCACTTTTGTTCAGTTGTATTTAGAGTCAGTTCAATTCTGTATAGTTCTTTTTTCCTAAATTTAAAAGACCATAGAACTGCATTTGGCTTTTCCATGGTAAAATACTGGTAACAAACATATGAGGTACAGGAAAAAGACATGATTTTTAAAATATTTTTTTAAGCGATTATATTGTAGACGTCTACAAAACCTCACCAAAGTTTTTACCTGGTTCTCTGTTTCCATCCCAGGATTCTGGTTTCCGCCCTCCTTCAAAGCGTGGAAATTCATCTGGAGTAGGAAGCAAACCCTTCCGAGCTCCTGAGCAGTAAGAGAAGCAGGGGACAGGAGTGAGAAGAGACATTGTATTCATGAAAATAACGTCATCAATGCCCAAGAAGTGCCTTTCCTTCCTCATCCTTGTATTTCCGTGTGGAAGAACGTTCCCCTCACCTCTTAGAGCACCTCGACCTCGCCCCCGAGCACCATGGTCCCTTCCTCTGGAGTTTTCATCTGGAGAGTCAAAAGCATCATCTGGCCCAAAATCTTCAGGGCCAGGAAAGCCATCTCTGCCCCTGGGTCCCCGGCCCTCATGTCTCGAGGGTCCTCCTCTTCGGAAGCTACAAGAAAGAACATGATACAAATGTGGTTTTTAGGCATAATTGAGTCAGCTTCAATTTAATTATCAACTAATTTCTGAACTGTTTCATTTATTGCTGCAGCACATACAGTTACTAGAACAGGATTTGTTGGTGGGGAAAGCGCTCGTTTCTGCCTTTGAGCACTTTGATCGCAAGCTTTGTAATTTTCCTCTCATATTTCCTTCCACTGATTATGTTGGCTTTTCATACAAGAAAAAGATTGTTAAACATACTGCATTCATTTAATGAAAAGGTGGGAAAAACAATTGATGAGTGATGGTAGATATAAGGTGAGGTAAGGCAAGGAAAAGTATAAGTGAATTCCCCTTAACACTGATGGTCTTACATTCCCCTTCCCTTTTTTTCCATTCCATTTCCATGATAAAACAAACTGACAACATAGAAGCAATGAGAGTCATGGCTATAACAAAACATTACAGGATCTCATTCCTATTAATTCTATGATTCTTCTGCCAGACAAGTCTCCTTTTCATTCCATTCTTCAAAGTTTACAATCTGAGCAAATGCATCTAGACTGCCTTTGGATCTGTAGGCACAGTGATGGCTGAACAGTGCACAGTGGCATTCTGCAACCTGAAGAGCAGTTTCTTCAACTGCAGTAATGAATTTTGTGTTGCAAAATGTAATTATGACACTGAAGTTGGTAACTGCTGCCGAGTAAGTACCAATGGCATCTCCAGGAATTTGGTACGATTGGGTTCTGAACTGCATCTTAGCTGAGTACAGCTCCTCCAGCGCTGCACTGGGGGACTTGGACAGCTCTTCAGAGAGGAGAATGGCTCTTCCTGAGCTGTCAGTGCCATGTCAGGTAAGCCTGCAGCTGGCTGTGTGAATAACTAGTAGTTTTGTTCCTGACATAAGCAGTTTAAACACCTGGAGTGTTTGCAAAGCACAGCCCTGCTCTGTGAGGACTGCGCTCCAAAGGACGCTTGTCTCAGTCACAGCCCAGCTGAGGTGTTCAGGTGGTGCAGGCACATGGTGCCGAGTCCCCACCGTGCCACCCCACGCTACTCTGCCCACCCTCAGTGACAGCACACAGTGTGGAGCACTCCTTGGCCAGTCACAGATGCCTCCCACCTCCCCGCTGTTCCCAGTTCCACACTGGCCAGACTGGGAGCACCGCAATATTCCCATGGTGTTGGCTGTGTGCAGCATCCCCTTCCCCAGCTCATTAACGACACAGTGCATCCTATTACAAGCAAAACTTTAGATACTTTTATTTAGAATTTTAACAACATTAACCTTTTAATTACAAATTTAAATATTTTAACAGTAGTCATAACACAATACAATGTTTTTAAACTTTTACATTGTTTTTAATAAAAAACAATAGGTCTGTCTCCACCTCCCAGAAAACAAACACAATACAGAGAGGAGGCTGCTGTGCCTGTACAGGTACAACAGTGGATGGAGGAGTGCTGTGTATGGACCATGAACCATTTACATTAACCTGGATGGTTTGGGAAAACAAACTCAACAGTTTCAGGTACAAATGGTTCAAATAATCACAGAGCAATATTGTTTAGCCTTGAAACAGCACAGTCCTCTAGAGGTTTCTTAGAGGGCCTCCCACTTTAATACTGATATGGTGTGATTCGACTTAGCTTGGAAATTACCAAGATTTTCAACACAAGGCCCCAGGGCTGCAGGAACAGGGCCTTTCCTATTTCTTCCAGGCAACTTACGGACACAGTTGAGTTTTGAAATCTATGATACCTATGCCTGACATAGCCACAGCTCCTAATATTGTGTTATGGATATCCTTATTTGCCTTTTCATATCAGTCACACGTAAAACCCTGCCTTGCATCGGGTTCAGTTCCTGTTTGACTGCTCTCACATCTTCTTCCCCGAGGCCTAGGACCTTACTGTACACAACTACACACTGTGCAGATTAGCAGGCAGGAAGAGGCAGGTCTCTGCAGTAGAAGCATCATGTTGATATGCACAGGTAGAGTAAGAACAGGACAGGGATGAAAAGGATGGGAAATTAGAGAGAAACACACATACACACATTTGCCTCTCATGCTTGATCAAACCAGTTACAATCTCAATTTCAAACCAAGTCAGCTAAAGGAGTGGTTGGGATTAAGTCCACCACAGCATCTGCAGTAAATGGCACCTAGTTCACCTTCATTCCAAGAAAATCATCAAATTTACAAGCACAATGAGCCTTTTAGGGCCCTGTGCCATTTCATTTCAAACTCTCTGGGCAAACACTTGTACTCTGATAAATAGAATACTCTTAGTTCAAAAGTCAGATTTACAGGTCACAAGGTTCTTGTTTCCCTTCCTGAAACTTTTTAAAAATCAGGACCATAATAAAATATTTTCCAGTCCCTAAGCATTTTCAATATAAGATCTGAAAATCTCTACTAAGCTTCTAAAAGTCTTGTCTGCTAAACTGCTTTTAGAGTTCTGTGATGCAGACCATTGGACCACTGGACCATCCAACTGGATTCTCTCTGGCTTTACTTTTTAAAAATGGCTTTAATTGTTACCTTCTTTTAGTTACTGTTCATTTCTTTTCATACTCTTCACACAAAAGGAAGTTACATCTTACAGAGCTAGGTAGAAAATAGCTAAAAGAAGAGCTGTATAGATGCAAAGTAAAAGGAATGTAAGAAAATGATTAAAAAGGCAACTAAAACACACAAAATTCACAGTATGTGGAGACCACAGCATATTTGTACAAGCACATGTTCTTATACATAGAGAGTTGGTGGTCAGTGAGAGGCTTAGACCTTGGAGGCCAAATTTCACTTAATTAAACTAGCATAAATCTGGAGCAATTTTGCTGACAGTTAATCTCTGAGACAGCAATAATTCCTCCATATTTACATTGGTAACTAAAAGCAAATTTATCCCTTTGTAATTTATTCGGAGATTGTGAGCAATGACAAAGACATTGCTGTAAATCAGATTATTTTTGAGTTCTTCACTTGGCATTAAGAAATCAGTCAGAAAGAGAAATAAAATTCCTACAAGCAAACGCATGAAAAAATAGTCTCGACAGTCCAACAGATGCTGTAACTCTGTCCCTTCTATCTGGCAGTCAGATCACTGTTCCTGCTCCTTACAAGGGCATTGCATCTCATCCTACAGTCTCTACAGTCATGCTGTAGTTTGTGACTGGAGACAGAATCTCAAAATCCACTTCTAGTGTTCAAAAGTTTGTCACTTTAACCTTTTAAGTCTCCTCTCAATTTTCATCAAAACGGTCTCAGATCTTCATCCTGTGTCACTGGATCTTCTCTACAAACTTTCCCCCTTCTCTTTACTTACTGTTTAAAGACACGGAAGCTGCTGTGTACAATGACCATTTTTCAAGTTTTCTTCTATTATTGAATGATTTTTATGGACTCTATACTCAGGTATATTAGAGTTTTCATTTCCTTATTGGTTTCCAGTTTATAAATCTGAAACAGATAGACTCCTTAATGAAAAGGAAACCAGGAATAAAAGAGTTCCCTCCATTTACCCTTTAACCCAAGAAAGAGAAATAGATTTATTCTTACCTCTCATCTCGTCTTCCTCGAAAGCGTGCATCCTCAGGATCCCGTGGATATCTGTCATCTGAAGGTCTCCGTCCTTCCCAAGCACCAGGAGGCCCACGGTTTGAACCACCTCCTTCAAATTCCCTGTGATCAGGAGGAAAGGGAGGCCCGGGTCCACCTCGTCTCCATTTCTCATCTTGCAATGGTGGGCCTCCTCTCCCCTCGAATTCTCGTAACCGATGGCCAAATCTCTTATCTGGATGGAAGTCGTCACGGAAGTCGTCCGGTCGATCAAAGTCATCATGGAAATCGGGGTGAGGTCCCCGTCTGTCTGGCATGCCCCTGCCATCCCTGCCATCACTCCAGTCCTGGCCCCCTCGGAACAGGCCCCTCTCTGGCCCGTGCTCGGGGCCGCCGCTGTTCTGGTCGTGCCGTCTGTCTGACAGCGGGCCCAGGTGATGGTTTGGTGGACCACGGGCATCACCTTGAGAGCAAAAAAAAAAATCACAGCAGGTTTCTGTAACATTTTCTAAATCACTTTAGGATGCTCTAGTTCATACAGTTCTAGAAAGCATATGGGATGGGATACATTTCACATTAAACAATACTTCTGGGAAAATTTTTCCTGTATATTCCAGCCCACACCTATGGAAGCTTTTCTCTCAGCCAAGGCCCTGCATTGTGCTCCAGCCGTTTCTCTCTGGGTGCACTGCACTGGGACAGCCCAGGCCCCTCTTTGAGGAGACTGACTCACAGGAGAACAGACAATATATTTAATTACCTTTATTAAGACCAGGTCCTTGGTTGTGAGGGCCCAGACGACCTTGTCCTCCTTGCTGCCCCAGGCCTGGTATCAGTGGAGGAGGACCTGGGTTCTGTCCGTCCTGTGAGCATGTAAGAAGAAAAGCCACGTGAATTGCCCCGTGTGAGTAGTTAAAAAATTTTGTAAGAGTGCAAAACAATTTTCTTTCCATTAAGTCTGCATCTGCACAGGCTGTGCAACAGAAACACCTCACGTTCCAATGGTTTCAGCCTCAGTTTTCAAACATTCACATCAGTAGTGCTTCAGTCACTGAGAAACACACCATTTTATAGGACACAGCACTTCAAGTATTCACATTTTACCTGTTACAACCAAAGATGATAAAGCTCATATTCTTCCTGAGTATGAATATTCTATAAGAATGTATTGAATTTATTGAGTATTCAATACAAATATTCTATTCCTCTAGATGAGGAAAATATGTAAATTTGTTTGAAAAATATCAGGTACTGATTTACAGGCAGTTAAAGAGCTTCACAGACCAAAGACTTCCTTTGGAAATGAACAAAAAAGAGAAACTATATATACAAAAATAAGTATCAAGAATGTTGGGATGGGGGGGACAACAGCAGGTCCGTAAGAGAACCTCTTCTCTAAACCTCTAAGTTGTTAACATGGAAATACATGAGTTACATTTTTAACGTGATGGCAAAGTTCGTTTTTCTTCATTTCAGGATTAAAAAAAAGTGCTAACCCCCGGCTAAGCACCATGAAGCAAGGGAGTTTTCAGCACTGACAGGGCTAAAGGCAGCAGCCACAGTCACCTCCTTTCTGAAGCAGAAGCAGTAGAGTGGGCAGGGGTTTGTGTGCTTCATGTCATCCCAAAGGAAAAAATAAAGTATGTAAGTGTCTTCTGGTATTTTTTCTCCTTTTTTTTGGTGATTTTTAAAGGATAAAATAATGCTCTTTAAATTCAGCTGCAGTCACAGACTCAAGAAAGATTTCTACAAGTACCAAAATTACACTGGACCTGCTGTGGTGACACTGGTTGGAAAACTGTGTTCGGATGATGGTCTGATTCTGCCTTTAAACAGCACAGGCCTGACAAAAAATCATCACCGGGGGTTTGTGCTTGGCTGGAACTGAAAAGGGGCACGTACAGAATTTACACTGTAGCTGTAAAATCCAACAATAAAAATATGAACCAGACAGAGCTGAAACCTGCAGGATTGCTATACAAAACCTGCTTATGCTGACATGACCGAAAAGCCAATCCCCCCGCCCAAACCCTTAGTAGAAACCCCTAAACATGTAATTTTTTCCCAGACACGTCCAGTATGCAAGATTTAGACTTAGCCTTCACACTATAGGGCTTGCTACCTTCCAGACTGCAGGCAGTCTGGAAATTCTTAAAGACCTGTACTCCAGCACACCACTGGGTTACAATTACACTGCTTAATTTCTCCATGAATCTAAGTTAAATAATTTTAATGCTCTAAATTTATTTTGGAGAAACACTACCTTTTTTTTTCTGGTTGTACAGAAGCAGGAATTGTGCATTTTCCCCATCATATCTTGAAATATAGTTTTAAATTAAAAACTTGAATATTCAACTGCAATGTAGGTGATAAACACAAGAAAGCTCACAAATATATACCACAAACATAATATTTGCATTGAGTTACTTTTGTAAGAATGTTGGGAAAATAAGCAAAATAAAAGATCTGGCTTAATGACCATTAAAAAACCTCCAAAAATCCCAAAAAATTCTTTCCTAGTGATGGAATGTTGACTTGAGTCCAGAACAAATCCATCCTCTGACTAGGTAAGAGCCAGCTATCACAGTGATTCTGCTGTTCCTGACCAAAACCTTGCTGGAGTTCCAGGATTTCCCATATATTTAGCAGATGCTTACTTAAAATAAATTTTATGGGACTTCTTCCATTTATGGAAGTGTTTAAGCAAAGCAGCAGTTTTTAGCACTCAGTAAATAACTCTCCTTAGCAGAAACCTTTATTACAAACAAACCACGCTTTGCCAAGCTGGGAACACAGAGCCCTAACTCTGCATTTTCATATGATTTTTGTTTCAAAATTCATTCCAGGCCTCAAACTGGGCTTGAAACTGGGAAAAATGCAGAGCTCAGAAAGAGGTACTTTACTAAAAGCTGAAAATGGCCTTGTGTATCCTAGCAAACCTCTGCTTCCAGCGTACAGCCAGTGCAGGTAACAGTGATACCTTATACGGAGATTAACCCTTACAATTATCTATAAATGTTCTGTATTAATGTCACAAGCCCTTGAGAAAGCAGGTATTCACACACTTCTGCTACTGAAAAGGAAGACAAGTGATTTGTACAAGTTTAGAGAAGAAAAAAGCCAAATTCAGAACACAAAACAAACTAAAGTCTATTGTTTTTAAAAAAAAATCACAGATGGGGCCTTTTAAAACAGGAACTACTGCTATATTCATATTACAAAGAAGCAAAATGGAGCAAAACCTGACACGATGAATTTTAAAATACGTTAATTTTTAAAAGCCATTACCATACTAAAGGTGCACAAGGAAGGAAGAATGGTCTAAAATACCTCACTGTGTAATTTTTTAGTCTCTGTAAAAGCCTTTAAGATAGCAGTATTCATTGAAAATAACCAGCCACCTGCCAAAAGCACCCTACTGAATTCCAAACAGTGTCAGTGGCAAGGGCAGACAAGGACAGCCCTCCACAAACATGGTAATTATTCTCAAAGAAAAATGAGTCTCCCTGGGACAGCAATAAGAAACAACTCTGCTGGTTTAAGTTATATAGTTGGGGAACCAACACTCATTTGTGTAACTTGGATACTTTTGAAATCTCAGCAACAGTGGCACATTAACAGCCTTCCAGAGAGAATTATTGAATTATTGATTTGTAAGGAAAAAATATTCAAATAAAATATTGTAGGTTACTCTGCTTCAATCTGAAAAGGAATCCCTGAGCTAAAGCTCATTTGAATATTCAGTTCCTCATTGTGACTGGTACTGGACTACACACTAATTACTCTTCATTTCTAAATCTTTGACTGAAACTGTTGAGTGCAGGTCTAAAAGAGACAATTCTGGTTAAAAAACACCACAGATTTTTTTTTCAATTAAGCAGATTTTTTTCCAAACTTCCCTTACAAAATTCACCTAGCACTGAAGACAACTGAGACAAAGCACAGAACTGGTGCTATCCAGCTAGGAGCTTATGAGAGCTCTGTTGTGATGTGTAGTAGAGCAGAACATGGAATGGGTAGAGGAGGCTACAGCTGGTGCCAAACTAGACTTCCCAAAGCCTGACTCGACTCCTGTGGAATCAACCAGACTGTCTATAAGCAGCACTGCCCGGTGTTGCAGCTCAGCTATATGTGATAGCTCAGTTGCTGAGCTGGTGAACCCTCCTAGAGGTGATGCTGAGGCAGCAGGGCATGGGGACAGCTCCCTGCTGTCAGCACACATACAGCGCCTGCTCAGCACTTCCAGCTCAGTGCTCACCCCACCAGACCTGGGCTAGTCCTACACAAACCCATCCCATAACTGTGCTCCCTCTCCTGCTCCTGGGTAAATGGCGCACTGAGGAGTTAACACTGGACAACGCTGTCTCTGAACTTGTGCTCTGGGAAGCAGAGATGGCTAGAGGCAGGAAACAGGACAGCTGTGTCCCTCCCTATTCCTCTGCTCTTAGAGTGAACTCTTAAGTGCAACCACACCTCAGCTGATTCCAGGTGTGTCAGCATCTAAGGTAACTTCATCTCATAGTTTGGATTAACTACTCTGGACAACTGAGAGTTGGCAATACCTCGCTTTAATTAATACATATGACTTTTCTTATGTTCAGTTTCTTTAAGTTCAACTTTTATTAGTGCTATTAGTGCTTGTCTGCTCCCCAGGAAATACCCCACTTAAGAAAGTTCAGTGTCTTTAAATTAAAAAGAAGGAAAAAAAAAAAGAAAAGAAAAAAAAGAGTTTCTCTTAAGGTTACATACTTTCATAGCAGACTGGTTTCTGTACCAGTATTCCCAATAATCCCATTTCCACAGTTACCTGCCAAAGAATCATGAATAGTTTGGCTTGGAAGTGACTTTAAAGATCACCTGTTTCCAATCCCCCTGCCACAGGCAGGGACACCTTCTGCTGTTTCCAAGCTACATAACCCTTTTTGTTATCACTTCAGTTTTCCTGAGGCCTCAGTCCTGCAAGGAATACCCAACCTCCATTCTCTCAGCTCCTGCTGTGCATTCCTACAGCACGACAGTTACCATTCCCACATTCTTAAAACTGCCCTTGCTACAAAGAGCACCACGTACCTGACTGAAGGGGGGACGAGGCCCGTCTCCCAACAGAGGTGTTTTCTGCTGCTGGAAGGGCAGAGGGCCCTGGGAAGGGTGCGGCCCCCTCGAAGGGTTCGGCTGTCCCTGAGGTCCTTGCATGTTTCCTTGAGGCCCCACCAAAGAGCCTTGTGGAGGTCCCTGCTGGCCCTGTGGACCAGGTGGCCCACGCATTTCTTGTGGCGGTCCCAGCATTGTACCTTGAGGCGGGGGTCCCTGAAGGCCCCGCATCTCCTGGGGGCCGTGTCCTAGTAAACCACTTTGCATATGAGGACCTCTCATTTCTTGTGGATGACCCATCATCATCCCTTGTGGATTAGGCCCCTGGTTATCTCTGGGTCCTGGTGGACCCTGCATCCCTCTTGGATTAAGTCCCATCAAAGGCCCTTGAGATATAGGGCCCTGCATCCCTTGAGATCCTGGAGCTCCTTGCATGCCATGAGGAAGAGGTCCTTGCATTCCTCGTGGACCAGGTGGCCCCTGCATTCCTTGACCTCCAGGGGGACCCTGAGGACCCAAGTGACCTTGTGGGCCAGGTGGGCCCTGTGGTCCTAAATGAGTCTGAGACCCAGGCAGGCCCTGCGGTCCCAAGTGTCCCTGTGGGCCAGCATTACCCTGTGGACCTGGGGGCCCCATTGGCCCATGAGGGCCCGGATGTCTCTGCATTCCTTGATGTCCATGTAAATCCTGAGGCCGTGGCATTCCTTGTGGAGGCCCTTGGGGGCCTGGAGGTCCTTGTGGTCCCATGAACCCTTGTGGACCTCCACCTCCTTGGTGTAATGGACCTTGAGGTCCTATTTGTCCTTGGGGTCCCGGAGGTCTGAACTGTCCTTGTGGACCAGGAGGTCCCATCTGAGGCATATTCATTGGCATCTGCTGAGGTGGAAGGGGCTGCTGAAATCCTTGAGGCATCTGTGACATTGGGCCTTGCCCTGGGAAGGGCTGAGGTCCATGGAGAGATCCTCCTGGGGGTGGTGGCTGCACTTGCTCAGCTTGCTTTTGTGCAAGTCTCTCAATCTTCAATTGCTGTCCAAAAAAGACACCCAGAAAATCAGCTAAGCACAGAAGTATGTTACAACTAAAAATCAGAAGCAGTCACATAATTTCACAGGAGTTTAAGAATGCTTTCCTTGTAATTAACGGAAATAACTAACTGAAGAGAAATTACTAACTGAAGAGACCCACAGACCAGTACTGGCAAACTGAGCTGTGGGGGCCTCACTGAGGGTTTCACACCAGCACGTATTAAGTGCAATATCCTATTCAATTAGATGTCTTTTTGTAAAAAGGTGAGAACAGCCAAACAGGTGAAAGTGCCACAGGAAGCTGCTCACTTTAGTGCTGAAGTCCAAATCTGTCACAGAAAGGACTAAAGCAAACTTGTTAATAACTGTGTTCCCACACATACCTCCAAGAGTTGTGGGTTTGTGTACTGAAGTGCTGCCATTTCCTGCTCAATCTCTGCCTGTGATTTCTTTTTCTCCTCCAGCTTAATATCCTCCTTTCTATCATTCAGTGGCTCAGGTGGGGGAGGCAAAGGAACTTTATTTTGCATCCATGCCTATAAAGATTAGGAAACACAAGATTGATTCTGTAGAACAACACGTGTGCAACACATTGCTGCAATGAGAAAGGATATGCTGAAAGATTTTGTAGTATGGATACTTGAAAGTAAGAACAATGCTGAATAAAACTTCCATATCTTATAACTTCTTCCCAGGTACAGATACAAGATAGAAGGTGTTTAACAAAATATTTTATGTTTAAATAGTAATTAAACTAGCTACTGTGGTAAGCTGCACTGGGTGTTGATACAGAAGAGCTGGTACCGAAAATCCAAAGCATTTCAAAAGAGACACACTTTTTGAAGTTGGGAAAATAACAGGTTGTTCTGTTCACTGTGTGTCATGTACTCACCTGCTGAAACTGTGCTGGTATTGGTTTTGCATAGGGAACTTTTTTCTGTGGCACTTTCTTTTGGTCCTTTTGCATTACTTCTTCCATTCCCCAATCCAGTCCTGGGATTGTCATTTCAATGTCATTGGACTCATCTTTCCCTTTAGCACCAGGGAAACAAACAGTCAGAGCAATGCAGGCTTACAGAAAAATCCTTTATTTTTTTCCCAGAGATTTTCAGCTCATCCTTCTTTACATGGCAAATATGAACAACACAGAACTTTAGAAAAGAGCATCTGTGCTCCCAAAGAATATGAAAAGAATGTAAAATAAGTCACACGGTATCTGGATTGCTCAGGAGAATGCTTCCCCATATTACTTACCCATCTGCTCCTGCTCCATGGCTATTTTCAATTGTTCAGGTATTCCCATCCCAGGAATAACTGCCAGGCTGTTGGGCTCCAGATCATCTAGAGGAAAAAAAATATTTATACTTGGAAAAATTTTCTTTACATTACCATTTTACCCCTTTGGATTCTCACATGCTTTTACCATTAGTATCACATTCCAATAGTAAATACATACTTTACAACTGGTAGGTCACAATTTAGTTTCATACATGAATTATAGGATATTAAAAGAACTGCAAGTTCAGATTCATATATACACCCCAAAAGGTCAGAAACTATGTCCTTTCAGGAAAGTTACATTAGGGTAGAAGCTCAGAAAAAGAAATAATAACCCATAACCAGTCTCATTTTTGTTATAACAGATCTATATATTTTAAAACTTAAATTGTATTAAAGTCCTGCATTTTCATTCCTCCCCGCCAAAAAGGCAAATAATCAAAAATCTGAAGAAACAGATGCAACTACAGGTGGCTGAGGCACACCATGGAGCTGGGCAATCCTGAGCAGCCTAAAATTATTGAGATAAATCCTTAAGAGGGGAGTAAAGTTTAAAGGTTTTAATAGAGTTCGATAATTTGAAAGCTTTTCCTGTTGCAGTTCCGGACTTCCGGTAAGAAGCCTTGAAGACAGATGAAGTTTTCAGGAAGAAAAGTAAACTGGAGATATTGCCAGAGAGAGAGCCAAACCTCCTTCCTGTGATTGACAGAGCAGGTCTTACCTCCTGGAGCTGTGGAAACAGAAGAAAACTCATTGTTGGAATGATGATTGCTGATAATGTGGAGAGTAAAATCATCCTTAGAAAAAGGTATTTTTGCCCAAGTGGTCACCAATGCTACAATTCTGCTTCCTCACCTTACCCAGAAGTGTCACCTAATGACCTAGGCCTGTTCTTGACCCCAATCCTCTTCCTTCCATATCGAGGAAAAGTGCCTTACCATATTCCACACCATCCTCTGACATCCCAGGCAGCAGGTTCAAGTTGTAACGATCTCGCATTTTATCTCCAGGCCGATTTCTAGTCCAAAACTTGCTGTCAAAAGGAAGTTGTATGATCTCATTAAGGGTCAAGAGCATTAACAACTTTTAATCTAATTTTCTTTGATTTTTAGTATAGCATCTTGATTATATAAGGATTCAACTCAAGTTCAGCTCTAGATCTGAACACAGGGTATGAGCTTGAAGCCAAAAATAAAAACCCCAACAAGTACTGTAATGAATTACACAGTTACAAGTTAGAAGATACTTCAAAGTGTAATATGTGTAAGTACAAGGCATCAGCATCAGATCCTGAAAAAATTTCTAGTCCATCCCAAAATCCTCTTGCTCAAGTATGTTTTTCATATACACTAAATATGCACATGGCCCCACAAAAATTTACTGCATTTATAAAATGCACGATGTTTATAGCACGTCCAACCTAAAACCGTAACCTACAGCCTCCCAACATGTCTGCAATGTCCAAAGACATGACCAGCAGATGATCTGCAGGAAAAACTGCTGTGGAGATAAGAGTATTTCTTCAGCAAGAAACTACAGGAATTATTTCTTTAAACATTTCTTCAGTGGATTTAAAAGCTCCCACAAACCAAAACTGTAATATTTGTTAAGGCTTCCTTAGAGGAAGGACAGGAGGTTAGACTCCACCTTGTAATATAAAATGTCAGTGCCACCTAGTGCTTCCTACTAACATAAGTTGTGTCTCTGCTTTGACCACTGGTTGTGTAACAGAACCATCCCAATCTATTTATTCACTGATGCCAAGCACTGTTCTAGTTTCTAAAAGTACATACATTCCCTCAGACCTTCTCTTTAAATACTTGAAATTACCTGGTGTGATCATTTGAGCCTGAACAGAGAATGTGACCGAGGGGATGCCATGCCAGACTCCAGATCATTCCTTCATGGGCCATTTCCATTCCACCAACCTCCTTCTCAACCCTGATGCATTAAAAAAAAAAGAAAATCAGTCATACACAGATGAATATCTCCTACAGCTACAATAGAAAACTTTTGCTATTCAGTTGCTGTTCATCCTCTATCCCATGTTTTGTCAAACTTAAGCCTCTGTCATTTTTCTACTGGGTGAACTGATTGTTCCCAGTGGTTTCAGTAGGCAGTTCCGTAATGTAGGGATTTTTAATTGTACATTTAAAACCAAAATAATTTCACCACCTCAGAACAAGCTTTAAAAAACTAGGAGTTTCAACCATTCATCACCATCTCAACACATGGCTGGTTTTGTGCAAGCAATTGTGTCCTTTAAAGTACATTTCTACAGGAAAACTTCTTCATAAATGAAGCATATCAACAAATTCCTCATGTACAGAGAAAAACTATTATCATAAATATGCAGGCTGAATATGGATTCAAAGGGGAAAAGAGGTATTTTGTGTTTAGTCTAACAGCTTGCACAACTGACCCACATCTTTCCAGCATGCTGATGAAAATGCCACATACCCAACGTGCCAGAACAACAAGGACCCATCAGATCCTCCGCTGGCAAACAGCCCTTCGTGAACAGGATGCCAGGCCACAGCTGAAACACACAGCAAGCCACGATCAGAAGGTATAATACTAGGGTTTCTAATGAATGGAAATAATTTTAATTTTTAATCCAAGCTTAATAATAACAATCTACATAATAAAACAAATTCTGACCTGTGGCCTCTTTCTTATGACCCCTGAAGACCTGAAGCTCTTCTTTCAGGTTACGGATGTCAAAGAGCTTACAGAGATGGTCACGAGAAGCTGTCAGCAGCCAGTTGCCATTGAGATTCAGTTTCACCTCCATCACTGTGTTTTTATGAGCATGTCTGCAAGCAGAGAGAAACAGACTGTTTGTCCTGAAACTGATTTCTCAGACACAGATAAAAATGTGCCATTTGCCAGTCATAAATATTCAGGTCAAGGCAGTTCAGGCTACTAAAGCAGAACACTGTGGCTTTCTGTGCAAAGGTCCTATGTTTTGATCCTGGTCTTTTGTACTTCAGAGCAACTGGTAGCACTCACTGAGACAGTATCCAGTTACTGTGCATGTTTCTACTGCAGCATAAGAAAGTTTTCATCAGCCAGATGAAACACCTCATTTGTTTTTCCATATCTCATCTGAATGAGAACTGTGTGACTAGACTGTCTGTGAAAAAGGACAAAGTAAATTTAAATAACAAATATTAAAGTCTCAATTTTCCAGGTACAGACTTGTCTTCATCTAACCTCTAGATTTTCTGGCACAACTAAAGCACTAGCTTTATGTTTGAAGCTACTGTGTATGGCTGAAAAGTTGTGAGGAAAAGAGCTAAGAAGGGAATTAAAGAAAAAATTGTTTTATAAAGTTAGCTTATATTTGAGCAAATCAGAAGTCTATGGGTAAGAACTTACAGTGTGGCAAGGCTCTGGCCAGTCTTTGGATCCCAGAACTTGATGGGCTGTTGGCTATCTTTACTTCCTGAAACAACTAATCCCTTTGTTGGATGCCAGTCAACACATTTCACATCTGCTCCATGTCCTGTTAAGAAGATAAAAAATGTCCATTCTGAGATTTCACACACACTGAAAAGACACTGAAAAATTACAGGGCGCACACCTTATAACTAATGTAAAACTGAATGAAAAACATCACAGAGCACAGGTTACAAAACATAAACTAAATAAAATCTCTTCCAAGTCATTTAGCTTGCCTTCCTTCCCACTAATTAATAGGAGCATTTTCTCCTCAGATTATGCCCTCAAATCAAGCTCACTGGAAAAATTATCTAAGAAGTTTCTGTTTAAATTGGTACTTTTCTTTAGGCTGTGGCCCTATACAATTTCACAGTATTTTAAATGTAACACTGATGAAGTATTTATATGGAGGTGGTGAGGTAAAATGACTCTGTGACACTTCACTTTCAGTGAAAAACTGTAGAAATATAAAGCAAATAACTATTTGTTCCTATCTTATCAGTACTATCCTTTTGCTGTCCTGTCAGAAAATAAGCAAAGAAATTAAATAATGGATCTGAAAACTAAATTAGTATATGATGAAAAGAAACCTTATGAGATGTGATCTCTTATCAGTTTACAGGGATTCAGGTTTTTCCAATGCTTAAGAGCAGAGAAAAACCCTTGTGATATAATTTCCTTTTAAATTGACTGACCTTGAGAGAGAATCAGTGCTGTTCAGATGAGCTAAAATCCATCCAAAAAAAAAAAAAAAAAAAAAAAAAAAAAAAAAAAAAAAAAAAAAAAAAAAAAAAAAAAAAAAAAAGCCTGCTGCATGACAGAATGACGTTTCTGAGGTTAACTATAGGAATTCAGAGAAGAATAACAAACAATGATTTCTTTCTCCAATCTCTCTCCACACCAGCCCACTTCCAGGGAGGGCCTACAGTGACAGCCCATCCCAGAAAATGAGGCAGCATGAAGTAACTGAAGAAAAAAGCAATTTGAGAAAGGAGGCTCTGCCTGCAACACGAAGGCACTGAAGTCATAAATGGCATGGAGGAATGGGAGCATACTCCATTAAAGACTAAGGATTCCCATCAAGTCAGACAGCTTCCACACAGACTGCTTTGCTACACAGTGGAACGTGTAAGTTTAAGCAGCACAAGCTGTCTCAATACAGATCTCACTTTGACAAGACATTAAAAATAAGTATCAGTTGAAATTTTCCTGAAGCCACAGAAAAATCAAATTAGACTTGAAGCCTTCATGAGCCCTGAAATCACAAGCCAAAGATTAGAAGGATAAAAGCAGTTACTGTTTATTGAAGGATCCCTCAGGTGCACTTACGGCAAAACGCACAGCAGCATGCACACGTGATACAGGGCTACAACACTTCTGTAAGTTTAGCAAATTGGCATAACTGAGTACTGTTAATGAAGTAACTCCCCCCTTGGTTCAGCCTCCTACTGAAGCCTCCCCCCTTTCTCCTCGCCCCCCAATGTTTATGTCTACATACATGGATGGCAAAGTAGAAGAATGGCCTTGGTTCACTGAAGAAGAGAGATCAGAACAGGATTCCAGGAATGTGTCTGCCTAACAAAATACTGGAAAAGTACTGAGTGCTAGCTAAGAAAGGAATAAGCAATATACTTTATCTTAAAATAGAAGCAAACTGATAACACAGAGTACACTCTCAAGTGAGTGCAACTTTCCTCCTCTCTGGAGGAAAGGAAAGACAGGGAAGAGGTTCTTGACCAAAGAAGAAATGAACCCAGCCTTGCTAAGTATATGGGAACAACTTTAAGAACTGACTGACAATATAGATGAAAGAACCCAACTCCTCCCCAGCCACAGCAGGAAGAATTGTCTTTGGAATATGCAGGGCTTCAGAGAAGAGTGATATCCTCAAGCTGCCAAGACCATCAATGTGCTCTGGTGCTCTGGGCTACCAGCAGAGAGGCACTCTGAGATGCTGCGTTTCCTTTGTCTCTGGCTTTTCTAATGCAGAAAGAAGTGACAGGCACTGTCTGTCTGCATTTGCTCTGAATAAATCTCTTGACTAAAACATTAAGCTGAATGCTGAACAAATCTTGCTTCCCAGTATTTATTTGGAAGGAACAATTCAGCCAGGAGTAAGGGAGAAAGCGCTCCTCCTCCACAGTGGAGGGGAATCCACGCTCGCAAATTTCCAGCTAAGGATATTCTGTAGGTAGTTGCTATTATGCAGTCCCCAGGGAAAGACAGGAGATTTTAAATCAAGGGCAAAACCAGGCCCCTATAGAAAAACACTCAATTGAAGTTAGTACATGGTTGAACCATATGAAAAAGTGTTCAGACAAGAATACTTGAGTACCATCATAGATACGAAATAAACACAGCCCAGCAAAACGACAAAAACCCCTACCCGCATGGACTGGAGTGACACTGGCATTGCTGCTCCTGAAATAAAGACAATTAGCAATGGAAAAGCACAGGGAGACATAGGGCTAACTCTGCTTGATGGAAAGATTGCATCCAGAAAACAAGTGATGCTGGTGGAAGGCCAAGCCTGGGTGATAGCTTATCCTGTGCAAGGCCCTGGTTTAGGCTCTTCTTGAGTTAAGGCAGCCCAAATACAAATATGTACCCTGAGAAAAGTAAGGCTTAGAACTGGCAATCTTAAACTGAGCAATTGAAGCACCCACCCTTCCAAAGTCTTCAAAAAGGAGAAGCAGTGACAGCACCAGGCTGATGGGCTTCTGAGAGCCAGGTTTGACAGTCACTACCCATTAGGCCCAGAGCACAGAGCTGAGAGGCAGGAGAAGATGCCAGGACACTCAGAACTTGTAACCAGCGCACATAAATCATTGGGTACTCACATCAAAAGGCTTTTTGGCTATCAGCACATTAATATTGCCCATGGGGATCAGAAGAAACTTACAATATTTAAAAACATAATCATTATAATCTTTGTATAATTAAACAGGTAACTGGCACTTCCTGCAGAGAGCATTCTTTCAACCAATGCACTCTGGATTATGGCAGCAGAGGGGAAAACTGGGACCCTCCTTTGTAATCTAGCCAGTGATGTGTCCCGCCCTCAGCAGAGCCATCTCAGCCAAAGCTCTGCAGAAATGGGATCATCACACACTTAGCTTCATTGCATTAGGAACCTAAAGCTTTCTCAAGAGAAAACAAATTTTTCCCTACAACAAATATGCTTTAAATGAACTATTCCCAAGGGACAAACTAACTCAGAACATTTACATAACCAAAATAACTGAATAGCATCATCTAATCAGACCTTTCTTAATTTCTTTTAAAATTGAAGCAACTGACGTTGTATATTGCTTTTCCTTCTTTCTGCTGATAGACGCGCACACTATTATCTGTAATGAGACACATGATGCAGAAAATACATTTAAAATAACATTCCAGAGAAAAAGCCACCTCACAGATTTTATTTCACAGTTGTTTTCAGATCTTAGTGTTGGGAATCAGCCTCTCCTCTGGTACAAAACCCCCTTGTCCCCAAATGCCAAGCTGAGAAAACCTTAATTCATGCAAATCTCTGCAGTTTACATTCCCTGTTTGCTGACAACAGCTTTTGCTCAGTAATTTCAACAGTCACACGCACGTCTGCCTCTCTGATCAGAGCTTCAGGGTGAGAATTCCTCTCTGAACAACTCCTGCTCCTTTGCATGGACCTTATTATCAATTCCCTGTCTTACAGGGATGCTTTATGGATAAATGAATTGAAATGTGTGAATTGTGTAGGAGTTGTGGAAATGGAAGGCCCATAAACCAACTAAAATGAAAGACTGGAGGCAAAGATTTTTGAGAAACTCAACTCATTTAAAATCATGAGTGAATGTCTGAGCAAAAACCTATATACTAACACTTGTTGGTTTTACTTACTACAACTTTTTTCAACCATTTAACAAATTTGCAGAAAAACAAAGGCAGGCATATGTAGCACCCTTAAAAAGCTCAGATACAAAAGTAGTTCCCCACTATTACCTTTCACATGCATAATACATGTTTTGAGTGCCCTTACTCACAATCCTCTTAATTAAAATACTGATTGTTAGTACTTCTAGCCAATTGCTTTGAAGGGTTGCTCTTTAAAAGACACTAAACAGAAATCCTGGTTAGTGAAAGGCATAACAAGCTATAATAGGATTATGTGTAATGCTATTTGATCAAATAAAGTATGTCAGAAGTCTGAAAAAGTACACATAAATTAAGGATATGATTTTTTCCCCTCCTCACACTCCTTTCTGCATTTATGACTTTCTGAATATAGCTTACAGTGTAAAAAAGTCGGTTTGAATCACTGTCTCTATATCACAGTCTATAAGATATCCAATAATTTATAATGCAACTGTGTATAGCAATTATAGATATATCAGGTTTATTGCTGTAGCTTAACTTCTCTGTTTTATATTCTTTCCCCATGGAATGTGCCCCATTCTGAATGTACATAAATTCAAAGAGAATTTCATAGATGATATTGGAAAATTTCTAGATCCTTCTCAGCAACTATGTGAATGCATACACACAAAGACGCCAATCTTAAAGCATTTTAACACCCATGTTCCAAAGAAAATTGATATTTATAAGTATTTATATTTTAAAGAATTAACATAATAATTTTACTACAATGATACTGTTTCTCATTTAGAATTCTATTTGTTTGGATTTCTTTTTTTTAAGACACGTGGTTCTCTTATGCTGTTCTAAATGGGGAGTAAATAGAATTGGGTATCCCCCACCTGGCCTGGTCAGATCGAAGCCTTTTTGTCACCACACGCTGACATTCACCTTCTGGTACTCTGTATCCCCAAAACAACAGCACACCTCTCAAAGAGCAGGGCCTTTGCAGTGGATTATAGCCAAGGCATCTGCAAAGTAGCATCAGGTCTAACTACCAACCAAACTAAGGTTCTCCACCCCAAAAAAAGTGAGGGCAAGGAAGAAGGGACAGAAAAGAGACCTGGAAGTCAAAGATAATGGAAACAACCACGTTAGCAGAAAGGAATTCTAAGTTTTCTACGTAATTCCCTTAGAATTTACTATTTGCTTCCAGCCTATTAGGCAAGTTGGATTATACTGCCTGTTCCATTTTAATTAAAGGCTTTTAAAATGTTACCTGATGGTTACCCACTCCCCAGCAATTCCCTGCTTCCATGTTCAGCTCACTTAGGAACTGAGTACCTCACACCTAAAAGAACCCAGGTACTGTCTTGATCCCACTGATCAGGTCAGCAGTAAGGGTAGGTTTACATTTAACTCCAGTAATTTCATCTTCTCTGCCCTATCAAGTTATGTGAACTGTCCTCATCCAAGGGGTGTCCTAGGAACTCTTGCACTTCCTCTTCTTCACTCCAAGAATGAATGCCATAGAAACCCTCCCCCTACAGATACATAGCCAGCTTGTGCTTTTTAGCATAATGTGGGAGGTTGGTGCATAATAAATTAAGGGAAAAGCTCCTTTCAGTCTTCACTGGATTAAGAATAATGCCTCCCACCACACTTTCAGACTTCTGTACCACAAAAACAAGTTTTACTGTCCTTTGTTTGCTCAGTCTAGCTCTCTCCTAGTTTATTAAACTTGTTACCTAGAGAGACAGCAGACAGACTGCTAGCTTTAATGTAGCTACAGGGGATGTCTTCTACATCCTTAGTATTCCACTAATCCAGCAACAGAACGGGACATAATTCATCTTTGTTTAAAAATTTACAAATCATTTTCTTTTTTCTGTAATTTCTTCACAGACAAAAGCTCTTGTAACAGGACAGTTTATGATCTGTGAAATCAGGAGGTTAAGAAACAATGATAATCACTAAACACTAATGAAACAGGTGTGGGTAAACAAATTACTCTTCCCAAGATTACCCAGAACAGCTAATCAGTGTCTCCATAAATGAGTTTAGAATTTGTATATGCTAGTCCCAAACTTATACCACTCAGTGAACTGTTTGAATTCTACAAAACCCTAATGAACTGGCAAAAAAAGTTTAAATTTAATGCAAATTGTGTGTTTGCACAGCTTGGTAATGGTAAATGCACTGTACAGAATAATGAATAAAAGCTGTTATATTACATGTAATTACCAGTAAAGGCAAGTAGCGATCTGAATTCTTTACATCTGTGGAAATTCAATGACAGTATCTTCTGTAAGTGCTTGCTTATAGCAAGGGGAAGAAAAGCAGCTGAGTTCCAGTGTACCTGGGAGCTGGTTATGAAGGGTTAAGTTTTTCGCTACACACATGTTAAACTTAGAGGGATTGTTTAAAGTCTTCAATTCACTGAAGCTGAGCAACTCCCAAAGCTGAAATGAATTGGTTTTGAACAGAAACAAAAATCACATGGCTGAAGAAGCTTGCTAGCTCAGATCTGTGGTGTCAGGTCCATGTTTTTTAATCATTGAGTATGTTCATGCTAGAGTCTACAAACACTCTAAAGATACCTTTCCTTTTAGACATATTTTCTTTTTTCTAACTCCTGAATTTATTTTTGAGCGTTATCACTACCTACACCTAATCAGGTTATTCATGCTGTAAAACATACCAGGACAAACCAAGTCTGACTGCGACCAAAATCTGTAACATGTCAAGAGCTGTTTAACATTCTCTTAGTGAGAACCAAAAAAATGAATTAAATATGCATGTTTCACAATTTCTTATCATAAGACACAGTTAAGTCATCTCTAGATTGACCACATGTAATTATCAACAGTAAGTTATTTTAGTATGCAAAAATATTACTAAAATGTCACTAATTTTGCTTAATCAGCATCCCGATAGTCTAATTTACCACCAATTTTATGCACTTAATCACCTATTTATATAATTAAGAGCAGCTCTGTTACAGAGCAGTCACCTATGTGATGATGCTTTAGATGCAGCACAACGCTTTACTGCAATACAGCAGTCATTATTTCTAATTAAAAAGTCAGTATTAAAAAAGCCATTAGAAAGCTCAGAGCTAGCTCAGGAGAAATGACAGGGAAAAAAGGGCAGAAAGTGTCAAAAGAGAAGATATACCACATTAAAACTTCCAACACCTTCTTATTCCAAATAGAAATGCGAGTGCTTAGCAGTAATGCAGCTGAATTCAAGGACAAAGACAGGTTTTCCTCACAGTTAAATTATTTATGAAATGCAGACTGGATTCCACTTTGCACGCAGGCACAGTTATCTACTAAAATTCTCACTGCATATTATTTATGATTTCTTCACATGTTACTTATCAGAGAATTAAAAGGGAGTTTTTTTAATTGCAAAAGGTGGCACAATTTTTTTTTGTTTGGTTACATTACCTGTAAAGTAGCTGGGACTAGATGTTCTTTTCTGTTAAAAAATTAGCCAGCCTACTTTGAAAGCAGCAACACACTTGCTTTTCATTGACAGAAAGTATTTATTTACAAGGGCATTTACATTTAATGATAAGAAAAATATCATACAAGAAACATTAAAAATGAACAGCAATTGTAAGAAAAACTCTCATGCTTCATAACATTAACAGCTGACAGGAGCCAAACCCCCACTCCCTCAGTAAGAGCGTCCCACAGTTTTCTACAGCTCGTTTTCTGGCACCTTCCTTTCAAGTATCTGGCACTAGTCACTGGATCTGACAAAGCCTGCACTGCCTCTAAGGAGTGTTGACTGTCTGGAGCCACCAGACAGGACTGATCTCATCTAAACACAGCACGGCACAGAACAGGGGGAATATAGAACAGGGACGAGTACAGCTGTGTCCAAGAGCTGAACAACGTGTGGTCCTTCGAGGCAAGAGAAAGCATGAACTTAACAGATGAGAAATTCAATTCTTTTGTCGAGTCTGCAGTTTCCATAGCTTTGTGGCTTTATATCTAGGTACAGAATCAAACTGCTGGGCAGCATATTGTTTTGTAAATATAGACCAAAAATTTTTTCACATTAAAATGTTCCCAGTTAAGTCCTCCAAATATGAACCAAACAAGCGTCTGGGAGTCTGCCTATAGCCTGGACCATCAACTTAAAAAAAGCCAAGCCAGAATAAATGAATTTGATTAGAATATCAAATAATATGAAGCCTCACAGTGACAGTTTATGTCAAAGTAACTACTGAACAGTCAGAACATATACTTGTATTTTATGAATCAAGAACAAAGTGGGGCATGAAGTAAAAACTGATGCCTGAAGCCAAGCTCCCAGGAACTGATGTGATTTTGAGATGAACTAAACCTAGAGTAACTTCAGTGGGCTTTTCTAAACACATACTAAGAAACTAGTTTTGGTCACTAATTACTGAAAATGGTGACTTGGTGTGGTTACTTGCTGCCAATAGGGAGTCAAAATCCCCAGCCTTTCCTCCAGCACACTTTTGCCAAGCCTTTGCCTGTTACACCTCTGTGACACCATTCAGCAAAGCCAAAGTTGGATAGTTTTACTGAAACTACAGTAAGTAATGCAAAGAAGGAATGTCAGAACCACAGCACCAATTTAGACGTATTTTTAAATTAACTTGAAGCTAATAAAGAAACTCTGGTGCATCCTAAAATTCAGCATGGCAATTTAGTTAACGAAGGGGAAAGGAAGGAAATTGCGGCAGACACTGTAGAGTTTAGTACCTCCTTGCCTCTAGCTCTCTGCTTTGACCAAAATTTCAGTCAAGTTTCTAAGTGGTAAAGTCAGATTATTTAGCTCCCAGCTCTGGGAAGGGAACAAAGACTTCCAGAAAAGCTAAGAGTAACCATGAGCAATAATTTCCAGTAATTACTTCCTTTAACATCACGCTGGATGTTCATTTGAGTTCTGCTGGTGAATGTGGCCGCTGCAATTGAAAAGAACAGCCCAAACACCTAGTTTAGAGGTCAATCCAAGTTTCAAACCCCTGTGTAGCCACGTGAACAGAGAATTCTCTCAACAAGCAGCTAAAAACTATGAAAAGTATTTGTGGATCTCAGTAAAAGAAGTTACAAGAAGTCTTTTATATAACTTGATATACCCTTACTGCCAAGTGAACCCAGAATCTTTTAATAAAAACACCCAACACAGAAGGACTACCAACTTCATATCCTTCAACTGGGGAATAGCTTTCAATGTGTTTTCATGGTTAAGATGACAGGGAAGGTTCCTACCTTTTTAACATCCCATGGAGAGAAGTACTATCAACTGTCAGTCAAGTAAATTACTTTTAAAGACAGCCATGATCATCTGGCCAGAACCAGATGAGCACGTGGCCAGCCAGGTGCTCACTTGAAGGGACAGCACTCTTGTAGGAAAGGTATTTTTCTTCTTGCCAACCAAAAAATACACATAAGCTATTTCTGACAGTTTGCCATTACAAAACATTCTCATAATTATGAGCCCATTATAATTTCATGCAAAGAAATACTGAGTTTAGGTACATAGAAACTGGGAAAACTATTTTCTTTGGTTCTAGGGCAAAAACATCATGACTGACAATACTTTCAGTAGTACGTGAACAGCAGCAGGCCCAGAGTGAGGTGAGGGGGCCGACAGAAAGATTCTCAAACTTTATATAGACTGCAGGAAAAGATTTGTGTCAGTCAATAATCCAATTAGCAAGTGTAAAAGATCCAAGAAGGGATATGAAGATACAGGCCATTCAACTTGCTCTTTGCATTTTGCAATGCCACAAAAGGCTGAGCAAACTAGGAAGTAGCAGGTCTACTGAAATAAACTGCTGGCAGAAAGCAGAGCACTGAGTCACAAAGCACTGCTCTTTCTGAGCAGACAGAATTCTCATCTCAAGCAGAAAGGGCCAATTTTCAAGCAACTGAAATACAAAAGGGCTGAAAAATTATGGGGACAGAAACTCACCCAGTGAACAGAATACTATGAACTGAAACAGAAGAAAACCTGGCATGTAATTATCACATGTAATATTGCACTATTATACAGTCATGTGATCTTGAGGCTAATGAGGAAAAACACAACAAAGTTAAAAAAAATAACAGTCTCAGTGAAAAAATGTAATTGAAATGCAGGAGACAAACAATGATTTGAATAGTGTTACAGAAACCTAAGAGAGAAACGTTTTGTTTGAAATTTTAAGCAGCAGAGATGAGCTCAGGCGAGAGACAGAAACAAGGAATGTTTTCACAGTCTTACTTTAAATTTCTGCACCATCAGTGCTCTCATTTCCTCTTATTTTCCTGACTTTCCTATATCAGCACCACACTCCCAGTCCTCTCTTTCTTGCCACCTAATAATTCTGAAATTTAAAAAAATCTTTTCCGCTTTCAGATTTAAAAATAACACTGCAGTTCCTAATTAAGTAGAGAAATGCAAATATTTTTTATTTCTGCTTCAATTCTAAAAATAGGTCCCTTATTAAACAACTGTTTTGCAGTGTGGCTGTACAAATATCTGTGAAGCTCTCTAAAATTCTGTGTCCCCATGTATCATTTTAAATTCTACAAGCACATGAATGGATCCAAAATAAAGCTCTTCACATGTAACTGAACAGAAAGACAGGGAAAAATACGGTGTTCAAAACTTACCAGGGATTTTGTGCAATAAAACCTAACAAAGAAAGGGAGAGATGTCAACAGGAAGAAATGGGATAAAACAATCCAAATAATACTTAAGTAACTCAGATATATCAAAACCAGGGGGGAAAAGTATGGAGAACATGTAAAGATAACCTATATGGTTATGAGAAGAAAGGCAAAGGGGACCATCATCAGTTTTAAGTGGGTTTCCAAACAAAAGTGCAGGCAGCCATTTGTGGAAAATCCTGTCCTCAGATTCATTTACTCATGTCACGCGCAGATGTGAACAAAACAAGAGAGATGCGATTTTTAAAGTGTGGGGGATTTTTTAAAGTGGGGGAAAAAAATGCTGCCACTACTTCTTAATGTTAAAAAAAAAAAAAAAAAAAAAAGGTGAAAAGGTGTGACACAGGTTTCCTATGATAACATGTTAAGAGACTGTTCTTTCAAGACCAGACCAGAGGATACAGGAATCAAACACATCCCACCACATCAGGTTATGGACAGACTAAATACGTCTTTGAACCCTGTGCTTCTGGAAATCACTACCAGTTAGATTTTTTTTTTCACTGCCAACCTCAGAGAAGTAAAAAAATCAGACATGAATATTGTTTCCCTCTGTGATGCAGGTTATAACTGAATTTGTATTTGAATCTACAGGGACATGTACCTAGCAGCATGTTACAAATTCCCAAAATAAGATAAAGAAATGATGCAGAATTTGGCAGGGAAGGATCCTAAGAGCCTACTGCAACTGTAACTGCAGTGTTATGTTCTCCTGAAGTATTCAGACCTTCCACAGGAAAACATGTTGGTTAGAACAGGAAAAGTACTCCTCAGAAGCAGAAAAATATTCAACTCCAATGCTACACCAACAGCTCCTGGCTGTTATTGCATACCCCTCCATGTTAGCACCAGACACATTGTCTAATATTTAAAAATGAAAATTTTCCAATTAGATGAACAGAAACTTTTGTTAGTCAAAAATCTTGCACTCAGAGGAAAAATGAGTTAGTCTGAAGTACTTTTTGAACAAAATCTATTGTAGAACTTTAAAAAAACCTTCAAAAAACTTTATAAAAAAATTCTAGGGAATTACATAGAGCCAAAATTCTAGAGAACACATAAAAAGGCAAATGACATGGACAAAAGAATCCAAGACAGAGAATGCCCATCTATTTGTAAGTGCACACAGAACAAAAAAAGAAGTTTGACCATCTCTTCAGCAACACTGAAAAAAAGGAAACTTTTCAGTTTTTCTGAAACAATGATCTTGCCTGCAGAATTTTAACTCAGTCTTCTTTGATACAGGATGAGCATAACAGCAGGAATATTAATTAATACCAGAGATTTTAATTATCACCATTCTGGAAATATGAGTTGAAAATACTAACAAGTTATCTATGGGGCTTTTTTTCCCTGGATCTTGGAGCATTTGTTATACAAAAACAGCACCATGAAAGATACCTGCTAAACTTCAAATCATCTACAGCTGTGTAAAAAATGTGGCTCAAACCACCGAGAGAAAACACCAACTATATTATCAATTTAAAATTAAAGGCAAAAGAGAACAAGTGTTTACTGGGACAATGTGAGTCAGAAAGAAGCTTTTTCCTAAGAAATCTTTAGATTTCTCTCAGTGCTTTCTGTAGCAGCGTTTAAAATTTTTAATCTTAGACACACCAAAAGAAAGAAAATACAAAATATCTTTCCAGTCTCGGAAACGTACAAACCAGTTCCCATAACCACGACAAACTGGGTCCATATATGAAGCTCCAGAGACAGGTGACAGCTAAAAAGCACGTGCTCTTGGGAAAATGGCATAGCTTTGGAAAGTAACAGGCAGAATGAAGTAAGTAGGTTAAGCATAAAAATAACGAGGGGGAGGTCATTGCCAGTATAAGGCTGCTCTCCTGGCTTGGAGTGGAACTGATCTGTGCTCTCCAAATAAAACACCTTTTACAGTGCTCTAAGTGATGTGCATAGCTAAGCTGAGGAATGTGAAAATGCAAGAGTTATCTTCTAGAAGTTGGACTTTAGAAATCTTCCGTAAAATAAAATTACTGATTAAGCGAATCAGTGCTGTGGGGGAGGCAGTAAAGTCACCTCTTCACTTGCACAGATAAATTTCCATACATAGTCTCATAAGCATAGACCAAAGAAAGATGAATCTCGTGAGAGAAGAGAGTATAATTTCTGTTTAAGAAAGACTAGTTAAGAGCATGTCATTGCTACTGAAGCAATCCACTGAGGAAACTGAAAAAAGCCCAAATATACTTGTTGGCAAAATGAAGCAAGGTAAGAGTACTGCCAAACTTACATTTTGATTTTCAATATTTCTGTTAATACAGCAACCCTGTATTGGGGAGTAAAGTGCATTTTTAACCTTAAAAAGTTAACAAAAAAAAAAAAAGAAGCTTTAACAGGTATAATCCCATGTCAACAGTTTATTTTCAGTGCAAATAAAATACAGTTATTGTTTTAGTACACAGAATACACCTTCATTAGGCTGGTCTCCGGTTTTGGAATACACGCTCCCACGTAAATTATCTGCTGCTAGCAAGACACAGTTTTACAAGAGTCAACGTGTCATGAACATGACCAGCTGCAACAAGCACTACACTGGGGAGAAGGTACAGCAGGCTGGGAAACACCTGGCTCTAGACACAGATCTTCATCTGCTGGAGACTGGCCTTGGATCACTCCAGCAGCAGCAGCAGCTCCCTGATCTCCTTGAGACAGCACAAGAGGCTGTGCCCCTGGGCCAATGCACCTCTCCCAGAAACCCCTGGGGATTTAGTTCTGCACTGAGATGCAGTCTGCATGACATACATTCAATGGCAAAGAAGCAGAAAATATTCCTGCTGCTTTGTACATCTACATCGTGTACAAATGGGTAAACCTTTACAAAAGTTACTGTTACATAAAAGTTATACAGCCTGATTTTCCGTCAAGCAGTTTTAAGAAGACTTTTCTGCTACTGTGTGAATGAACTTTTTTTTTTTTGAGGGGGACATATTTTCAGGATTATTAGTGGAACGTAGTATTTTTCACTACCAGATAATTTGTTCAGGCTGATTGGAACTAGAGTTATCACAAAACATCTGGTGAGCAGAACACGTCACCTGAACCAGCCGGGTTACCATTCCCAGCCCTGCAGATGTCCAGTCCACTGAAACTGGCACCCAAGAGCCACGGACTGTAACAAACTGAAAAATTAATTACCTCCTCACTCCTAAGCTCTAGCCCTTTCTGTGCAAGGACTGCAAAGAGTAGACACATCAGGAAAAACATTCTGATACTCCTCATGCCTAATAAATGCAACATTAATTTCTAAGATTTTTAATATGGCACTTTAAGTCACATTCAATTCTAATTTAAATTCCCCACATTGTTCCCTTTCATACACCAATAATGAATTATACTTGTTAGATACTTGTGATAATTGCTGCTGTTAAGTATTTTTCAGGACAATTGTCTCATACCTAGTCCTTACTTGCAAAATAAGTAGAAGTAAGTAAACTTACTTGCAAAGTAAATTATTCCATCTTACAAAAAAGTTTAAAAAAAATTATTCAAATACCAACATTCTGTTGGAACAAAAGTCATTAATTTAGTAAATAAATATTGTGCAATGGATTAAAAACAACTCCTGCAATACCTAGTAAGTCACCTTTGTGGAATAAACCTCCATTATTTAGAACCTTCTTTGAATTTCAGTGAATTACTGTGATTTGCTACACCTGTGGAAGTGATGATACCTGAGATGACAGAGTTCTGCAGGAAATAATGCAGCTTCAACCATTGTGCAAAACACAGATTAATTGCCAGTATTTCTAGCCAAGCTTACTAGGAACAGACATCCTCATGGTGAAACTGCAGACTGAAACACCCACAGTAAGCGCTCTTAGGGAGAAAGACTGGATAATCCTTGAAGAATTCCGTGATGCAGGGAAAAGAAAATGGCAGTGGGAGAGCATCAGGCAGTGTGTGCAAAACCTCTGAGCAAGCAGGACGTGTTTTCCAGCCAGGAAGGGGTGGCTGCATCCCTACAAACACAGCTGGCAGGAGTGCACCTGTTCTTTAAAGGCTCCACTGCTCCGGTTTTATGATGTGACCACAGGAATTCTAAAGTTTAATACAAGCACTACAATTCCTGATTGCATTTTTAGAAAAGCCCTGTTCAAAACTGCCAGTAAATGCAATATGTACTACAGAAATGACATCTCTAACATGCTTGTGTAGGTGACTGGAATGATCTTTTTTTTCCTCCATTCCTTTAGAAGCAAGGGATACTCCTGACAAACTAGGAGTAGTGTGAAACAAAGAACCTACCTTCGCCCAAAGAACTCCAAAAAATAATTGCAGAGTAATTAAATGTAATAAAAGAACTGTCTCACAGAATTTAGCTTTTTACATTTGTAATCGTAACACCATGTGCTCACTTTTAAGTCTCTGGAGAACAGGGACTTCCAAAAGGAGAACAGCAATCAAGAGTAATCCATATTCATCAATATTATCAATATTCCTAAAGGCTAAATTCAGCAAAGCAGCCAGGAGAATAATGCTTTTGAGAATGTATGTCTTGCTAAAGAGAAAAAACCTTTTCTAGTAATTTTAAGTAGGCGAGCTCCTGCTAGGGAAGCAACAAAGAGTCGTTGTTGCTTGAAGATTTAAGGGCATAAAGCAAGATCTGCAGGGAGAAGGCATCTTATTATCCAACTGCATCAGCTGCCCTAAAATAAGCAATTTTCTGTATCCTTAAGAAGGGTTGGTGTAGCCTTTAAAAAAAACCAAAACAAAAACAAACAACAAAACCCTACTCTTTTCTCTCACTGTATCAGCTGGCCTAATTAAAAACACTATTTCTGCCCATGAATTATGCATGGATAAGAAAGAACAGAAGGCAAAGAAAAGGCAGGATTCTTCT
The DNA here is from genome assembly GCA_013397865.1 of Struthidea cinerea. Taxonomy (NCBI): domain Eukaryota; kingdom Metazoa; phylum Chordata; class Aves; order Passeriformes; family Corcoracidae; genus Struthidea; species Struthidea cinerea. The sequence continues at coordinate 2,403,629 of VZTI01000139.1, read as the reverse complement.
TGACCAGGCACAAACAGCAAGCAGTAACATCCAGCACTCTATCAAGCTGCAGACTTAGTTAATCCTTAGGAAACAGAGATGTCTTGCTAACAATTGGAAGTACCTATGCTACACAGAAATATGCCTTATAGCAGTCCAGGTTGTATTTTCCATGTGCAACGGTACCTTGTTCTTGATTAATTACAATTCAAATGGGGGAATTTTGCCTACAAGTTTTGAAATGTGTGCTTACTCCTTTCTAAACTCAGTTGTAGTAAAAACACCAAAACTAATCTGGCCTGCACTTTTCATGTTTAAAGACAAAACAACTTCTAAATTTTTTTTTTAAGAGAACTGCAAAATAGTATTTAATAATGTGCAGTTAATGTGCTTGAACTTGGAAATGAAATAATTTTGGTTTAGACATTAAAGTCAATCAAGACCTGGAACAGGTGTGGGAATGAACAGTGAAACATACTCTGTAGACCAGCTCTTACTTGAAAGAAAAAGAAGAAAAAAGATTGTCTAACACCCATTTCACCTGGATGTAAAGGCTTGTTTTTGTAAATGCAGCAGGTCTACTTACAGAGTTTTTGGAGAACCTGCAAATGTGATCAAGAGAAATGACCTTCAAGAACACTGATGCACACAGACAAACCTAGGCTGTCCTAGTTCAATGAGTAAGGCATCTACCTAAACCACTTTTTTCTTCTTATTTTTGCTTTTAAAGCCAACACTTTCAGTTTAATTGTGCACGGGCTTTAGAGCTTTACAATGCAACCTGCACACTCTTTTTCAAGACTGCATCATTTTGAAACATAAAAGAAAGCAGCAAATGAGTATTAAGGCAATAAAATGTGCCACTGGGACCATTACAGATCTTTATACAAAAATTATGTATGCAAATATAACAATACATATATACAGTGTATATATATCTATAGGTATTGGTTTACCTCACTTACTATCAGAAGGAGCTTCAAAGATGCTGACAGCACACTATCACACCTTCCATCTTATTTAGAACAAAGTTTTAATGCTTGTAGGACACAGGAAGTTCTGAAACTTCGGTAATGATTATGTCTAACATACTATTAGTTACTAGGGAATGATCAAACATTTATAATCTCTAAAAAAATATCCACTAAATGTGAAACCTTTCCAATCCAAATAGTGTGCATTTCCTCAAGCATGTTAAAAGCTGCCAGAAAAAAATGAACTAAAAAAAAAAAAAGAATTTTTTATAGTCTTTTCAAGATCAGTTCCTTATGTCATATATGCTGGTGGACAGCTGAATCCTACATCAGTAGGATTTTTACTGGCTTTGGCAAAATAGTATTCAGTATAATTCAGTATCCCAAGACCACTGGAAGAAATCTCAAAAGTCTCTTGTTCAATCTGCTGCTCAAAGCTATGAAGTTAGACCAGGTCACTAAGGGATTTATCCAGGTTTAGTCTGAAAACCTCCAGGGACAGAGACTGCACAATCCCTAGAATTAAGCAAAGCTCCCACACTCTTCTACTGCCCTAGTAAGAGAATGGGTGAAAAAAAAAAAAGATCCTGAACATGAGATCATCTGTGTAGTGAAAATGTCCTTTTAAATGTGTTTTCCACTGGATTAGAAAAGGAGATAAATTATTTTCTTTTTTAGGACTTTTAACTTTACTACAATATTTATTTTTATAATGGCAACATATCTGGAACATCAAATGAGTTTGAACTAATTTGAACTTCTGGGGATTGCAATTAATATTTAAGTGGGAAATTACATACTAATACCATTTCTACATCAATCTGTGCTACATCTCTCCAAATACTAAAAAATGGTGAAAATTTCCTTTTCAAAGGAAAATGTTTTACTTTGTCAACCATCTCGGGACAAGTGGCTCCCACAGGAAGTTGGAGGGTGGAGTGGAGTATCAGCTCTTCACTGAATCCAAACATAACACTCACATTTTTTTTTTAATCCTTAAGTGTAGTGATTACATATAAAGCCAGGAAGAACCTGAACCTTTGATGAAAAATGGATTTCAAGGAGTACTAGGCTTTGTATTAAGCAAGAAATAATGTTAAGGTCTTCCTATCCAAATTCGGAGGATAGTAAATGTGTATCAGAGCTACTCCTTCCTTAAATCTTAACACAGAGAAAAAAATAAAGCTGAATAGGGCTATCCTGGGGAGGAGAGAAGGAAGTCAGCTATAAAGAGAAGTTCAAATGTAAAAGTATTGTATAATTATTCAGACTTAATTTCCCCAGCATATAACAATATGCTGCTAATAATAGACAGGATCCTGAGCTACATCTTTTTGTCAATTCATTTTACTCTTTAAGAACTAGAATAGTTACAGTTATTACAGCACTATTAGAGCTACTAATTTATAAAGTTATTATGACTCTCTTCAGAGGATTTTTTTTAAAGTGATCAAGTTTAAAATACAAGATTTTAATACAATATCCACAATATTTTCATGCTCCAACATTCTAAATAAACAGGCAGAGAAAAAGACCTATTGTACATATGGTAGAAAATATGCATCTGCCAGCACACACAGAAAGCTGGGTTTGTTTTTTACTAAAAGGTATTTTTCTTCCCAATATTAAGCAGCTAAGGTAACACATTCCTCAGCTTATTTGAATGAAAATTTGAAGTTGACTTTCCAAGATCTTGGTGACTTGGTAGAAGCACCTGTTCCAGTCCTGTTATAGTTAACTTTGAATTTTTCAGGTCAGGCTCATATTTATACATGGCGAGTTCCCTTCAAAAACTAATTTTGGTGAGCAAAAAATTTCACAGAAGATTTCTATAAACGGTCAAAACCAGATAAAGATCACCTTCTGTCTTCAATCACAATATATGTAAAATACTTGCAGTTTTTGTCTACACCAGCAAATTAAACTGCAATGATTACAACTACTTCTCTATGTGGCTGTAGTTACATCTGGAATAGCTCTCTCTACACACCTCCAGCAGGGCAAAATCAATGCATACATAATATGACAAATACTAAGAAAATATTGTGTATAAAAATAAGTAACTAGCTGATGCATTGAACTGGACGGCTTGTGTACTGTATCAAAAGAACACCTTGCAGAACTAGAAATATCAGATGCTTCCACTGAGTTAATAATTACAAATAGTCATCTAAACTGTCTGGGATAGAAGAACTGTTAAACTTCATCTGCGAAATTTGTTACAAGATAAATGTATTTTGAGAAGTTTTAGATTTCTCCTGTACAGTTATACGTGTCACGCTTACAGGTGTGCTGCTTTGAAGCTAAGCAGCCCTAACACTTTTGAATTAAAAAAAAAATACCCCCCATTAAAATCCTTCCCTTTATAAAAATGAATATATAAAGATTTCACGACAGTTACTTCACCTGCAAGACACATTTATACTTTCAACAGCAAAAAACCAAAATGTCTTCCCTTAAGAAGTGTTTTGTTTTCAACAAAAAGCCTTATCTGTGAGTAGCAAAACTAAGTGACAATTTGCATTTTCACTGCAAGATAAGGATCAGTCCCTTGGAAAGTTCTGGCACTGAACTTTGAAAATAAGTCTTGAGTACACGCTTGCATGCTTAATCTACTTAACTGCTTTGTGCAGAAACATACTCGTGTACCTTGGTCATACTCCCAACTGAAGTGAACCAGAGCTAACCTTAGATCTGAGGAGCAACTTTAGATACTTCAGTTTTAGAGCTGTAAACTGACAAAACTTAAAAAAAAAAAAAAAAAAGCCCACATTGCTTCACAAGGACTACTTAACAACGTAATGGATTTTAGTCAGGTGGCAGAGATAGCTTTTCCTAGGTACAGTCAGAATGATGGCATCCCTAAAACAGCCCTAAGCTGGGCAATCGCCAGCCATACGAGCTTTAACAAGGGCAAGTGCTGGATTCTGCACCTGGGACAGGGCTACCCTGGCTGTGTGTATGGACTGGGGAATGAGAGGCTGCAGAGCAGTGGTGGGAAGGGACCTGGGGGTCCTGATGGATGGCAAGCTGAATACGAGTCAGCAGTGTCCCAGCAGCCAGGAGGGCCAGCCATGTCCTAAGGCCAGCACTACCAGCCGGGCAAGGCAGGGGATTGTCCTGCTCTGCTCCGCGCTGGGGTGGCCTCACTGCAAGTCCTGGGGACAGGTTTGGGCACCACAAGGTAAGAAAGACATTAAGTTTTAGACAGAGTTCAAAGGAGGCCATGAGGACTGTGAAAGGTCTGGAGGGGAAACCATTTGGGGAGCAGCTGAGGTCATTTGATCTGTTCAGCCTGGAGGAGACTGAGGAGAGACCTCATTGCAGTCTACAACTTCCTTGTGAGGGGAAGCAGAGGAGCAGACACTGATCTCTTCACTCTCGTGACCAGGGACAGGACTCAAGGGAAAAGCTAGAGCTGAGTCAGGAGAGGTTTATGTTGGGACACCAGGAAGAAGTTTTTCACCTAGAGGATGGCTGAGCACTGGAACAGACTCCGCAGGAAAGTGGTCACAGCACCAAGCCTGACAGAGTTCAAGAAGGGTTTGAACAATACTCTTGGGCACATGGTGTGACTCTTGGGGATGACCAGGACTAAGGAGTTGGACTCCATGATCCTTGTGGATCTCTTCCAACTGAGCATATTCTATGATTCACTCTATGTTCATCTTCAGAACAAATACAGAGCATGTTCCTAACTCTACTTCAACTCATCAACTTGAGTCCCTACAAGTCATGACACAGAACACAAAATGTAAAAAGTATTAGGGGTAATATTACTACACAGATTAGCACATATACACTCTTGGCACATTCTACCCGGTCCACATGTGTCACTCAGCCATAAAACCCCTGCCTCTTCAGTGGCTGATCCAGTGACTGAGGCTGCCCCAAACTGTTCACAAAATGCCTGGAGTGTGACTTGCTAAGTTCCACCACACCTCATTCTCATCTCCACGCTCACACTGTCACCAGCTTTTCTCAATCCTTACACAACCCGTTGTTAGTTTTTTCATATTGATTCAGCCTCCACACTTTCCTCACCTTTCTTATGCTTCTTGTTTCCAGCCACCTTTCACAGAGATTTATTCAGGACTCTTATTTATCCCTTTTCTCTTGGTCTGCTGTATGATCCCATTTCAGCACATTCCCAGTTTAAATTTTGACTGTGTCTTCCTAAAAATGCAACGTATCAGGAGCAGGACCAGCTTTCTCCTGAGAAAGTTAATGCCAGGCAGTTACGGAAGACATGAAAAAAATGCCACCGTATTTTAGGGAAAACATTTGCAAGCTCTCTCCCCATCTCCCATGGTCTAGCTGTCCCTAGGAACATGTAATCTCAAGTATGAGAACTGTGATACTATTCATATGATAAAACTTGATACCAAGTGTCTCACTACAAAACCTAGAACAGCACTCAGAGCTAAATGTAAAAATAACAGAAAATAATTTAAGTATGTAGAATAGAAATGATGCAAAGAAAATGTCAAATGCTTTGCAAAGTGTGTGCTTACCTAGATGCACAAAAGCTTTTAGTACAGTAACTAGAGGATATGAAAAGATAAAAGTTCAATAAATAAAAAAGAGTTTTGTTTGCCCATACAAGTGGCATCAAGAAGCCTGCAAGGAAAGTTTCTGAGGACTGACATGGATTATTTTCAGCAAGGAGCTGTGTTTTCCTATTTTTTGAAGACTTCCACCACTTTCTCTGAAAGAGCTTTATTTTATCTGTGCTGAGGAAATGGTAAGTCAGATAAAAGATTCCATTAAAAATCTAATTAATGAAGTGTCCAATTCTGAGTATTTATCGACATAAGACTTTATCAGAGAGGAGTTACTAATATAACTGGCTTAAGGCTAATTCCAGATTTTTTTTTTTGTTGAGAACTTTTGCTATGACCCGGAGGCCACCATCCTTAATGGCACCCAACCTGCCTCCTTTTCTTGTGCTGAGAAAGGAAGATTGGTAATACCTTAGCATCAGCATTCAAATGCCTCTGCAGTTTAGGATTTTATCATTAGTATCAATGCAATCTGCTTATATAGTGCTTTTCTTCCTACATCCATGAGTAGGGCGGAAGGACAAAGCTCACAGCTGCACCAGTGGCTCTCACTCCAGGTGGATCCTGACCCCTACACAGAGTATTGTGCCCTGTTATTTTTAATTCCATATGAAGTCACAACTGATGGAAATAAAGTTCTCATCCCTCAGGTACTTATAACTAACAGTCTGTAAAAATAATTTCACCTAGTTCAGTATTTATCCCTTGCAATCATCAGACACACAAAAGAAAGCAGAAGCAAGAAATCCTAATGACGCAGAGAACTTCTTATGGAACCATCCTGTGTTTCAGCAGCACTGAGAGCTGGCTGTCCTGGGAAACTCTAAGGTTTCTCAATATTCCTCTAAGATTAACAGAATAGAGGGGTTACAAATATTAGTGTAAAATTTGCCCTTGGGCTCAAAGTGAGTGATTATATAACTTTCAGCTTCAGGACAATTTTAAGGGATGAAAATATTTCAAAGCTGCATCTGAAATAATATTTTCCTTGCACAGTGTCTCTTCATCCTTGTCTCATTAAAAGCCTTGACAAAAGTGTGCAGTACAACTTTTTTTTATAGCATAGTGCTGTGGTGCATGTCTCATGATCTCTTTTACCCATTCCTTGAGAATTTTATGTATTTCCTATTAATTTTTCAGGATTTTCAAAACACTGTTTCTAGATAAGAATCAGAACTCTACGACTTCCTATGCTGTATGCTACTCACAAATGAACTAGTATTTTTAGGCATATTGGGTGCCACCAGCTACAAGAGCAGTCTGCAATATCCTCTAATTCTCCTGGAATTGTTTTAAGAAGAAGAGCAAAAGCCTGAAGCTATCACCCTATCACCATCTTTTAATCACAGAAACCAAGCACCTCAACTTAGTAGATCATCCCCAAATCTTTGTTCAATCCAAAATACTTCACAAATAGAAAGCTGATATAAGTCAATACACCAGGCAGTTTCTCAACTCTCAGATGGATTTCTACTTTTAGCACATAGAAGTGGATATTTCAATAAAGCCTACCTATAATAAAACTTCCTATACAGAGAAACCAATGCACTTTAGTCTTGAAAGTGATTATTGGGAGTAACGCTGAGTTATCAGGTGACACCTGAACATTTTTTAGTAGCCTCAAGCAAGAAATGGGCTTCTTCCTATCTAATGTAGGTTATACCCACCATCCTAACAAGCAGCAATGACTGAGATTATCTACAAGCTCAGGAAAGGGTGTAAGTTTTCACACTCCAAGACCTTGGTGCTACTTAACTCGGAACAAAGTGTAGAGAAAGATGCTAGGGAAATATATGTTGTGTGATACCTTCCATTTATGAAGCAGGAAATTGTATACAATATTTGTACTTTTAATCTCACAGAGACATTTCCTAATGAGAGGAGAAGAGTGAACAAGACTATGAAGAGTCCACCACGCACAAAAAAGCAAAGGAGCAGCAGCAGGATTACTGGCATAACACGAACAGCAGAACAACAGGGCTCCTGCATCACAGATTGTGCAAGTGATCCCAACTGTCTGTACAGGGAAAAAACCTCTCATAGATTCACTATTAACATAAATTCCTTAAGATTTCTTGTGCCTAATGCACATGAAAAGCACAGCCATTTGCAGCTGTTCCTCAACTGATTTAGCTGCAAGACCTCTCTCCGCCAGCCCCAGCTCAGCTTTGGCAACAAAGATTAACGAAGATCAGAGACCTGCAACACAAGCTGGCAAACAAAAAATCCACCAACAAAGAGGAGACTGAACTGGTCCAATACCAGCATTCCAAAACAGTTCACCTTTTTTAGTTCAAAAATTCAAGGACTTGCCTTCTCTAGATTGATATGGTTGGTGCCACTATCAGCCAGGTCTCATCTCATCCTGAGCTGTTCTGAGTAAAAAAACCTTGTAATACTCATGTAGGGATGCATCAGTAGGCTAGAAGACATTTCAAATATACCTGAAATCCCAAAAGTCTAAAGAAGCAATCCCCACAAAAAAACCCTGAAGGTATAAAACAGTAGGTCTCCTCACAAGAAACACGGTATTGACAGACATGCATTTCTGGAATTTGCTGAGTTTTCCCTTTTTGCTGAGACAAGGAAAAAAAGAAAAACCTCACATAAGGGTAATAAAGTTGGAAATAGCAATGTTAGGATTTTTTTCTTTTAAATTATCCAATGTAGAGTTCAATTATATTCCAAGAAAAGGAAACAGTTTTAGAAGTTACTTGCTTCAACTCTAAGAGCTAGACAATAATGCATGTTTAAAAGTGAGGGACCAAGCTGAAGACGTGGTTGTGGTCCTCGGGTTCCTTTTACCTATGGAACTCATGTCTAAATTAAGTACAGGATTTGCTATTTGACTGAGGGGAAAAACTCTTCAGAGATCCTTCCCTTTCAGGCAGAAAGGGCACAGAATACAAACCACACAAGAGATTTAAACAGCTTAAGGAACTTCATGGTACATTATCTGTTAATAAAGATTGAGAAATGAAAGAGAAGGAAGGAATAAATTCCTCAGTTATTTCAGTAAGACTAGAGGTGGAAACACTTTTTCAGAACCTGTAAGCAGATGAAAAGTCTGTTTACCTTGACTGCTGTGACTTCTGCAGGCACAAACACGTGTTGTTTTGTAGGTGATAGTGTTAAAAATTAGCTGTTGTTACAAACTGCACATTATAAAGCCAGGCAGAATGCCATGAAATCTTGATTGCTTTTAATTGTTTGAATTAGGCTAAGACAAATCTTTTGTCAAGTCTACCACACTGGCTGAAAGATCATTTAGCGTATTACCCTATTTTAGAGAAAGAAAATAGAAAATCTTAACTTCAAAGCATTTTAAAAAGCATGGGTTATACCATCCTTCAGAGAGCTGGGTGGTGTCATCCTCCCCAAAAGACCTATTTAAGGCAGGCAACCTTTGAAATCCTGGGAATATATATGAGCTGATCTACACTTCAGAATGAAACATTACAGTCCTCCCAAGCACTCATTTCTACGGGATTCTGGGTGACTGTGAAAGGAAGGAGAAGGAAGGACAAGGGAACTGAGAAATCCAAAATCTATTGGTAGCCTCCTAGCCCATGATGTCATGCTGGGAATAATTAAGGAATAGTGTGTTTATTAATGACCTACCCAAAATATTCTCAGGGATACATCAGCACAAACACACTACCCAGAACATCACTGCCACCAGTAAAAATCAGCAATAGCACTAATTTCTCATAGAAATAATGGGACAGGAAGGTTGTACTGCATACAGTTTTTCACTAGATGTTTTTAGCATTATTAAAAGCCATCCATCCATGTGTATGTTCTCACAGAAATGTTCCCAGCATTAACTTCATTGCAACAGTTTAGACAAAAGACCTGAGAGTGTTTTATTGGAAATGGCTTTCAGAGGAACAGATTATTGTCATGAAAATAAAATATTGCTATACTATAGCCTGTTTTCCATGTCTTACTTTTAAAAGAACTTTTTTTTTTAACATCAGTAAAGTTCCTACCTGTGCATTTTAGTAAGTGCACTAAACTGCACTCCTTACCATCACCAAGATAGCACCAAGACAGAAATTCACACAGTCAAAAGCAACTGGTGCAAAATCAGGCCCACAGCAGCTCTACCTCAAAAGACAGGCAGTACCTGGGCTGTGGGGAAGCAATGACACTCAATGCTATTTCCTCCACCTACAAGTTCTTCCAAGATAATTCACTTGAATTATTTAAAGATGTTTCCCCAAGAAAACAAGATTTTAATCCTATTTATTTCTTTAGGGTATTAAAAAGGAGTCTGATAAATCTGCATGTACTGCTAACAAAAGCCCAAACTCCACCTGCTGTGCTCTGGAAAGCCATGGTGGTAGAAACAACAGCCAAAGCAACATTAAGTGGTGTAAAACTGGCCAGCAAAGGGACTTGGAGGTTAAAGAAAAGACTCAGAACCTGTGGCACAACATATGAAGAACCCCAGAGGGTGTCCTGTTCCTCTTCTCTTTGACCAATGAAACGAAAGTGGATCCAGTTAGTAAGTGTATCTTGTGCAGGCCACGTATTCATCAGTTAAACTACTGAAAAAATGTGAAGTCTATTACAGATAGCTGAAAGAACTGCAGGAAAACCTTAAGAATTCATCTTATGTAATTTACCACTTGCATTGTTTTTCCAATACTCTTCAGAAGGTAAGTCTAGAATTGTTGCTTCAGGCCACTTTTAAGGGAACCATTTCAACAAATAACAGGAATACATATTAGTCTGCTCCAGTGCAAGCAAAAACACCTGCAGTAAGTCTGTGGAATTCTGTCTTTTATATCAGCAAAGCTTATCCCAGTAACTTTAATGCTCTCTATAGAACTGCTTTAAAAGCATTCCTTACCATCAGAATCTTCAAATCTGTTTTTTAAAATACATTCCTTAATTTGCTGTTGAAAAATCACTAAGAATAACAATATATTGACATATTATCCCTGGGAGTGCTAATCTTTTTTATTAGTACAACTGACTGTAAACTGATAATTACATTTGATTTCTATAATTCAGTGTGACAACTTGAAGAGCACCTTAACACGTGAAGTGAAGCTCTGGACCTAAAGGACACTGTAGAACTCCTTCAACTTCACCAATATTATCCAGAATAGCTGTATGATGTGTGAAAGCAGGAAACAAAAATAATTTCCCAGCATTGTATTTGATCAAAACAATGTACATAAAATCCTTTTGACATGGTGGCACCAAAATTTTAATTTACAGATCACTAACTGGATGGCAATGGCATGAGTATTTACACAACTGGAAGGTTGTATTACAGGTCACACTTGTAACTATGTAAAAGCAGAATGCACATGAAGAAGCCAAAAGCTGGAGATCAGCATCCTAAAGCCATAAGCCCTAAGCTCCAAATAACAGAGTGAAAGCTTGTATTTCCTACCAAGAAAATTACATGTTACCCATCAGCTCTTTCAAATAACTATTCTGACCATATTTAAAGCCAGTCCTAGAGACCAAAGCCAAATCAAACCTGTATGTTTGCAGAGACATCCTCCCAACAATCAGGGGTTTGAGTATTATTTTGCTTTGTTTGGGGGGATTTTTTTGCTGGTGTTCTTTGGGTTTAGGTTGGGGTTTGGTGGTTTGTTTATCTGACAGCAGAAACAAGGAATAATCTGCCCTGTTCAATTTTATCCAAAGATGTTAAAGTTTTCAAACCATTTCCAACTTACACAAAAGGTGAAGTGTATTGTGGGTAGATGATATAAGTAAAAGCAAATGTATTCTTTATAGAACTATGTGCAAATTAAAAAAAGAATATTGAGATGTGTAAACTGTAAGAAACTATAGGATATTTCTATCTGAGGTCTAGTCACAATCAGATGTTAACATACACAAGGTAACAAGAAAATGTAGTGCAAATTCTGTTCTCTATACCCTGAATTAAATGTTTTTCTCCTTCTACTTTACACAGAACATTGAAAGAATGTAGAAGTGGAGGGATTTTTATAACCTTGACAACTCTGCATGGAAGCAATCCCTATTTCCTCCACATGGTTTGTATGTACCTGGAGGAGGGTACAGAATATGTTTAGGGCAGAATGATTTCTTTGTAAAGCATCAAGCAAAACAGCCCCAAATCTGAAGCCTCTCAGAGTAACAGGTGTAAATTATATAACCTAGAAAGTTGTTTGTCAGTTCCTGCAAAGACACACCTACCATAATGTCTATGGACACATGCTGTTAAAATATCATCTCTGCAATAATGCTGAAGCTCAGTGTCTTTGCAAAGTAGTGGTGTTTAACAGTAACACGCTTGTAAAACAAGAGGAGAGCTTAAGAGTCAAAAGAAACAGGGAGAGCTCTACTTCATAAAATACGGAATGCAGGTCCAAGTTGGAGGCATGATTTAAAAAAAAAAATAAATTCCTGAATTTACGAAAGCACTGAAGAAGCTCACACACCCAGAAGTGAAAGCCCATGTTTTTATTACATACCTTCTTTGCAGATTATCTGCAAATCTACAACCCTCAGTCTCATAGCAATCTTTCAATACATTCTCTTATTAAATTATGTACCTTGGACATCTCTGCAAAAAAGGAACAGCTGTCAGAAGCTACTGTTTTTGCTCATTAGGATTGCAGCAAGAGAAGGAGAAAGGCTCAAGAAGACCAGTGGAAAGGCACCAGAATTTAGTGTACAGAGATGCTGGACAGAAAGCTTTAAGCAAAGCTAGGATTACTTGCCTGTGCTATAAATGATGTGATCAAAATGTAGTACCTGTTTCCTCAACTTAAATACTCTCTTCCTCTTAAGGAATGAGAAATAACTACCTTGCCTCAGAAGAAATCAGAATGAAAGGTACGCCCGTGAGAAGAATGGAATCCTCTGCATGAAGATGCATGTTCTGAAATAACAGCGGTCACCAAGATTAAGCTTTGGAGAAAGATAAATGTATTCCTGATCCAGAAACAGCTGTTTCTACCAAATTAGGAGCAGTAAAATGTCCTTCTATCCACCTCCATTGTTTAGAGCTTAAGTGGAGAGTAAACAGTGTAATGCCATTGTGAACTCTCTGAAAATAAGGCACCTATAGCAGCAGCCAAACAAAAACTTGTTTGGAGCATTAAGACAAAAACTGTAGACAAGCTGATACTTCTGTATTGTGAACACCTAGTTAAAAAAAAGGTTTTCCCCCTCTTGAAATACCCCAATCAGTACTTTTGGTACACATACCTCGAAGAATTCTCTCCTCATGGCAACGTAGAAAGTCCCAGATTCTAACAGTGCCGTCGTCAGAGCATGTAGCAAATTTATTATCCGTGGGTGAGAAACTGTTACATGAAGACACACAGCAGGGGAAAGAAGTCAGCATTTAACAGATTATCTATGCTTCTCAGACAGGGCAAAATTATACTGTAATGTGTTAGACACTGAAGGAGGCATTTGAACATAGGCACTTCTAAGTGAATACAGTGCCTGCCAAACGGCACTTCATCACAAGACATGAATTTAACATAGGATTATTATTGCACTGCAGTCCCCTGTCAAATGAGGAAAAAATCTGTCATTTATTCTTAGCACCTTCCTATCTGTGACTGCACACAGTAGTGCCTTCTCTGCAGGATGAGAAGCAACACCAATATGATTTGGTAACTGTCACCCTAGATTTTCATGTTTGGTAATACCATAAGAAAGTCACACTGCATAGAAGCACAGGAGAACAGTTCTTAGGAAAAAAACTCCTCTTCAGCCACAGGTGCTTTGCAGCAGAGAAGCAAAAAATAAGGGAAAGCTGGTTACAGGAAAATGCTACTTGGTTTAACTGTTGGGAAAAAAAACTATATAAAACAAACATACCACTTATAAGAGCAATTTGGAAACACTCCCTCTTATTACACCCCACCAACAACATGAAAAGAATCCTACAGACACATAAGCAGCTTCCAGATTCAGCAGTTAACATTGATTGATGAAAGTCACTGGAAAAGCAAGGAGTTATTTAACCAGGTGAATAGGGCCAGAACATCTCCAACAACTGACAGGCACTCAGCTTTCTTTCTGGTGCAGTGAAAGACCACGAGGGAGCCCTTGTGAAATCCTAGATCTTTATGATCAAGAAAGGGCCTAAAGCAGTAGAGAAATTCAGTGCACGGCCATGATAGTCAGACAGTAACTGAATCCAAAGTAAGCACTTCTCATAACCAAACTCTGGCAGAAAATGCTACACCCTACCAAGAAAAATGGTGACTTTAGTGGAAAGCGAGCTTGTGACAGTGAACCTTTATCACCAAGGGCCAGCACCTGAACCCAAAGAAACACTGTTTTAGCACCATTTGGGATCTGCAGCTTCTCTTCAGGCTTACTTTAAAAACATTTACTAAAAATTATATGCAGGTTTGCTCTAGAAACACCCTTCATTTACATCTTACTGATAAGTATCACTTTAGATTTGATTTTTATATAGACATTTGCACAACTGAGGCATCAACACTGAACCAAGAGAATATCCTACAATCTTCTTTTCAATGGCTTTCTTACAGTTTCAAGCTTGAAGAACCCATTCAGTATTAACATTAGACTTCTGTATGTGGCAGTCTGCGTGGGTATTTAGTATTACTGGAAGTCTTGGCTTCACCAAGCCAAGCAGTTCTTCACTTTATTTAGTGTTTTATTATTTTGTGAGAACTATGCAGGTGTTTTATTTCTGAAGGCTTTATATTTTATTCAGTTAGATTATTAAAGACTGAATTCTTTATTTGGAATGAAATTGTTGTCTTACACAGTGCGTATAAAAAGGAATAACTGATACACATCGTCACCATATAAAAATGAAAAGAATACCAGTGCAAAATGCGGCAGACAAATACATCTCTAACATATTGCAGAGGCGGATACTGGGACAATACTAATTCAGAAAGGTGCCAGCAAAACGGTGAGAATGTGGAAACAAAAGGAAGTATTGTGTTTATGTGGTGCAGGAAGTTTCCCAGAATCTGACAGAACCCATGCATTTCTGCACCCAGAATACACTTAGAGAACAGTCTAATCATGGCAATAGGTACTACAGAAAATGGTATATTGTGTATAAACCTGGCCTCTCTAATCGCCTCCTTATGTGCCTGGAACATCTTGACGTTGTTCATGTTGGACTGCCAGTATTTCACATATCCCCCGTGGTCTGCTGTCAGCATCCACATATCATTGTGTGACCAAGTCATAGCCCTTACAGGGCTGTCGTGAGCCTGCAAATTCAGAAACAGAACTTCTAGCAAACACATTCAAATACTGTCTGATCCACACAAATACTGAAGTTACTAAAGTTCCAACTTAACAGCTGCAATGAGGAAATGAGAACAATGATGATCTAATTACATTCAAGATGTTGGGGGGGGGGGAAAAAATCCCTTACTCTGTGTACAATGGTCTTCTCAATAATAAGAGTATTTGCACTTTGTTTCCAAAGCGTTTATTATTACAAATACTCATAGTACATTCTTGAGAACAGTTAATACAGCAGATGGAGGTGGAATGAGAAGCATTAAGTGAACTGCCTGTAGCCATAGCCTGGCATGGGATCAGAGCAGAATAAAAGACCTCTAAGGCTCCCATCACCAGTCAGACCACAGACCCATGATGAACACGGTGAAGATATGTTCCTAAAACATGCTCCAAGACCTCAAGGAAATACAAAGAAATCTTGACAGATTACTTTACCTGCAATATTGTTTCAAAATTGAAAGTCAGGCCATTCCATAAAGTGAACTCCCCACTAGATGCACCAGTGACCAAGCGTCTCCCCTCAGGAGTCCACTGCAAAAGAAACATTTAACTAAACTGTGCAAATATAACATTCAAGTATTTCTTCACAATTCTCCAAATAAGTCATGAGGTTCTTCAGGGACTCTGTGGAAATGGATGCAACTAAATGACTTTCTAGAGGATGTGAGAAGGCAAAAATGCAGAACTGTGCCAGAGGACTTTTGACTTTTGTAACAACAGGACAAAGCCCACTGTAAAAACAATGAAAAACTAGTTCTGAAGAAGAAACAGCTTATTGGCACCAATGCATTTCTAGCACACAATATCCATACTAAACAATACTTCTGACATCATGGAAAAGCTGTTTTAAGCGGCTATGAGATCAAATTTCCTTTCTTTTGAGGCAGATATGTCAGCTCTCTGAAATGTAATAAAGAAGGTAGGAACTGCACCTCAAACTCGGAGAGTAAGAACCCTCGTGTACTCAGACCTTACCATCTATTTTCCTAAAATCCTCCACAGAAAGACTGGACACAGAAGTAGTCCATACATTCCACATGCTCTTTTTATTTGAAGATGCTTTTACTGCCTTCTCGTTCAGTTAAGACTCAGTCTAATTTAAATTAAGACAACACAACTAAGTAATTCCAACACTGTACTCACCCTGACAACAAACACTGGGCATTTTACTTTGTTAGTAGATGTCCGAACAAATTTTGTTGTCACAGCATTCATAGGGTTGTTCAGCATTCCTATAGGAGGGACCAACTGTAAAAGAAGAAAGAAAATATTTACTAATGACATTTAAATCAGAAACTTCAAGAAAAGCATACGTTCTAAACACTCATTTCTGGAAAAGCAAGGTTGTCATTTGCAGGGGTATTACCAGAAGTAAGGTGGTAGAAGTGTTTCAAAGTCTGCGTGATTTAACAACTCGCACATCCAGAAACAGCATCTTCAAGAGCAGCTTTGCAACCTCAGTGCATTATGAAAGTTCTTATGCACAGAAATTAAAAGTGTGTCCAATTTTAAGGTCCCTTCACGGACGTGGATTCCAACAGAACAAAGTAACGTAGAGTAAAGATACCCTTCATAGCTTTAAGGTTTTTTGCAGACACAAAAATAACCTCAGCTGACATACAGAATCCTTCCTATTTTCTGGACAAATTTTATCTGCACAACTTCATCAGTGAATAGGAAAATTTTACTTACATCATTATAATATCCTGCATCGGGCTGGATCGCTCGCATATCTCGTTGGTCTCTCTGCCATACTCTATTCTGGAAAGAAGAAAACAACTCCGAGTTCATAACAGTGTACTTCATTGGTAAATAACAGATAATAAGAAACACATGGAGATCCTTATTTGGGAAATTCCAAAGCGCTCCAAGGATTTCAGAATGAACTGTGTTAAGACTTTGGACTCAGGAAAAGGAACACATGGAATTTATACTCTGTAAGAAAAGGAGTCAGGAATGTTTAAAGCGTTAATTTCATCAGACTGAAGCAACACCTTTGAAAGTGAAGCTTAACACCAGGAAAGCAGCGGTCTTATGTAACGAGGAACATTACTGTGGCACAGACAGTGGTACCCTGCTGCCCAGTGTCAAAGCTTTATATTCAGGACAAGGATTTACACCATTAGCAGCTGTGCTGATGAACTCTACATGAAATCCACGCAGGAACACGAGCTACAAAGGGACCTTCTGCACTGCAAGCATGAAGACAATGCTTTCAAATGGATGAAACTTAGAAGACAAAGGGATAACGATGCCTTCAATTACTTAAATTTTGAGAGTTGTCAAACAAAACCTTTTCAAAACCACTTCTCATTAATTTAGAATTAAATTACTTATTTTGGCTTTGTGCCACAGACCCTACCAATCTGGATCTGTGCACATATTGGAAACAAGTTACAGTTCTAGGTAAAACATTCCCAGCGTACACCACTACAGTTTGCTACACCTTCTTAAGCCAAGAGTAAATTACACATTTTTCTTGGTTGTTTTGTTTTTTTTTAATAGAACCACATCAAATTAAATCAGTGGTACCGATGCCAGAAGACAGAGATATGATTTTCTTTTTGTATGGTGTTACCATTTTAGTCAACAGAATTTTGAGGGTGCTTATTCCTGCCACAGTAAAAAGGTCCTGGACTTAAAACTGTTTTTTTAGAATAGTCCACTACTAATAGAATCTCTTTTGGGGCATTCCTAAAACATAATATGTTTAAAATGTTTGATGTTCGAACAGATCTTAGAAAACAATGGATTAGTTATTAAGAAAACCATCTAACTGTTAACACCTACAAGCTATAATCATGCACAGGCCATAGCAGATGGAATTAATTTAATCACATTTTGGCAATGTTGCCATTGCAGCTGCAACAAGGCCAGTATTTAGATTTCATTCTGCTTCTTCTAGGGTAACAGCCAGTACTCGTAGAGTGAATCTTGGATGAGAAAATTATTTCTTAAGAAAGTAATGCCATCCCATCAGGTGAACTAAATACGCATTTTTACAGAAACATTTATTCAATAAAACTTAACATTTAAGTTTTTCTCTATTTCTTAACTGTATAGAAAGGGACTTTCAGAGACTACACTGCAGGCTGAAGAGCTATTTAGTAAAATGATGAGAAAACATTTTTAGTGCCCTGATTTTGTAGGGGAAGGGATAATGGTTCATCTTCCATTTTGGGAAATTTCTATTTAAAAACAAAAATAAGAACAACTACATTATTTATGATGAGTTTTTATGAAAAGTCAGAACATTACACAAGATATTCAACTGCACACCAACTTGGAATTTCAAGACAAAACGCAAAAATTGGTATTTACAAAAAATACACAAAACGTGCAGTTTTATTGTCAATGCCCAACCTCCCCCTTTTATTCACAATATACCAAATTTACAAGCATTTGTAATTTTGGTTGAAAAAGCAGTAGTAGATCTCCCACTGTTCCAGACTGCTCTACGGAAACTGAAAAGCACAATCCTGAATATCAGGAAGAAAAAAAGGTTTCCAAACAAAATCAGAAAATGAATTTACTAACCTCCAAATATTTAATGACAGAGGGATTGTAGTCGATGGTCTTTCTGTTGACAGCTTTTCTCATGCGCTTCCCATCGAAGGTGAGCTGCTGCATTGCCTGCTGCTGTGCAAAATCAGGCCTCTTGTAGAACAGCTGCCGAGGCGCCTGGTGCTGGAACCTCGGCATGTGGAAAAACCGGGGCGGGGAGCCGATTTCTGTGGCCATGGCTACGTCCTCCCTGAAAGACTGCAAAAAGTGAAACACTACGTTATCACAATCACGACAAAAACCCCACACTAGCATCTCCCCTAACTTAAGTTTACAAGGATGACTAACAGCTTTCTTCGCAAAAAAAAACATTTGCAGATTCCTCTGAATAATTATTTTCCCTTGTACCACATAACACCAACATCAAAGCAGTCAAATACTTCTGTTCTCCATCAAGAGGAATTCTGTATTTAAGTACATCACTATTAAGTTTGCATTACCATCCCTAAACTAAAAATGTGCAGGAAAAGAATGTCCTCAGTAAAACAGTGCAAATAAATGCAAGAAATGGCAAGATCCTTCAACAGAGGATATTTCAGATTCAGTATAAAAATAGGAAACACCACAATAATCATAAATTAATTTAACTATTTAAAAAGTTTTCAAATGTTGACTCAACATCTTATTCTACGACATAAAAATAAAATTACACTCCTTTCACACAACTTCTTGTAAATGGACCACAAATCACATTCTACCTGTAGGTATACTTTCAGTTCTGTTACTGCAAAATAAATGAATTACATCTTTAACAAGGCTTAGTAAATATAACTAAGACTCACTGAGAATGTTAAGAAAATGTGAAGGGCAGGGAGAAAATTTCAATATTCAGAATTTTTCTGACAGAGGAAAATGAGTGTAAAACCTAATTTTTCAGTCTAAGAAATCCTTAAATGATGAGATCAGAGCAACTCCTTCAGAGCTGAAAACTACAATATACACAGTCTTTAAAGAATATACTAACTTCAGACTAAGCACTGACACATGCTGAACCAATGAAAACTCAAACTTCATTTTGAACATGTTCTCCCCCACATCCTGAACTCGCTTTGGAAAACATTTTAACCAAAAGAAACTAGCACTGTCATCAAAGGAATTCAAAAACGCCTAGAAACCTTCCTTTGCACAAAGGGTTAAGTGTTTACACAGAAGCAAAGTGCATGTAATAAAAGAAAAAGAAAATAGCATATTTCTTTTTTAAAAAGATTACATAATCTGCCTGTAAATTCATGAATGTACTTTCCTACGTAGTTAAAATACTCATATCCTCAATTTGAAAGAGCTGAAAAGTTGTTTCACTGCCAATTTTAAAATTTTATCTTGCTTTTTTTGATCCCAATAGTTAAAAAACATTTCCATTTTTAAGTAGCAAAATAAAGCTAAGATAGAGCTGTTAGATGTAAGAGTCTGTTTAAAAGCAGTTCAGAGTTTGATTCTTTTTAAGAGATTATATTTCTAATCACTAGGAGCAGGTTGCCCTTTAAATAAATATCAGGCAGTTTGCTGGCACAGAGCAGTGAACAACTCTGCAAACTTAAGACTTTACACACTCCTTTTCATGATAACAAAGTGCGACAAGCCAGCTATAAAACAAGCTACCTACAATACCCAGCTCCTCGCTACACTAACAGCTCTGACACTAAAGCCATAATGACTATTCTCCATTCAAGACAAACCAGTCCAAACTAAAACAGCACATTTCCTTAAATGAGGTAAGGAAATTTAACACCTTTGGCAGGTGTAGCATCCTATTAGAACAACTTGGTAACTGGAATGAAGGGAGGGGGGAAGACAGACAACAGCTTTAAAAAAAAAAAACCTTCATCTGGTGGCTGGAAGGCTCATTTGCCTGAAAGTTGCCCCATATCAGGCATACCAGGTGGTCTAATCAGGCACCACATGTCTCCAAACACCCTGCTCCAGACCACCACTGTAACAATCAACTACTACAACAATAAGGTTGTCTGAAACAAGGTATCCAAACTTTCTCATACAGGAATTACTTCAAGTCCCTCTAACACCATCTCGAATTCTCTTACAACTTGTCAGGAGGCATCAAACTGTCCTACAGAAGGTTTCAAGTGTTAAATATCAAAGGTAAAATTTTATTGTTGGGGGTTTATATCAAAAAAGAGAAAGCGGCTTCTTCAAACGAGCAGAACAAGCTGGCATTAAACATACAAGTCCATCAAGTCTCCTAAATGTAGTTATTCAATAGTCAGAGGAAAAAACCCAACAAAAACAAATGCAATCAAAAAAACCCCACAAAAACCAACAACATACCACCAGACCCAGAAACCCAGATGACATTTCCAGTACTACTCAAGTCTGAAGTTTGACACTCCCTTATGCCAAGCAGTGCTCTAAACCAGACGGAAGACAACATTTTTCCAAAAGCATGCTTCTATACTCTCTAATAGGCAATGCAAAAATAAATGTCAAGAACTGAGACCAAGAATGTGGACAAAGATATATGCTGGGGCTTCAAAAAAAAAAATTTGATCAGCTATATTTGCAAGAAAACATTACATAAAAATCCCTTTTTAGGAAAACACTACAAAGCAACATGTTAATACTTTATTTTCATGTTCCAGGAAAAAAAAAACCTGCTGAAGAAATTTTCTGCATTACTATCACTGGCAAATAAAGCACTAAGTGTGATATGGGTCAATTTAGATTGCAATAGTTTTAGGTGAGTCCAGCGTCCAGCTTAAATTAGCATAAACAACCTTCACTTAAGATGCAATCCATATCAGCAAAAACTAGGACCGAAGGCATAAACATATTCATTACACCTCTTCATGTCTACAGATCCTTCCACACTCATGATTATGACAAGATAATAAGTGACATTACAACTACAACAACATGACAGGGGAGATGACACAGGATTAGAAAAACGAAGCATTTATATCCTGTTCCTTCAACTTTTGAGATCACTGCCTCTATCACAAAAAGCCTTCTACCCTGCATTAATGAACTCTGGAAAAAGTATTGTTTAACCAGCTGCTTAGGAACATTTTCCTCAAATAATTGCTTCAAATATTACATTTTATCCAGATAATATCCTCATCATGTCATGTGTGCATATGACAAGTATATAATCTGTGAATAGATCTATAAAAAATGTGTGCACACACATACACGAGTGCATATACACACCAGGTGAAGCTTCCAAGCAAAGCAGCTTTAGAAATAAATGGTTTTGGCACACAATTATCAAATGAAAATAGAACATTTTTTCCCAAAGACCTCTACTCCAGTCAGACAAATATACCCATTTAATGCTTAACTTATCAGTATCCTACTTGATCTTTTGTTGGGACAAACCAAAGCCTCAACAGGCTCTCCTTAAGATCTTTTTTATCAACTACAACATCAGAATTCAGCATGTCTATTAGCTAAACCTCCTTTTGTATTGGCAGTGTGAGCAGAAACATACAAACAAATATTGGAGGACACTCTGCAATCCAGTGTAGTAACATCTGATTTCCTATTTTAAGCAAAGTACCAATTTTTTTTCTTTATTTTAGAGTCCACCAACAGGATTTTAATGGAAGAAACCGTATTTTCCCTAATTCACACAATTAGAAGCAACAGCAAGATTTGTTTCCAACATCTGGCATAAATCAGCTCTTACTTTATTGTTTCTGGACATAAATGTTACCACAACCAATTGCTTTTTCTTCTAGTTCACTGCACCCTTATCATAACGTGAACTAAGTTCATTTTTGTATTCCATTTTTCCATGCATCCTTATCAGTTTTCCACTTTCTGTCCCCATGAACACCCCTTTCAAAGCTTCACACATTTTGAGACATAAATGTATTTGGGTTTATAGAACAACAGAATTAAAAATGAAAAAAACTCATGATAATCTCACACCCAGAGCAGCATGGTGTTAAGGAAGATGGATTTGGGCACTTCCTTTGCTTTTTAAAATGAGCAGAAAGTCACGTACAGTATTAGCTGCAGAAGACACTACTTAATTCACATACCCAGATAAGGCTATAAAGGTAATACTGGCACTTAATGTGGTAGCATTGTTACTTTATCATCTTATTTGGATATGGTTGTTCCTTTTATACAAAAATGCATTTTGCATTAAGTTTTGAAAATTGACAGATTCCGACTTCAACCATGCAATCAAAGCAATTCACACTTAACTTCACTAAATCAAAATAAAACGAATTAGACTACTCAAAACAAACTAAAACCACCAAATGGGTAAAGCTTGGAGAAAGAGAGTCATGGCTTTTATTAAATACATCACTACTTCTAGATAGCTCAATACTACAAAAAAAAAAATCTGATTTATGTATAATCTTGACATATTTCATATGGTTTAAGCAAAAAATAAAGCTCATCATTAATGAAGTGCAGTAACTGGTAACTAAAACATTCTTGCCTATTTAATAGCTATTTTTAATTAAAGGTAAAGTAACTTGGGTGAAATACAGTGAGTTATAAACTGAACATGTCAGAAGAAAAGTATGTTTCCAAATGGTAGCAAAGAAGGTTATGCTGCAGAGCGCAAGCAGTCAGTTACTTTTCAAACCCTATGCTGCCACTAAACACAACATGCTGAAGCTTAAAAGCCATTGAGCCTGAAATGGCTAAAGCAGTAAAAGAAAATGAGTGCTAAAAATTTCCTGAGTGTATCTATATAGTACTTCTTTAAATGTGTATTAGTTCTACTACAAAGTACACACAGACTTTAAAACAAGCACTTTTACAGTGTAACGGAAACAGTGAAAATTGGTAGTAATTATTTGCAGTGCAAGTTCAAAACCTGGTTTGGGACATTCAGTGCAAAACACAGGATTGAAGAAGAACCATCTCAGCTTCCTGAGGCCTAAGAATAAGATAAGAACACCACAATGCAAAGGCACCTTACCAAGTTTATTGTTCAATACAACTTTATTTAATTAGCAAAGCACTTTTACATCTACAAGGTAGAGATAACTAACTTCCTCTCAGTAGCATCTTTAAATTAAAGTCCTACTGCCAATAGTCATCTCTGAGAAAACATCTCTACATTTTTTAATTTGCGTATTAAGAAATCTATAAGCACATCTGAATAAACATACCTGTTCTGAATAACAATCATAGCAAACACAATTTAATGTTATTCCTTTCCCTCTTTTACAGAGTATCAACACCTAATATCCGCATTCCAAAAGATCTGCCTTTCTTTTGTCCTTTGGGAGAATGTGCATCTCTGCTCTGGAGACCAGCAGTGGATCCTTCCATGGCTTCCCCTTCCTGAGAAAAGCTCTTTCTTGGTCTCCTCATCCAGCCTCTTGCCTTTCTTGGGAATCCCACCTCTTCCCAGTGCAAAAGAATTATGTGAAAGGATATTCCAAACATAAATGTTCAAACTTTTGCCATCTTCAGCAACCATGTTTTCGAAAATCAAAAAAAAAAAAAAAAAAAACACCGAAATAAACATGCATGTACACACACACCATTTC
Organism: Struthidea cinerea; assembly: GCA_013397865.1. NCBI lineage: Eukaryota > Metazoa > Chordata > Aves > Passeriformes > Corcoracidae > Struthidea > Struthidea cinerea. The sequence goes on along the minus strand of VZTI01000139.1, from coordinate 2,379,824 downwards.
TCTATTACACAGAAACAGACCCAGCCATCCTGGTTAAAGATAGAGAAGAGTGACAGACAAGTTCTTGAAATCATAACATTTCCAGGCAGGGGGTTACACAGAAAAAAAAGGATTCTTCATTTCTGCAAACCATTTAATTTTAAGTAAACTGTCTTCCAAATATTTTTAACTAAATTAGATAGACCCAAAATAATTTCTCTTTTAAACAGAAAGTGAACCTGAGCAAAAGATTTGTTCTCAGTCAGGGTTTCTACATCTCCCTTGCTTCACTCACTGACAGGAATGGAGCAAGAGAGCTGCAGGTATGCTTAAAACCTAGAAGGATCAGAAAATCACATTACCAAAGCCACTGTAAAACCAGCACTAGCAGCAGCAAGCTTCTACCACATTTTTCTGAAGATACACTTGAAATCTGCCAAAACTAATTTGCACGTCTGCCAATGAATTAATCTCTCACAGCAGACGAGATTTTGTTACTGCTCCATTCAGATGCCATCATTTTTCTGAAGATTAATCTTACATTTCCTTCACTGCACACAAGGAAAATCCACTCACAAAACACAGACAAAAATATGAAAAAAAAAAAAAAAAACACTATGCCAAATTGCAGATGTAGTGAAGAACATATTAATCTGACCAGTTCCCCAAATTGCTTTGTGTTTCAATTTCCTACTGCATTGGAAGAACATTTAATCGGATTCACAAAACAAGATTACCCAGTGTCTGAAAATCCTACCTCTTTGTGAGACAAAAAATCAAAATTCTCAAGTAATTTTGAGTACTTCCCTTATTACATGTAGGTTGTATTATTTTTATTTTAGAACAGATTTGAGACCGATTAAGCTGTTTCATTAGAACATAATGGTATCTTTTCCACCAATTATGAGAGAATTGGTGTATTAAGCAGGAATACAAAATTAGTTTAAAAATTAGATTCAGTAATTAAGTGCAAAGTTGCCCAACTTTTTAGTCAAAACCAGACCTATAACAGTAAAAAAAACTGTGTAAGGTTCTTGACCTCTGAGTATTTAAAAATCTTATTCCCACTTTTGAATTGCATAAAGGCACTGCAGCGTGCATTTTTGTGCATTTTTATATGCATATCTCAAAAAGCTTTCTACAAGGCATGCAGATACGAATACAGGAAGTTTAAACTTAAAACCAAAACCATTCTTACAACTTGAGAGACTCCTTAATTATCTACAGGTGCTAGAGGTCCATAATACACCAAAACAACGAACTCAAGGCAAAAGTACTGACCTTTGTTATACAACACTGCTATTATGCAACATCCCTATTCTCTGCAGCAAGCACATTTTCCCTGGGCTCTGCTGCTGTGCTCCCAACATACATCTGCAGCCATTCTCTATTGTATTCTATTTGTGAACCAAACTTTCCTAGAAATGGGGTTTAAATTCTGACCACGCAAATCATGGGGAAGAATTTAACAGCTTTCCCCATTTCAGTCATTTTGCTCCAATAGAAAATGTAAAAAATAAAATTAAAATCTCATTCTTCATTAAAATTGCAGAAACATACTTAAATTAATAATTGTCTAAGTCAAAATAAACTAAACTACTCTGCCCAAAAGGTTCACAGATCTGTTCTTATTTGGAAGTACTCCAAAGCTTTTTGTTTTATGCACAGTCCAAAATCTATGGCACTGGCAGGATCAAAAACCTAAAATGCAGAAGCACTTTTTTTCCCTTTTAACTTCAGTTCTGTACTTTCACAATGCCCAGCTTCATCACAAAGTTCAAACCTTTGGATTTTCAACAGGACCCAAACATATACACACACACTGTATAGAGTCTAAAAGGACAGAACATGCAACATGGCAAAATGTGATTAAGTTGATGCAGTTTTGGATTCAAAGGGTTTATTCCCTGCAGGAAAAGGAGTGCTGATATTTAATTGACAAAAAGGGCCTGCACCTTTTAAGTTACACATAAAAACACACGATGCTCAAGAACTTCTGAAACAGTAGATCAAAATTACAGACAAATGGAGCTATCTAAAATCCCAAGGGAGAGCATCTTCAAACAGCCAGTCTGAAAGTCTTGGTTACAGCCTGGGGGACAAGCTTCAACAGTTGAGCCTGCTTGGCTGCATGTAAGTTACACATACCTTAACACTTCCTTTTAATTTTGGATTTCTAGCTCTCAACAAGTACCTAATAATCAAATCACAAATGTTCCTCATTTTATGCTCAAGCTGATCCCTTGACTCATTCCAAAGCAGTCATATTTACAGATCATGTGCTTACATACATTATGAAAAACCCCCAAATTACTTCAGTTCATAGGCCTCAGACAGCTCCTGCTTTATCTCTCTGGCTACAGTAGAGAAAACTGCTTTCAGGAGTTTAACAGCCTGGAATCATTGCCTTTGTGCCCCTCGAAAAAGCAACTTCTGTGAGCTAAAGTTTCTTGAGCTGTACTTCAAAACAAACATGGAAGCAACCACGTGCAGCATGAGGACACGAGACAGATTGCACCTCAGCTAGAAGACTGACAGGATTTGGTTTGCTGCCATGATTTTACTATTACCTTGGTTTTACCTCAAAGTTTATTCACAATTTTTTTTTTAATAAAACATTCCTCCTCCCTCTAAACTTCCCAAATACCCCTTTATCTCACCTCCTGCTTAGTATTTATCAAGATTTGTATTATCACCCAAACTGTCTTTAACTGTGAGTCCCTGTGATAACAGCAATTCATCTTAACTAGGTGAAGACTCACAGCTTGATTTTCAGGCTGAAGTGATTACTGATGCTGCCTTACCTTGGAGCTGCTACTTTGTCAGGAAACAAAACTTTAGGACTGATGTTTAAATCACACAAACATGCCATGACAAATACTAAAAAAATGACGTATGGAAAGTAGTTAAAAAAAAAAAAAAAGCTAGTCTTCCATGCTAATCCTAAATATCAACACACTCTTCAGCTGGTTAAAACATGGTGAACAAAAAGTCACAGATGAACCTCTGTGAGATGCTCCTCCCAGCTTCACTCAATATGCAGTTGGCCTTACTTGTGAGGAGAACATATTGTTGTTGCCTATTCACTTGGCATTGACTGAAGCTCTCTGGTTCTCTCCTGTGAGCCTCTGCTGTGCAGCCATTCTGCAGCTTGTACAAATCCATGAGGCTCTGCCTGCCCATGGAGAACTCTGCAGGTCTAGGTCTCCTTGCTGATTTCCAGGTGTTCCTGGTGACCCATTCCTCAAGTCCCTCTTGACTCAAGTACTACTGTTAGGTACATAATGCGGTGGACAGGGACAGGGAGGAGCAGAAAAAGCAACAAGAAATTCTCCAAAAAAATTCTTCAGAGGACTTTATTTAGTCAGTGGAAGGGAAAAGGACTAGAAGGACTACGGCAGTTTGTAGGGCAAAACTTAAGTAGGGAAACACAGCAAACTGTCTTTGCTTCAGGAACAACCTACTGAAATTCTCATGAGTAAGAAAACAAAGTTCATATAATCTAGCAACAGTTTGATTGTCTTCATTCACACTATGGAAAAGAAACATACACTTTAATATACTAAACATAGTTGAGTATCTGAGACTATAAGAGTTGCAAATTCAATGCTGACAAGATACCAAAGCCTTTTTAGTAAAATTTGGGAATTAGTAAGAGTAACTTGTTACAAAGATTTACTTTTCACAACCTCTATCTGTTAAATGATTACCAAACATATCCAGAACTCTTGCAATGTTTGCTTTTGCATAGAAGAGAAGTTGCAAGCATCAACAGAATTAATAAAATCTTTACTTCATGACCCCAGGAATACTCACTCCCTGCCCCTCTCTCCCTCCTTTAATATTACTCAGGCCCATCTTTTGACAAAGCAATGCTGTTTGCCATACCAGTTTCTGGGCCAAATAAAGGCACAAGAGTGTCTTAAGTTTCTATAATTACGCAACTGAAGTCTGGAAGGGGTAGCGGGGGCAGGATGATAGTGCTATCATGTATGATCAGGTGAAAAAATGTGCCTTTATATGGTGAGAAGTGTAAGAAGGTTAAAAAAACCAAAAAACAACTAAAAGCAATGCTTTCCAGCAGTTATTAACTGTATTTCAAAGATCCATTTTCTACTTCTCTCTTCAAAAAGAGATTTTATACTTCAGTAGAAAACTCCAAGATAAAAGAACTTTTTATTTCGCTGCATATTTTAATGGTAAAATCCATTCACCACCGATGTCTATACCCTAACTTGCATCCAGAGGTGGAGACTTTGGGCAACAGAGCCCTCACCTTCTGGGGACCTCAAGGTTATTTATATAGCTCATGTATTCAATGTAAGGAAGGAAGAGACTAAACCACACTGCAGAATACAAGGCCTATAGCATACTACCCTACAATATTTTCTTCACAATATCCAAAAAGACTTTTTAAGTGATTTTTTAAATTCTCTTCTCATAAAAAGATGTAGCAGATGCACACATACTTATCCAACACAGGAAACTTATCTGCCCCAACAGCAGAGTAGCTAAATTAGCAACTATGTTTATAGCAAAATATGCAAATTAATACCTACAGTTGTTATGCCTAGACTTAGCTAATAAAGAGGCATCCTCAAGCAAAAGTAGTGGAATTGCAGCAAACACTTCAAACCTTATTGAATCACACAATGCTGCTAAACAAGCCTTATGGACTCTGCTAACTAGCAATGCTCCCCATTTTTGACTTACTGTTGAAGCCAAGGTGTTTAAAACAAAAAAAAAAAAAACCAAAAAGTCTGAACAAACACCTGCTAAATTAAGGAAACAGTCAAAGAAAACAGCACTTCTAAAACTATTTTGATCAAATAAAGTTCTGACTGAAAATTAGTTATGTGGATGAAGATCTTCAGAACTGTAGTTTCTCACTATCTGCTTCAGTTAAGATTTAAAAGTCTAGCATATATGCAAACTATCTGCTACAGTTAAGATTTAAAAGTCTAGCATATATGCAAACTATTCTTTTGCCACAGTTTGGTGTGGAAGATTAATGCATAACCCCTGTTTGCTAGTGGTTAGGCTAGAAACTGTTAAATCCCACGAGGAACAAACTTACAATAACAAAAAATAAACAGTGCTGTTTATCGTAGTTTCAAGCTCCCAGTGTATAAAATTATAGATAACACTTGAGCAGTTTTAAGTTTTTCAGAAACTCACCTGTTTTCAAACATAACCAACCTAGATATTTTTTCTATAACAAGAAACTTTCAATACTAGAACACTTTCTAAGCTGATGGGTGATGTATACACATCTCATACAACCGAAAATTAATTAGAAAGAAATACACTTTCTTTTAACTGGAATCACAGAGCCAGTTTTTTCCAGGAATATGTTTTCTGGTCTTTGCTTGTGGATTATGAGACATGCAAATGCCTGTATAAGGTTATGAATATGTATGTATAGACAGATAGATATATACACACACTGCTAAAAGACCACATTTAAGTACTTTAGTAAACAACCTTTGCTTTTACCATTTAGTAGAGTTCAATAAGAGCACGAGATCATCTTCTGTATCCACACATTTCTCAGTAAAGGAACATCAAGCTCACATACATCCAGCTCACACAAAGCCTTTCAAGGAGAAAGGGTTCAGTATCAGATTCTCCCTAAATACAAGAAGACTCAAGCTCCCTATGAGAATGACAATTCAGTAGACCGGTGCATCACTAGAGAGCTTCCGTTTTGAAAGCTGGAATTCTCCAAAAGTCTAAAATCCCTTGGCATTTCTTTCCTACTTCATATCTCCTGCCTCAAGAGTATCAGCAAGTTCTCCTGTCCAAAGCAGCAGTCTCATCACCAGTTCTAGGTCAGTAGTTTCATCTTACTACACAGAAAGCTTGGCAGCTGTGGCTTATTATATCAATCAAGAGTCTACAAAAGATATTACTAGAAATAGCTACTTCATTTATTAGGCTTAGATTTGCTAAGGAGACCAAAATATTTGCATCCATCCGTAGAAAAAGATTGCAAAATATGGTTTGATGACTAATTTTAGTATGACTTAGCTCCAAACTCCGTAACTGAGAAACAACGCAAATACTGCAGAATGAACGGACCATATCAATACTCATTCAGTCTGCACTCCTCCTCCTTGCAATTCTGCGCAATCCCCAATTTTTCTTGTGGTATAACCATAGCATTTCACTAGTTTTAAGTTTTGTCAGAAATTCTCACCTGTTTTCAAACATAAACAAGCAAAGAGGTGCAATGGTTTGCTTGCAAACATGGCCCAATAGGAAGAAATTTTCAAAGGTAAGTGATGATTTTTACTGGAATGGGGGAAGGAGGACAAGGGTAGAGTCATCACTGCTTATTGTGACCACACAATTTAAGTGCAGCAACAGCTACTGAGGGAACTTTGGCACTGAATTGCTGAGATGACCCAAATCCAAACTAAAACTGCTGAGACCAAAACCAAAGCAGCCCTGGCTTGACCCCAACTGTGTGTTCCCTCCCATGACCCCTCCTTCAAGCCAACATGAACATCTGATGACCACACTGGACATGCACCTAAGAAACTGCTCTTTGTTATGAAGCCATTTTTGCTAATATTGGTGAAAACTCAGAGCAGCCTGTCAGGCAACTGACTGTTGAGTTCCAGGGAATGACTCTACTGATCCAGGAGGAAAACCAAAGGATCAGAAGCAGGGGAAGTTACCACTTGGCAATGCCATGCCAGATTAGACGACTGCAAAGGCCCACAGCCTTCAGGCTGTAAATCCAGCACTTCCATTAGCTGGACCTGTGGTGCTACCTAACCAGCTCAAAGTGCAGCTCCTATGAAACTCAAAACTGCAGATGAGTACTCCTGTACCCACAGTAAAATACAAGTCACTGTGCTGCCAAAACTTCACCATTAACACAAAACTATACCAAACCCATAAAATACTATAGACTCCTTGTTATCCAGTCTCTGGCCTCTCTTTAAAAAAAAGACACATTAACATATTCTTTTGTATCATGTTTCTTTTGGATTTGCAATAATGATTTAAAAGAATCCTCAAATGCTTAAACCGCAGAAACATGGATTAATTCAAGTACCCATGTCCTCATACTGAATTGTATAAAACTGGTATAAAGAACTGATCAGTGACAACAAATCTATAGCTCTAGGACAAAACTGCTTTTGGCCTATCCCACCATGCCATTCAACTTCATGGCACTCACTTTTGGGTAAAGTCACAGGTGAGTAACTAAGAGACACCTAAATTCCAAATTTCTTGACCAACTGCTTTGATTTAAGACTTGGTGCTGTAGATGTGATCATAATTTTAGGGATGTATTTTCAAAGAGCTGATCTGTCATATCAGAACAGTGCACACTGCCTTGCAACACACTTACCATCCCCCAGTGCACCTTAAGCCAGTGCTACGGCAGAGACAGGTATTTGCCATCACCTCCTCTTTCCCACCTCACTGGTTCCAGAACCAGTGTTTCTAACACACAGGCCAAAACAGAGAAGTGAGCCAGACTAAACACAAACATCCTACTTCTGCTCACAGAAAGGGTCCCTCTGTACAGCCACCTGCACCACCGTATCAGCTCTGGTACCAAAAGCGGATAGGCAGAAGAATACTACGATTTTAATTATTTAAAAGGACGAAAAATTCGAGGTTAAATAAAATTTACAACTACACGGATAATACTTTCAAAGCTTCAAAAGTTAATAGATGTATTTTTTTGAACCAACATACTTCATTATACTGAAGACTAATTAAACAGCACAAAGAGCTCATATGGCATGTTATTGTTCTTAGCATCAAAATCAACTAACAAAGGGAACAGAAAATTGGAAGTGTTCAGATTTACCAACAGTGTATGGAAAAAAATCCTATATAAAGGAAAAATGAAATTGAAGGCAAACTTCTAACTCTTTTTCTGATAGGAAAAAAAAAATGTACCAGGGTTACTTGATGCAATATACAAGAGAGGAAGAAACGTTTTCATTTGTGTCTAAAGAATATGAAAAATTGCTCACACTTTTTAGTATTCTATATCTATATGTGTAAGAACACTTACATGCAATTGTTTGAAACAACACAAGCTTTATCAGGGTTACACAACAGTGACATTCAACACTGCAGAGCAAGTCTTTCCTTCTACTAGGGAGAGAAAATGTGATAGAAGCCACAATTAGTGAAACTGCTTAGAACAGAACCCCCAACTTTGGTGTAGAGGTAGAACAGGAACAGTATCAGTTAAATGAGTTTCAAAGCACTAACTTGGTCTCTAGTGCCCCTCCATACATGAAGTGTGCTGACTGAGACCTGATCACTGCACACCACTGAGCAGGATCTGTAATCACTGTGAACACACTGCCTCGAGAGCAAACGTGTTAGCAAAAGTACTATTACCACACAAGAGAAACCAGCCTGCTTGCTTTCCTGCTAAATACACACTTCATACCCCATTTCAAGTTTCACAAGAGCATGACTGGTACACCCAGCCTGAATGTGGAGAGCAGGTTCAACCAGAAGAGACGTTATGAAATGCTGAGTAGCTTTTTTGAATACCAGTGAGCAAGAACAGATTGTTGGGAAGTTTAGCACCATTTGGAAAACAGGGGACCATGGATGCTCCAAACTGAAGTAAAATTAGTAGCAAAACACAAATCAAAACCAATTAGCTATCAAAAACCCAACTTCTCTGCTCTTACCTTCAGATATTTTCTATAATAAGAAGAGAAAACCAAGGTTATCTTAAAGTTTTAATCTTTTGAAAGACCCTTAGCACATCTCCTCCCCACCACCAAGCTCTAACAATGTTCATTTTCTGTATTAACCACACCAACCAGGCCCGCATATCTGTTCTTTCATTTTCAATAACAAAACAGTACAGTATCAGGAATGTAAATATGGTAAATAAAGAACAAATTTTGTAAAATTCACAAACACACTGCAGATAGCTTCCAGCTTGTCTTTACAAGTAGTTTTCTAAATTATAACCTCTATCTGATCAAGGCCAAAGCAATTTTCATTTCCAGTGTTACTGAACCAACTCTTGAAATTCCCTAGATATGTGGCTAGCAGATGCACAAAATGAAATATTTTGCATGGAATCATCCCAGTACAAAGTTAAACTGTAGTCCCTCCATCAGCCTAATGTCTTTTCCGTGACTGTGTTTTTCAGGTGAGTCAGAAGACTCATCTGCTAGGGATAGGAACAAAACAGGAGACTTCTTATTCCCTCCTCAGATCAAGGTCTCTCTGCTGCAGCAAAAGAAGGCATTCCTAGTACCTCTATCTCAAGCACAGTTTAGGATGATTAGGCTTTCACTTCCTGTGATGATATCACAAATACAGTACTGATGAGAAGTTTTCAATTCCAACAGTCCAAACAGTCTAACATTTACTGCTCCAAGGGTTCAATGGAGGACCAACACTTTGGGCAACGGGGAAAGGCTGTCACTGTTTGTAGTGACTGATATTTAAATCAAAAGGTTTTAGCATCTCTAGGAGTAGTTACTCATATCTAACATTCTCTGCAGCTCTAAGGTTCCCGCCCCCCCCAGTCTCTCAATACTTTCATCTATTTTCAGTATGTACATTTTCAGATCTCCTCATTAGAACTATTACAACACAACTGAACAAGATGTTAAGAATCAGATTTTTGAAATATGTTTGGTAATTATACATTCTCAGAGTAAGAGAATGGCAGAATATTGCAGTAAATCACTGAGAAGTAAATGTCAGTTTACTTGAAAAGGAATTTAGGAGCAGGGAACCCTGAAGTATTTTGGCACAATGCTTTTTGCATACTATAAACTCTCTGACACACAATATTGCCCCTCTTAAAGGAAGGATAGAGCAGTCTGAGTTAAGCATAAAAGAATAAACATATGCTGCAAGAAGGATGAGGGACTACTGCCTACAGAGAAAAACAGACTCTGAAACAGTACCCACAAACTGCAAGTAAGGATATAATGAGGTACAAGACTTGTAGAGCACAGAACTACTTACCTATGACAATTTTGTCAGACAAACAGACGTGTTCAAGCAACTACTAATACTAAAAAATACTGTATTTGAGACCATACAACTATCTACTCCTAACAAAGAAGCTAACAGTCAGCAAGAGAGAAATAACATACATCTCCATGGAAGAGAAGTTCAATGAGTTCTCACCAAGAGAAAAACGCCGAGCTGTTTTTTTTTCAAGTTGGACAGGTCCCCTACGTTTGCTACCCATGCACAGGCTGATGAGTCTCAATCAGTGGAATGTGACACCACATGATCATTAGCCCCTCCACCATGCCAGCACAAGCAAGTGCCTGCTGCACACGACTGTGTGTTATTACATTGCAGGGAACACATTCGGGCAACAGTGTTGTTGTACAGCATTATGCAGTACAAAATGTGAGCAACAGCCCTCTCGGGATCCAGAAGAAAACCGAAAATAGTGGTTTCCCAACCTGTTATCAATGTTTATGAGTCCTACAGAACTAAGACCGGTCTTTACTGGCAAATGCAGTTATCTCACTTGGCATTTGAGAAGCTTAAATACTAACCAGTCTGTGGCTGTTTCTTCTCTCGCCTTAATACACTGAGGATTACCCTTGTGAAGGACTACATAAGCAAGAAATTCGAGATATCTAACACGGCCCGTGCTTCCGCTCAGACCCAAGGCGAAAGGAAGAATAATATTAAAAAACAGTAAAATTAAAAGAAGTAGAAAAAGGCACAACTGAGAGACTCGGGCGAAGTCACCAACAGACACCTGTGCAGTAGAGAGGAGAGGGGCCCTGCTGTCCACTTCCAGGCCCGGTCCTCAAGCACACCCCACCATGGGGCCCGGCCGCGGCGCAGAGCCCTAGCTCGGCTCACGCCGCTCCCCAAGGCGCCCCGGCCCGGGGCCCCCCTGTCCCCGCCGGCGACCCCCGCCCTGCCCCGGCCGCGCCGCTCCGGGGCCGCGGCCTAAAGATGGCGGAGGCGGCCGCGCTTCCCTGGCTACTCACCCGCCCCGCCCCGCCCCGCCCA
>VZTI01000139.1:2343049-2362246 GCA_013397865.1 Struthidea cinerea | reverse complement strand
GGGAACGGCGCTGCCCCGGCGGAGGGGCGGGAACGGCCCTGCCCCGGCTGAGGGCTGGGGGGGCGGCTGCTTCTCCCGCTCCCTGAAGGACCGGGGGCTCATTCTATCCTGGGCATTGCTGAGTATAAAAGAGCTCGGTTGCCGCTGTGGGGCACCGAGAGGAAGCAGCGGGAGTGGGGAGCCCGAGTGCTCTCTCAACAAAACAGCCCTTAGAGGTGTGTTTAAGCTCGCTTAGTAATTAGCTCCTTTTAGAGAGGGAAAGCAGTGGGGTGCTGAACGTTGTATGTATGAACAGAGGGCAAATCGCCGTGACAGACCAGGACTCTGCAAGTCCCTAACAGGAGGGTGTAGCCGGCTGGGGGGCGGCCTCTTCTCGCAGGCAACAAGCGACAGGACGAGAGGACACGGTATTAATGTGCGATAGGGGAGGGTTAAGTTGAACATCACGAAGAATTTCTTCACAGAAAGGGTGATTAGACATTGGAGTGGGCTGCCCAGGGACGTGGTGGAGTCACCGTCCCTGGAGGTGTTTAAGGAAAGATTGGAGGTGGCACTCAGTGCCATGGTCTAGTTGATAGGGTGGTTTTCACTCAAAGGTTGGACTCGATGATCTCAGAGGTCTCTTCCAGCCTAATCGATTTTGTGATCGTGAACCCAAAGTCGTACAAGGCACGAACCAGGGCCCGAGAGCTGGAGTGCGGGAACACTCAGGGAAACAGTACTCATCCTTCACGTGAGCAAACTCTTCTTCTGCTCTGTCCTTTAGGAAATAACCAAAGAGCTCAAAACTGCGCTGGTGTCCCTCGCCAGACTGCACAGCAGCAGCCGTTTGCCCAGGAGCACCTGAGGGTTCCGAGGCATCAGATGCGTCTTTACACCAGTGGATCAGGCAGCTACAACCAGCTCCATTCTGCTACCGGAACACTCTCCTGCTAGAGAGCAAACCCCAACCTCAGGAAAACTGTGACTGTGCCAGAATTTCTGTCTAGCTCACTGTGATTAATAGACCTCGGACTGTAAGGAGGGAGTATTGATATCATAAATAACACACTTCATAAGGAAGGTTAATTTTCAGACTATCCAGAAGCAATCTACAGACCTCTAAAAGTCATAGGCAGGCTGAAAATGAAGATAGTTCTCCCAACACTGCCAGCAAAATAACTTACGGAGCAGTATTTTCCCTAGAGAGCTCACATGTAAGTGCCTAACCAGCCTAAGACTCTTAAAGTAATCATCTTATCAGCCCTTACTATGTCATCCTGCACCCTTAAAGAAAGACAAAAATAGACTGTTGAAGGATTTATGATGAAACCACTCCTGTTCTCATAAACTTGTATCTGTGCCTAGGTGAATGGTTTCCTGCATGCTGGGAAAAGGAATGAATTTAAAATAATCTAGAAGAATGTCAAGAGATCAAATAATAGATTTTTAATATTTGTTATCTGGATAATGAGCATAGCAGAGAAACTGATTGGAAAGTAATTTGCTAAGTGATACAAGCAGAAAGATATTCAGGAAGATGGAATGGAAATATCTTGGGGAACATCTGGCAAATTAAACAATTTCAATTAGGCTTACAAGAAAACAAGGAAATCCATGCCAGATTGAGGAGAGAAGCATTTAAGATCACTTGGAATCCTGATGACTTCTCAAATAACCTGTCAACTCAGAACGTCATGATTCTCAGAGCAGTAGGTAGCTCACAGAGGTTTAAGTTATAAATTTCCCATTTTGTTTTCCCCCAAGGATCCATTCTACTTAAGTATACAAAACCAAGACTTTATAGGTGCAGTTAAAGAAGCTGTCATGAAAGATTAAGTTCATTATCACTGATGTGTTTGGTTAAGAGCAAAATAAAAATGTTCCTGAATGGAAGCTGCTCCCCGCCCTCCCAATTTTTTTAAATAATTAAAAAAATAAACTTATAAACCTCACAGTAAATATTGTTCAGCTGCTGCAACAAACCAAACACAGCACAGTACCTGACCTTCTGTTATTTTTAAAATGCACTGGCTTCTTCCTCCCTAATAATGACTGTTTTGGCATTTATCAACAAAATATGCATAGAAAAGTAAGGTGAGCTTGATTAAAATAAAGTGAATGACTATATGAACTTTCAGACAGCTTTACTGGTGACATCCTAAAATAAACTGATTGAAAAAAAAGAACACTTGGCCAAATGTAATTTATCATGAACAAAGTCTCTAATATTCCATATTCCAGGGCAAAAAGCTTTGATCCTTGCTGGAGACGTGGTATTGAGCAGCAGATTGTTAGACAGACCTATCATGGTAATTCCTGTGTTGCCACAGTTTAAACACAGATCCTGTGACAACTACTTGCACCTACACAGACCTTATGAAATGCTCAGCTAAATATCTGCATGTAATCAAATGCAGGAACAACTAACAACAAGGATATTCTATTATTAGCATAAACCTATTTTGTAATATGCTTTCCTTCTAATTCATCAGCAGAAGAAATGTGATTTTCCTAGGAGTTTTTTAAGCTTTCTAACAGTAACTGTGTCTTTTCTGTGGAGTGCCAGTGTGATAGGAGGAGATCCTTGTGGAGATCCTCACCCACTGAGAGCACCATGTGCCACAGGAGCCAGCATTGCACAAGACATGAGTGATTTTCATCTGTGTACCTAAAGTATAACTCTTCAGGTTTAGGTTTTCACACCATTTTACCTTTATTTTTACTCCATTTAAAATCATATATCCAAAACTATAATGAATGAACATGTATCAGCAAAGTAAAGTTATATCTATATCCAGTAATAAAGTAATAGTAAGACTCTGAATGCAAAACTGCATGATCTGTTCAGTTTTTAAATACATATATGACATTATCAGCTGGTTGTATAATAAATAATTTATGCCAGAATTAATCTGATTATAAGAGCAGTCTAGCTGACCATAGAAAAAAATACGGTTCAATAATCTGGATATTGTTCCATTTGTAGAATTATATACTTGTTTTAAAGAACATGGTAACAATACTCTTCTATGCTTGCTGTGTTCTGTGAGTGATCATCAAATATATTCACAAGTCATCTTTTCCCAGACTGCGGCAAAACCATCCTAGGAACTTTCCTACCATACTGCTCCATGTACTCTCAGTATACATATTAATCTATTGATTTATATAGGAAAGTGTTCTGATTTTCATTTTTATCTTCAAGATAAAAATGGCATTTCTTGATCACAGATAAAACATTTCTGTGTTAAAAAAATGCTAAAGTATTCTTCCTTTAAACTATCCTCTAGAAGTTTCTGCTAATCTTTCTGTAATTTTGTTCTAGAAGGAAGCGAAGGCTAAATGACTAATTCATTTTGTTCCTTATTTCAAACAGAAGTAACAACAGAAGAAACTGTTTCCAGGAGAATTATACTGGTTTATATTTAGCCTGGATTGACCTATTTCAGTGTGCAGTCATATGTACACCCTTCTACCTGGCCTCATCCTCCCTGGGAGCTGCCGAGTGTTCCTGCAGTCACGGAATGCAATGTGCATGGAAGAACTTCTGATGAAAGACACCAGACAAAGATTTTATGTCTGACTGATTCAATAGGAAACCAAAAAAATCAAGTAAGGAAGAGTATATGACACTAAAATGCACAAATTAGGTCACTGTATTCCTGCCAACGAAGCTGGGAGAACATACTTGATAACTCCCCTGGGCATATGACAGCAGTGGATGGTAGGGATATGGGTAACTTCAGAATTAACAAGGAAATTCGACTGGAATTCACCTGGAAATCCTGTTAGTCACATCATCCACCTCACATTGCCTAAGGGATTGACTTTCTAGCCTTCCTAGTACCAGCACCTGAAAATAGGTTTTTGTTTTGTAGTTGCACTGAGAAAAACAAGCTTCTCAGGCATATTTAAGGCCAAAACTACCCTCCCCCTTGGTTTGGTTGGTGGTTTTTTTGGGTCTTATGACTGTTTATTGACATCCAGGGCTGTCCTTCCCAAGAGCCACAAGCAGAAAACGTAGCATCTCTAACTATACAGCTGCCATAGACAGAAAGTTATCAATTATCTGAAAATGTATGGAAAAAAACATGTAAGCCAGAGATACAATTCAAAACTATTCTACAATTCAGTTAATCCTATCCTGTCTCGAAGCAAACATTAAAATAGTAAGGATCTTGAAAGATGGGTGTTATATTCCTCTGAAATAAGATTTTTACATCACCTGAGGACTATAGCCCTAAAGTATAGACAATTTGTTCTCAGTTCATTTTAGAAGACAAAACCACAAAAGAACAGTTTTGAGTTTCAGAAAGATTTACAGTACTCTGTATGTATGTGCTTTATACATTTCACCGTCATGGCAACTGATAGAAAGTTATTGTCAAGCAAACATAATTTCAGAATACAAAGACACTACTACGCCATTATTAATGAAATATATTTAATATTTGGTTTTAATTTTCCTACTATTTTTCCTTGCTTTCTTACAGTGAGCCTGTTTGATTATTGGTGTTTTTCCAGACAGCTGTCATCCCACTCTGGCAACCTCCCTGGTTTTGAATATGTGGTGTAATTTACAGGTTTGCTACTCATAACTGTAATATATTGTTTGTCTTTCTAGATGAGAACAATTTCATCTTATCCCCCATAAAGACTGTGAGAACTCATATAAAGAGGACAGTACAAATTTATCTTTATCCATTATGATTTATTCTCTACAATACTTCATTAGAGGATAGAGTTCAATTATTTACACTCAGAAATTATTATATAGGTAGGAGGCAACCAAGTGTAATATAAAGAATTGGTCTGACGTCTCTGCACTGTAGGTCAAAAGAGGTCTCCTGCTTTAAGGAAATAAATTAACCAAAAAAACCCCAACAAAACAACACGTAGTTTCTGAATACAAACAGAAAACAGCACTAATAGTCAGTGAAGACTGCAGAGGTTTGTTAATGTACTATGAAAACAAATTATTCTGTGCAAAGGTTAAAATGAACTCTTAGATTTCCTTACAGATTTTTTTTTTTGTTCTGATAAATTGTAGATATGTGATATTTTGACCATATAACATTCCCAAACTGAAATGGCTTCAGTTGAGATTGACTGTTGAACAACATGAAAAAAAATAATTAAGAACCTCACAGTGGAAACATTTCAACACTGACAGACTCCAGTGATCAAAGACATTCTCCTGTAGTTACTGTAAAACAAAGACATTTCATCATTGCAGTGAGATTATTTATCAGCTGTGGTTGTCATGAGAATAAGCCCTTCTAGACCAAAAGGCACTTGCTTCTAAGGATGAGCTAATCCACATCAAACCAGGTAACAGTTGCTTTGAGGAGTAGTTCTAACCAGCTGTCCCAGCCAAGCAACCACGGAGAAAATTTCAGATCAATTGGCCACTGATTTTGGTTGCCTCTGTCTTGAGGCAATTCAAACTACAGTTTGTTCCTAGTTCACCTCTTTCATCCTTATGCATAGCTGCCATGTAATGATCTAGAAACGGGATTATTTCCTGAGACCACCTGTCCTTGTCATACATTTCTCTGAGCTGACTTAGCTATTGACACAGTTTTCAACTGATTTTATAGCTGGACCCTTATGAGACTAAAGCTGAGAGGGCCTGTTCCTTAGGCAGCAGACCAGTGTTTCTGATCTGCCAGCTTCTCTTCTCACTGCAACAAGACAAGAACACAGTACATATTTAGAGGCATTTATGTTTTGTTTTTTTTTTTAAACAGACTGAGTGGGGAAATAGAAGTGGGAGAGGATAAGACTTCCCCAGTCCCAAACCATCTGTCCCACTTCAGGCTTAAACCAACCAAGTTACTCAATCCTAAAATTCTGTTCTTTAAAAAAATGACAACTAACCCTCCCCACCCCACCCTTTAGTCATCCCCTAGTCAAAGAAACTGAAATCAGGAAAACACTATACACTGTTGAAGACACAGAACAGGGCAAACATCTGAAAAAGAAACAGTATAGTTGAAAAGCCTGGCACTGTACGCCTGCATGACCAGTCTCACCGAGCGTGCTCAGGGGTGAAGTTTTAGCACCATTTTTTTGCCTTTTTTTTAAACCTTTTAGAAATTAAATTCTAACATAGAACACTTGAACAGTAATGAGTGTAGCCCTATGTATCATACTGTTTGACAGCTGAAAGGTGAGTGGTATGCCTGGAGCTGACCCCACCCTCCCCCATCACTACATGGCACCTGGGAGAGTAATTACAAACTGGAGTGGTTTGTAACGAGACTCATTTATTCTCAGCAGCAGGAAGTCATGAAAAAATTCTTTCATCTTCAATTGCTTTTCAACAACATCACAAAGGAAAAGTGGCAATTTGTAAGAATGACCCAATACGGAAGGAAAGCTGGGTCAATATTGCACCGTTACCCAGAGGAATCTCCCTCATATCTCTCTCCTCCAGCAGAACTTTTCACCAACATGAAGCAAAATGGCACAAACTGTGCCTTTCTTCCTTAGGACCAGGAACAGCACCCTGCAGTTCTCAGCTTCCTACCAGCCTTATTCCCTGCCATACCAAGGCATAATTTCAGGCTTCAAACACCAGCCAATTACAACACACAAGCAGTCTCTAAAGAGGTATGCAACCAAACAGCCATGACTCTGCTATGCACTTGTATTTTCTTCCCTGATCATTACTGACCCTCCAGAAGTTTGGAAAACCAACCAACTAAACCCACCCCAAATTATATTCTGAAGTCCAGTTATCTCATTGGAAGAATGTCATAATTTAGAGTTTATGACATCCCTCAATGATGCTGCAGAGTAACAACTGATAACTTCCTTTAGAAAAGAGTATTCCTTGTGATCATCAACCACGGGAGAAAAAATACAGAATGCACATGAGTTTCATGCAGTTTGGGTAACAGATTTCCCCACTCACTGCCTGGATGTGGCAATGACTAAGCCAAGTAAGATTAATCTTACCAGCAAAACTACAGAGCTCCATTCCACAGGCCTGCTACAGCCCCTAAGATCAGTAGTCATACGGGCGAAAGTGGCTGTCCTATCAAAAGGAAGGTCCCCAAGACTGCTAGCTTAAATTAAAACAAATTTCAGTCACTAGTCTCACTTGTATGACTACAGTCAATGCCCTGCAAGCCCCTCCCCAGCCCTAATCCTATCTCTAACAAATATTTGGAAACAAAACTTGGTCATAACAAAGACTGTCCAGGGACACTCGAATAACTTTTCCTCTGTGTACACAGCATGTGCCATGTCGCTCTCTTACAGGCAAAACAGCATTGTATTTCATAGCAGGCTTCATCACCAAGAATCCAACCTACCAAGGATCTGAGCCTTAACGCCTTCAGGGGTTTATTTAAATAATGGATTAATTTTTCACATGTTTTCTGTCCATGAGGATGGGGTGCTATCCAGGTGTTCAACCCTCCCCAATATCATGATGTCCGCCTGTGATGCGTGGGGACTGCAGTCAGCTCTCAGTACACAACAGATACCAAAGGTTAAAAAAAAACTAAAAAGAACCTAAAAAATGTTTTGTTGGACTCCGTTGCCCAGGCTGCCAGGGGAATGCTCCTACTTGATCTGGGGGGCTTCCATAACAAACAAGTCAAGTTTCCAGAGTGTCAGTAACACCCAGGAACAGATCAGTCCGAAGCAGCACTTTCACTCCTAAAGGTCTTCTGCACCTCACGACAGTTCGTAGGCATGGAGCCCCAATCCAACTGAACCCCCGCTCGGAGGGAAGGCTGAGATAAGGCTTGGGCCCCTGAAGTCCTGTCACGCTCTCATCCTCCCCCCAGGTCAGTGGGAAGGCAGACTTGGCAACGGAAGCTAGCATCATAAAATGGTGCAGTAATAGAAGTAACTGGACCAGGAAGAGGAGGCGTCTGCCCCGATGATGTCATAGCCGTTGGCAGCAACTGGGGAGTGGGACTGGTCATGCAGCCGTGTGTCAGGAGTAATGATTGTAGAGGGGGGGGGCATGAAGGGTGCCATTCTGGAAACAATGCTGGCGGGAGGCCATGTACTCTGCATAACTGATTGTCACCTTCTCACTGCGGTACCTGCGGGAACAGCAGCAGAAAAGTAATGTCAGACTACGCAACATGGAGGGACTGGACATAAAAACATTCACCCCTTTAGATCACAGCCAGTGATGACCAAGAGGAACCCACGTGTATGAATAACCTATCTGAGCTTGAATTAGCTCCAGTGTCCCAAAAGATGAGCCCTAACCAAGGTGTTCATAATTAAAGGGATGCCTAAAGTAGCCCACAGGAAATAAATAATCGATTTGTATTCTTTTTTATCCACGTGCAATGGACAGGAATGGCATGAAAAACTTGCTGGAAGAAGATTCAACGATAGTGATTAAATAATCAGTATTTCACTATTGTTTTCTTTTGTGGTTATCTCCACATTTGAAAAGCTAGTGAAAAAAATGGAGAGGTGGGTAAAGAGAGGTTTATTATAGCATATGAGTTAGTCCATGTTGTACAATCAGAATTCACAAAATGTGAAGTTCCTTTGGAGAGACTGGAGTTTTCCAAGTTCTTCTAAAGCACACTAAACAACAGCCAGCTACAAAGTGGTTGTGAGTTGCACTAAGACCACATGACATCAGATTTTAATGAAAACCTTCATCCTGTCATCTCCTGTTAAAGAAAACCCTGCACACCCACCTCATTTCTCTAGAGGTAAAGAATGACCTGATAAATCAGTGTTTCTATACAAAACCAGAAAGTCCCAATTTTTACTAACATAAAAGGGACAGAAACCAATAGCACAGCTGGGGGTATAGAAAAGCAAGCAAATTCTGAAAACCAGCAAAATTTGAGTGTGGTTTGGTTTTAAGACAGCTGTCACCTATGAATAGCTGCAGCATTCATAGACGAGCACACTGAGAAAAGGAAGTTCATTGAAAAGATACTGAAAAAATCAAAGGTTCTGCTTCTGATCTTTCACATAGATGGTAATAAAACCAGTGACGCTTCTCTTAGAAAAATGCCAACTTCGATCCTGCCTGGACCAAACATATATGCCTAATACATGGCATTTGTGATTTGGTCTTTCACACTACATCTCCTCTGGAAGAGGCATAAAGACTTACATCAAGCACAATTATTTTAAATCACCCAGAAACCACTATAAAGTAAAATTAAAAGACAACAAATACATCTACTTACCTGGTAAGTTTAATTGTTTTCCTAAAATCATTGGTAATGGGAGCCTTAAAGCCACCTTTCCTGAGTAAGGAGTCTATGGTCTGGATCTGATCCCAGTCTATTGAAAAATAGAAGCAAGGCAAATTTTTCAATATAAAAAAATGTTTCAAAAACACAAGAGATGTATTAAAAGGACTCTAGAAAAACAAACAACTAAACAGGAAACTCTGAGCTTCAGAAATCCTAGTGTTGAACTGGACATATATGGCCTGATTGCACGCACACTATCTGCACATGCCTACCCCTTTAAACTCATATTGGAGCTGATCTATGAAACAGAATTCCATTTTCCATTCCATGTCTTCTTATAAAGGTCTGTGCCTTGCCACTGTTGCAGGGACCCCGAATTTTTTCATCATGTGCCACTTAGCTCCCTTGAAAATAAGATAATACTTAGTTCTTTACATAGACAAATTGGGATTGATGCTCTAGTGATAGCACAGTGCACTGCTACGTGAGAGATCAGAGTTGAAATTCCTACCTTAGTCTTTTGCCCCAGAGCCAGGAGGATGCGACCACTCCACTCTGCTAGGTGGAGGAAAGGAGGAGGCCGTATTTTGAGCAGTTACCATGGTGACCACTACTCTATTTGAGTGGGAAGTGTGCTCCAGAGGGGCTGTGTTCCTAGCCCTCCTCTGGAGGATGCTACTTTAGCAAGAATGAGGAGGAAAGTGACTCTCCTGTTGGTGCTGTGCAGCGTGCAGTTATCCTAGTTGGTGGGAGAAACATAGAAGAGGAAAGACGCAATGCTGAATGAGGCTGGAAGAGCCATACTTTGAGATCCTCTATTTCTTCAGCCCTAAAACATTCTGACACTAAGATACAGCTGTGCAAAGATATGGGATGAGAGAGAGGCCAGATGAAAATCCAGCAACAACTGTATCAGGCGTCAGTTGTCAAGAATAAGCCTGGTGGTTCCATGGCACCACTATGAGGACAGCATTGTATTCCAAGCCCCAAATCGGTAGATTTAAGTTACCCAATTCTGTGACACAATGTGTTGACATGTTTGGCTGCCATCTCAAACCCACCTTGTTCCTTAGCAACCTCAGGTAAATACGTGGCTGTGCGTTTGACACCTTTCTCATTGATGAACTCTATTCTGATCCCATGGATTCCAACCTATAGATGGAAATGAACAGCCAAATAAGAGGTGTTTGCTAGCACTGAGTCCATGACTGAGTTGTCATTCCCACAACGCTGTGTATCTCTCTCTCTGGACAGTTTGGCTTTTGCCTGGATAAGGTCATTCTCTTCCTCACTCTCTGCTCTTGCCCGGCAGGTCTCACAAATGGCTCTCTTAGCCACCCTTCCCAGACAAGCCTCACCAGTGTCCCTGCCACTTCTCCTGAGGCAAGTCTTGTCAGTTTTCCATCTCTTGTGTTATGCAAGAGAGACAAAATCTCTGCACACAAGAATGATGCCTAAAGTTACCCAACTATAAAGTCCATATATATTCTTTTTGAACGAAATACAATTCCATGTACAAGGTCCTAAAAACCATTCATACCTCTGGTCTTAACTACTTCTTATTTCCAGTTTCTATCCACACCATCAAAATACTTCCCAGGTTTTTATACGTGTATTTACACCCATTTCCTATCGGGCCAAGTCCATGAATCACTTTCATGTTTCTTTTATTCGCATTCAGATCCCCCCCAACCAAAAGCATACTGCCAGGCCATCCTCTTGCTTCCTTCTAATTTTCCAGCCCCATTTCTTCTCTTCCCAGTCTCTTCAAACCCCGTACACCCCTGTAATGAAGGAGATACATCACCATGTACTAACCCGAACCCGAATGGAACGAGAGAGTGATGCAGAGTTCCAAATGCACCTGTTCTCACCTCCCAGTCCAGGTAGTCACTGGCATCCTCAAAGTTAGTGAGGAGGGAGACAGAGCAGAAGAGTTTGGGCAGCTCCTCGCGGGTCAGGGGGGGAAATCGGCTGTCCTTAAGTGCACTAAAGGGAAGAGAAGATACATCACCCAATACAAGCACCAAATTAAAGTGTCAGATGCTCAATTATTCCCCTTTTGATTATGCCTGCATGAAACATGTTTCTCTGCTACTGCAGAGAAAGTGATTTGCATCTCTCCCTAATCTAATGAACTGTAATACCAGTGGCAAGCTTCCTGATGCTGTCCAATGCCTACTGCAGTAGGAGAGAAATGATGTGCTACAGATGTCAAAACTGTTAGTATGCAAGACAGATTTGACAGTAGCCTTAAAATGTCAACTGCAACTCACCTTTTGCAAGGATGTTCCACTAAATCCTGATACACATCACCTCACCATAACTATCATACACTCAGGTTCATTTCATTATGAAGTAAATTACGTTGAACTACGTCGATCCAACATCCTAACCTTGAATCCTTACAGATCTTCAGTAAACGAACTAATTTCGTATTTATTTCATTTTCGACAGTTACCTGGTTAATGTATATTCCCTGAGTCCTGAGTGAAGATTCATGGCTGAAAAGGTCCCGATGCAGCCACGAAGCCGCTTGTCTCGCCCCGTCTTCCACGTCACAAAGAGTGGACTGCAAAGGCAAAAACAAGAAACCCTCCAGCCTCTACAAATATTTGGTTGCTAAGGGGAGACAACCAAGGTGTAAAAGAGCCACATGCCTTTGCTTTCTCTCCCTCCAGTAAACCCCAGCAGGCAGGCTTGCTCACCTGCTATCTAGCAAGAACAAAACTTCATTGCCCACACCCCCCACATACAAACCCCAACACTTCCCTCCACCTTTTCAGCATACTCCCTTCTCTCCAGCAGTGCTCTGAAGTCCTCCACGGACACCTTCCTGGCCAGACTCTGTGCTGTCTTCTAATGAGCAATATGGTTATTTGATCCCACTGATTGATTACCTGTCAATACTGGCCTCACTTTGTAGCATCCACTAGTTTACAGCATAGCTCATATAAAAATTAATATAGATTATGCAAATTAGTTCTTCATGCTACCATTTCTATAAATCAGATTTGCAATGAAAGCTTTTCTTTTTTTTTTTTTAAGGAATAAAATAAACACAGATTTTTTTTCTCCCTGTTATTTTCACGAGGATCTGACTTCTGGGTCCATCCCAAAGGCTCAAGCAGTTTATGTCCGTATCTTTTGCTTACCTTATATTTGATTTCTATTTACACATATTCTCTCCTGTTGAACACATACCTAAAACACTATTGTTCCTACTCAAACATCACCTGGATTTCCACTTTCCTGTCTACTATCACGAATTTATAGGCATAACAGTAGATTCTCAAACTCAGCAGGCTCATTTCAAGCAGTTAAACTACAACTCATGATTTGGCCTTAAAGAATAACAAGTTCAGAATAATAGAGCTCTATGAAGAGATATACAGGTAAAGATGACTGTGAACATTAAATACAAAAAAATTAACTTCTACAGAAGTGAGTGAAATTGCAAAGAGCTGTAGAGAGAAACACAAAAAGGACAGTGGTGGTTCCAGCTCTACAAGAATGTCTGAACCTCTGCAAAATTCTGTAACGCAACCGATAATGCTGACCTAATTATAAAAACAGGATGAGTGATTCTGTGACTTGTTCAGAGTACTGAATACAAGACATCAGTCTGTGGATTTCTATTGACCTTTAAGTAATATGATAGTATATAATTTTCTGAGATTAAAAGAACGTGGACAAGAGTTTTGAACCACCAAGACTGATTCGACAACGTAGCTCAGACACTTTCCTCAAACTCTTGAAGCTGTTGTAAGCAATGTACCTCTGCAGCAAACCTTACCAAAAATACTAAGATATTCTGTTCAGACAACAAAACCAGAATGGAGTGTGGATGATTTCTCAAACACAGCAACAGAACTTCTTACGTCCAAGTAGTGAGAACATAATTTAAACTCTAGTAACAAACCAATGCCCAGTGATGTTTCTCAGAGCAACAATGGAATTAAATCCATCACAGCATAAATCCATCATTCAGGATCTAGTTACCAGCTGTGACCAACGGTGTAAGTAACACCCGAAAGAGCAATTAGCCCTTGAGTGGTAATTGTGAAGGACTTTGCCCACGGAGGAAGTGGAAACATCCTTCCACATCCAACAACAACCTTCTGGTTGGCTTGACCAAGACAGGGGATTTTCTGTTCTAGTTTTCCAGTAACACTTCAAGGCAGTTGCAGGATATCATTCCTCTACATTTTCATCTAGCTATCATATGTTGAAAGAGCAAACAGAAAAAGAGTGTAAGAAAATACATTAAAAAAACTTAAAAAAAACCCCAACAAAACAAAGAGATACTAAACTTACACAGGAGATCTCTGAGAAACATTACTGTCACAAGTTCAGTGGAAATTTACCTTAATCTAATAAAAATTTTGAAAGTACTGCTCAGCCTGCATGACCCTCACCCCAAAGAGAAAAGGAAAGGGAGAACATAAAAACCATCACTCACAGAATACAAATCTAAGTAAATTCCCCTTCAATTCAAATTGCAGGTTCACATTTTCAATTTACCTCTTTCCCCTTCCAAAGGGAAAAAAATCCCACAACCCATCTTTCCACTGAGCTGCAACACAGCTTTATGCATCTATAATAGAAGAGATATTATCAGAGGGGAGAAGATAATTGCATTCAGAAGGCTGTATATTTTAAAATACCTTAAAGCACATTTAAAACCATTTTTCATTGTGGTCAGAACAACTGAGGCACAAAGAGAGATATGACTCTGTACACATAGACAAAATTTCACTATTTTCACTGCAGAGAAGACGATGTTTCTGTCTCTGAAGAATAAATGCACTCAGCAAATTGCAGGTGCAGCTGACAATAAGCCCATTGTTCCAGAGCCCCTCCTTGAAAAGTGTTATTTCCCAGATGTACTGAGAAAAGTCACAACAATCTTTTGTCCATGTTCACCCAAGAGCATTTACTGGTACTTTGCAGCCATATCCTCAGCGGATTATGTCAACTGTTTCTTCCCCAGCCACAACATCCCACTTATATGTGTTTGATGACAGTTTTTAGGCTGAGAGGGGAATTTCAGCAACTAAAAATTAGCTTCATCAATTGCAACTACAAAGGGAATTTTAAAGTAGAAAAATACAGTTTGTTCAAATCAGGGTTTAGCTTGTACTAGGGAAAAACCTGCTACAGAACAGATTTTATGATGAAAGTATCTTATTATTTGTCTTGCATGGCAACTAGAAACTTCCATGGTATACTTTTAGCACCAGTTTGTAATACCTACTATTAAAAAATCAGACTGAAGTAAAAAAATAGAAAAAGTAACCAATTAACTACTTACACAGGTTCCAAACTGTTTTTACTTACAGTAACCTGAATACTAAAGGGAATATTTTCTTCCTTTGCCAAGTTCACTCAGACATAACTACAAGTCTTGCAATGCCACCATTTCTCCATTGATCTGTGACCGTCACTGCTAACATTGGAATAAGGGAACCTTACTTCACAGGTATCTGCCAGCTCCTTAATTCCTATCAAGAGTGTTGTCCATGTGCATATCCCTTCAGGCTGGTAACTGAAATTCATGGTGGTTTTCAATTCACAACCCCATAATTTGTATGTTATTACACTGTTTATGCCAAATCCTGACTTTCACACCTACTTTTATCTTTACTTTAAGGCTCAGCACCAGTTTAAAAACCAGTTTAAGAACAGGCTGTGCCTCTTGCTATTCAATCAACAGTCTCTTCTCTGTCTGTCCAGAGAGACTTGGGGTATAAACCTTTGTTTTGTCCAAAGATCTCTTACATTGACATTAATTATGTCACAAAAGGCCACAATGCAAATTATTTCTGTATTTTCACTTTGCTTACTTTTGTATTTGATAACATTCGGCTTGAAGTTCATTACATGACTGTCTCAAGTGGGACAGTTCATCCTTGTGTGCTGCTCTCCAAGAGAGCAAACCCCATGCTTTTCCCTGGGGTACATCCAACCATTTCCTAGAAGCAACAGCATAAATGCTGAAACACAAGAAAATCCAGGTAAGCATTTGCTGACAGGGGAAGAGAAGGGAAGGGCTGGTTATGCTTTGTTGGTGTTCTGATCTAAAAGACTTGTAATTATGACCATAGAAATAACCAATGAACAAATTTTAACTTTTCAAATCTGGGCATAAAATTCAACCAGCTGCTATTCCCCAAAGGACATCCTTTTTGAAACTAGTCTACAGAAAAAGCAACAAAATCCAGCCAGAAATCTCCTCTGACACCAAAAGAATGCAGCTCTATAAAACCATCTCTCTTACCGGCTTAGCAGAACAACAGCAAATAACCCTTTGCATTCCAAGTGACAAAATAATAAGCAGACTAACATAAAATGTTCTCAGACTAACATAAAATGTTCTAAAGAGAGCCTACTTAGTGTAGGTATGAACACCAGAAATGTTTCAGCGTGGGGAGTCCCTGGACTATTTGACATCCCAGTCCAGAGCATTTCTCCATTCATTTATATTTACAGTATTAAACAGCTTACTCTGCAGCAGCATTCAGAACATGTATCCATAATCCAGCTTGAATAATAACTGCATGGAAGCACAACCTACATCCACCCTGACAGCAGAAAGGTGGGCAGACACTGAATACACAGAGAAAGGAAGACCTTGACCTGTTTAAGCCATTGTTCCTTACATCAATTTAAAATTCATTAGCTTAAATTAAGGATGTCAGCAACTTTTTATTTTACCTATTGTTCTGGAGGAGGCCCCTGGAGGAGTGTCAGAAGGTCCATCTATCATTGATCTTTCCCATATAATTCTTTCAACCAACATTTAACAACATTAACATTTCCACACCCACACAGTCAACCTTCAGATAAACATTAGCTAAACCTCACCAAAGCGAAACAGCTTCATAAATCCTTATCTTCACTTCTGCTCATACACATGTCCTTTCCTCCTAACCTTGGTATCGTCCCTGGAAGTTAACTCTCTTGGAAGTGCTGGGTTCATGGTTGGACTCAAAGGTTTTTCCAACCTAAACGATTCTATGATTTCTCCCCACATTGCCCAACTAGCACCATCTCCCTAACACATCTTCTATAACCGGTAATTTTTAGATTCCCTTCCCTGCTAAACCCATTCACTTGGATAGCTGAAGACTCCCGTGAGTGTCCTTGTCCAATCCTCACCAGCCCAGCATTTGTTTCAGGATGAACTGGAAACTTGTTTCAAATTCATACTTTATTCCCTTTTCATTTGCTTTGCAGAAGGAAGTCTCTTCCCTTCTCCAAGTCACTGTCTCACATTAGAAGCTGGAGCTTCTTCAAATTAATGATGTTATTAATGATGTTTTTTTAGTACAATTTTATAGGTGGCACTGCTCAGTTAATTTTTTGCAGAGGAATCTACTTAAAAAGAAGGGGGCAAACTTTACCAGAACATTACCATGAAGTGGGTTTGCACTCCTCCACAAAGAACACAATGCCTCATGGAACACACCAGACTGTGAGCTGAAGAAGCACCACACCTCTTCATTCTTGGGCTAGCTCTCTTTCTGTAGAGCTAAGCACGTTCTCTCTTGAAGGACACTCTTTAAAGCTCACTCACCTCCACCAACAAACAATACTTTAATCTTTTATGCACTTACAGTGCATCGTTTTGTTTCCCCCTAGACAAAGTAAGGAGCAGAATGCCCCCCTTCCTCCCTGCACACCACTTTTCCCACTCCCCAGAGGAAACCCTTCACCCTTCCCCAACCAAGCCACAGCTCTGGAAGCTGTTTCCCAGCTTTGCTCCCACATAAAGATGTACTCACTAGGGGTCATTGGTAAATCGAGGAAGCCGTGGCTGAGGGAACCCGTAGAGATGACAGTAGAGTACATCAAAGCAGTAGCAGCACATCTCTGCTGTCACCACCAGGTTCTTGGTGCTGTTGGCAGTTCCATTGGGCCGAGTAAGTGGGCTCAGAGCTCCTGAAGTGGGATTCATTCGAGTAATTGGGGAATTCCCTGGGCCCAAAGTCAAGTCAGATACGTTCTCCCTTCCATTATTCCCATCTGTATGCTGGTGGTTCTGAAGAGGACCTGAACTGGAGCTTGGTACAGTTGTGGTCTGATTCCCATGACTGTGCGTTCCACTCCCAGACAATTTGGGCTTCTTCACCCCACAACAGCCAGCTGCCAGCTTGGGCTCAAGTGGAGGAACACAGCGTCTTTTTCCCATCCTGCTTCAAAACTCGCTGCCTGGAGCACTGCAGAACCCTGGCATGGAGGGGTGGGGAGGGGGGAGAAGTATTACACAAAGAGTTACAGGTGAAAAAACAACAGCTGCTTCCTTGCTTCTGTTACAAACAGAGGAAGAAAACCCTCCAAACCATGTGACCAAGTACAGCACTAAAGCCAGTTCAGCAGAATGGGTGTTTTCACACATAAATTGCAAGAGTGTGGACACAACATGCATGCAATCACACTTTCCAAGTTATTGATGAGGTGTACTGAACACTTTAATAGGTAGCCCATCCAAAAAAACCATAACCAGACTTCCCATAAAAAGAATAAAATTGTGGGAAAACAGAAAAAAAAAAAGACTTGGGACTACAGATACATCCTATCCACTACTTTTCCTGCTCACCCCTTCCTCCTCAGTCAGTGCCTGCACCAGTGGGAAAGAAGTGCATTTCTCCTCCCCATTCCCAAGAGAAGAATGACAGCAGCCCAAAATGACACCTTTGGGGTTGGACTCCCAGGGGTGTTGCCCTTGATTTAGCACTGGCAAGATCAAAGAGGAGCTAAAAGCACTGAAACCACCATTTTCTAAACTACAGACTATTTTCCACACCACAAACTGGAAACTGCATTTGCTTTCCAGGACTGGGTGAATTAATACAGCTCCCAAATAAACATGCAGGGGGTACAGGCAAGATGTGCATGAGACGAAGAGCTAAAGCCAGCACAGTCTGAACAGAGGAAAGTGACAATAGCAGGAAACAGGTATGGTATAAAAACCCCAACAACCCAGAACAGTGTTTTGCCTGCAAAGAAGAGAATAGCAGCTCGTGCATCACAAGAAGGGGCGGAACAAACACAGGGAGGAAAGGCTGTGCAGACAGAGATGAACAAACATGACAGGCAAGGATTACAGGTCAGTGGTAGGAACTTAAACACCAACATCAACACGAGATCTGAACACACCAAGGGAGAGAAAACCAGGAGCTCAAAGCACAGGCACATGAGTCACAGAGAACACCACGGGGGACTGAAGTCACACTCAGATCTCATGAGTACCAGGGCACTAATGTGACCACCAGAGCCGCCCTCCAACCCTCCCAAGCTGAGAGCACAAACACAGTACTGGGGGGTGAGGGATGACATGCACTGACATTCAGGTTGTGACAACTCCCTCCCCTCTCTGCACGTGCAAACAGTGTAAACTTTATTCATGAAGTTTCATCAGTGGTAGCAGGAGTCACAGGACTCTGAACTGAACCAGAACTGGCGTAGGTGGTGTTGAGGGGTGCACCTCTCAATACAAACCACGCACGCCTGCAGTGCTTGCTCTACTTAGGAATCCTCACCTCAAGGTTTTAGAAAGACCGTAAGGAACAATTTACAAGACCTAAGGAAAATGATAATTTTTCCTTTGATCTCTACTTTTGCAATAATAATAAAATATATTAAAAAAAAAAAGAAAAAGAAACCAAACCCGGCAAAAGAAGAGCGTAACTTTGACAAAGCGACCATGTAAATTGTTCAGTGCCTATTAAAAGTAACCTGCTCTGGCTCTGTGAGGGTGCTGAGCCTTATGAGCCTTCCCCAATTACCACTGACGGCTCAGCCGCATTGGGGAGGATAAATCATTATTTATTTATTTGGAAGCACAACACTTAATTCAAGATCGGAGACGTGGCAGGGGCAGAGGGGAGCTTCCCTCTCTTCTCTCCTCCTCTGCAGTAGGGGCCTAACAAAGGCGGCCGCTCGGTTCCAGCCCCGCTTCCCGGGAGCGCCCCGCGGGCGGGCGGGGGGCACACCGGGGCACCGCCGCGGCGGG
>VZTI01000139.1:2320737-2342637 GCA_013397865.1 Struthidea cinerea | reverse complement strand
GAGGACCGGAGCGAGGCCGCGGGCAGGTCCGCCGCTATCCCGGCAGCCTCCTCCTCCTCCTCCTCCTCCTCCCGGCCGTGAGGTAATGAGGGACGAACACTCATAGTCCGCCAGCCTCCCGGCGGCGCCAACACACCCAAGGCCCTAGGGCGGGCGCTCTGCTCCACGCGGGAACCATAGAGACGTGCACTTCCGCGCCCCCCCGTCACGTGAGCACCGCACGTGCGGGAACAAACAGTTCCGGGGGCGGGGCGGTGCCGTCACTCGGCAGCGCCGCGCTGCCATTGGCCAGAGGGGGCGGTGACGGCTTAGGGGGAGGGGCGCGGGTTGGGGAACGTCCATTGCGCGGCTCGAAGAGGGGGAGCCTTTCCCTCCCTCTTACTCCCTCCTCCCCCCCCCGCTGCCCGGAGCGTTGGTCCGGCCCGGCGCGTTGAGGGCCGATCGGCGTGAGGGGAGAGCGGCGTTCCGACCCGGCCCTGAGGGTTAAAAACAGCTTCGGCCGCCGGGACAGGGTTAGTTATAGCCACGGGTAACAAGTTTATGGCAGGGGCCATAAATATCACAACGGCACCAACGCAAAAATTGTTTTTTTAGTATTTCAGACTGACAATGGGGCACCCAAATCCTTCCCTCCATCCTTCTTCACAGCACCATAAAAACCAACGCAGAGAAGTAGTTACTTCATCAAAGGCTTTAGGACATCTTGTAAGAATAGAGGCACTGCATTCCACCCCGGGAGAATTCTCTGACAGCGGGTGGTTTGGAGCAGCTCAGTGGATGTGGTTGTGAGGCAGGGTCATGTGGCTTGGTGTACATAAGGGCTAATTAACCACAGCGCTCATCCCTAATTCCCTTCCGAGAACATTGGTGAAACACCCGGGCAAAATGAAGAGCAAACTTTGCGTAGCCCAGAGTACCCACACTGCACATTCAACCCCAAGAGACAAGCTGGCTGAACTCTTTCAAGACTGCAAAATGGAAGTTACGCCGACCATTTCTGATCTAAGCTTAAGCAATAAATAAGAGGCATAAAAATGTGAGTTGGGAGAAATCTGGTTGAATGTCAGTGGATCATACTTTCTCCTATAGAATAGAATCACAGAATAGTTGGGGTAGGAAAGGACCTTCACGCTCGTTGTGTTCCAGCCCCTGCCATGGGCAGTCACACCTTCTGCAGTTTGCTTGGGGCCTTCAACATTACAGAATCTACACAGTTTCCACAGCACAAGAGCAGCACTGTAATTATTGCCATTCTAAGGTTATGGAACAGCACCGTCCTCTTAAGTCTAGACGGCAGCCTCAAATACCAACTTATGAAAACTAAGGTTACAAAGAATCGGGTGAGACTACTTGGAAGAACAGATCAAGAGCAAGTTCCCAACTTTTGCAGTGCTGAAAAGAATCCTTCCCTCCCTTCTTCCCCCCATATACCTCTCTCTTAGCTGGTAATGCCTTGGATTGCACCTAAAATCCTTTTGTCAAGATATGAAACAGTTCCCAGCGCTGCAAAAGTCCACTTCATAATCACCAGCAAGCTTCTTGTCGAGTCCTTAGGAACCCATGAGTGTTGGCACTGTGTTTTATTACCCTGACAACATCAAACAAATACTTGACTAGTTGTGCATGTTCTTCTGTCCCTGAAGGACAAGAAATGTGAGATGATAGCAGCTCTTTAATTCCCACCTCTTCTGGTCTTACCTCTGCTTTTAATTTCAACATACACACACAATTACTGTAACTTTCCTAATACCAAAGTTACAGTATCATTATATTAGAATTGTATCTTACAATGGAAGTGGTTTCATTTGAACAAGCAAAATCAAGCTAATATGAAAGACTACCATCCAAAGCTGAAACAAATTTGGTTTGCATGTGTTAAAAACACAAGAACAGCGTGAATATGGACATTCTACTTACTTCTCTAATTATAAAAGTCAGGAAGTAAGAATTAAATACTATTTTTTTAATCTAAGTTCTGAAAGAACTCAGTTCTGAATAAAGGCAAGATAACAGCACTGTAACTGGATGAGGAAAAGAATGTACTCTTAAAAGAGTTAGTTCATGAAACTGAAGTTTCCTACTCAGGAGACTAAAAATGAACTGAATTTGGCAATTTTTCTAAAATACTAAGGTTAAATGCACAAGTGCATGGGGGATAATCCACATTTCATCTTTAGGAGCTGAATTGGGAACTGCATTACTCACCTTCCACAGCACAGGGTGCTGGCTGATTCCCAACATGCCATTTCTTCTCCCCTCAGGCTTCTTCCAAAGCTTTGTTTTCAAGCTTGCAGCTTGAAGAGTTTCACTGGTACAAAGGTACACGAACTGCTCACATACAAAACCCTCCAATTCCTTTATTCACGTTTTCAGGATGTATGTGGTACGTACAATTAACATTACACCAGCTACAGTACCTCTGTTGCAAGAGGTACCTCAACACAAGTATTCCAGAGCACCAACACAGACACAGACACTACAATATCACTTTGAAATGATTTCCCCCCTCCCCCCCTTTTTTTTACCATTTTTTTTAAATCTTGACAGCTAGGACTTCTGAGCTGCTGGAGATTCTTTGTGGCAGATCCCCTAGTGCAGTGGCACTGGTGTAAGAAGGCTGCTTTAGACACTGGAAGGTCAGAATGAGAACTGAGTGGGGTAACCGAAAGAGGTGCCATTTCCATTGCTCGGAAGCTTGGCTGCTGTCTGGGTCCATACCTGTATGTCAGCTTCCTGGAGTCCCCTGCACAATCTCCTGCCTTACAGGTGTGTCCATACCTGACACATCTGGAGTTAAACAGTGGGACTGGAAAGACTTTAAAAAGGGATGAGCCTGAGAGAAATCTTTGTTCATTATGACAAGATCAAGGACAATCCCTTCAGGTCACCAGGCTTCACGTGTCCATCTGTTCCCTAAACTCATCCTTTTTTATTCCGATGCTCTGCTTAAAAATAAACCCAAACTACAAAAAGGTTCAGCTCCATTCTGTACATGTTATCCATTTCCAAAGTCATTAGTCTGCGTTTAAACCTTCTCCTTTCGCTTTAATTTGGACACTTTCTTGACAGTTCCATTCTTGTTTAGAAGCTTCAAAACACGATCCTTGTGATCCAAGACCTTTAGCATGGAGTCTCGAGCCTCATTGATTTGATCCATCACGAGCTTACACCTCTGCATGTTCCCCTGAAAGGAAACACTTGTCGTTAACCGCAGAATGTCTGGTCTAAGCAATCCCTCTCCCTTTTCCTACTTGTGCCCCTTGTAACTGATAACAGAGGAAGTGAACCCACATGGGTTTTTTTAGTCAGCTTTAGCTTTTCCTAACAGCAGCAGGATGCTTTGTAACTAAGGGTGTAGTTTTGGGTTGAGGGGCCACAGGACCTACCTGTATCAGTTCATTGATTCGATGCAAGTCATCATCGGTTGCCGCCTTTTTCTTAGGAATGAGTCCCTCCTGCAGGGCAGTCAGTCTCTCATACACATCATGCTCCAGGTTTGTCTAAAAGACATCAGCCCTTCATGAGAAGGGTCACTGCCAAGCTGGCAAACACTCGCCCATATTAACAAAGCTACACAGAAACAGTGATAATCCATTCCCCTCTCAGCTGCTCTTGTCAGTGATTCAGAAGATGGAGCCTCTGACAAAATGTGGCACTATCATTCCTTTTAACATCCTATTTACAGGATTGCTCCTCTTCTGAAGAAACATGGATCCTACCACAACTGCTTCCCCTACTTCTCACAATACTATTCCAGGAATGCAGAGGTTTTGGGGAGTTTGGTGCTAAAATGCAGAGCACCTACCTCACCCCCAACCTGAAACAGAAGCATCCAGGAATGTGGATCAGTGCTGCCTCCTCAGATCAGCCGCACCATCCCAAACAGACGCTTCTTCAGACCTGTGCACCAGCAGGAGGGAGTTGCCAGTTTTGATCATCTGTACAAAATACATCAGCTCTTATGTCTGGATCAAAACCAACACTCCAAGTTTCCAAGCCACTTATGCCACATTCCTGAGAAAGGGGAAAGCACGTCCCACTCCCTTTGGGCACTACACACCAGCTCCTTTAGGGTATCCCAGTGTACTGAGTTTGTAAGAATGTCCTCCTGTCTTACACAGCCTCATGTTCCCCCATGTTGCAGGAAGCTCCAAGCCCCATGCACCTACCAGCTGTAGCAGCTGCGCTGCACAGAGATGGACCTTCCACCCTTGTGCACGACAGGACACACCCTTCTGATTGGCAATCTCTTGCAGCATGGCCTTCTTCTCTTCTGTCACCAGGAAACACAAGAATACAGTACTCAAATTTCAGGAGTTGGCCAGGCCTCTCTTCTCAAACAACAATAACCCAAGTTCTGCTCCCCCTACATCCTAATAAATGACAATGAGCAACATCTTGATTCAGACAGGAAAGTGATTTCCCAGCTGCCACGTACCTGACTGCTGCTCTCACTTACTAACAGGTTATCTGTACTTTCAGAAAGATTACATCATAACCCATTTTTTTCTTACTTAAGGAATGTTTCAAACACCTGGCACAAACAAGTAAAAAGTCCACCTTGTACTACTACTCTTTCCTAGATGTATTTGCACAGTTGTGAAAACCCAGTTTGCTTAAAAATTCTAAAATACTAGCTAAAAAGTCTGGACGACAGTATCTGATCTCTGTTTTCTTTGTATTAGGTAAAAAAGTCTTCTTTAAAAGCCCATTTGTTACTTGACAAGACTAGTTACACTAAATATAGAATGTTTGTGATTAAACTGGCAAGTGTTAGGTAGCAAATGAGAAAACTCAAGTGCAGCCTATCACCACAGCATGTCACTTTTATGAGGATACCTTTTGTGAGTAAGTTTCTATCACTGTACATAAGTAGATTCATCGATAACCACACCTTTTTTTCATTTACAAAACTACAGCTAATTCTGTGTCGCCTCCTGCCCTTCTTGTCTGCTCCATCCGGAGACTGACCTTTGACGCGGACGTCGCTGTATCTCTGGAAGTGGTGGTAAGCAGCTTTCCAAGGGTTGCGGTAATGACGGAGCAGCGTGATCGGCGGCCTGGGACGCACAGGGACGTATCGTACACCTTCCTCATCTGCAAAAGGATCCAGAAGTCCATTACCATCGAGTAGGGAAAGCAGATTGGCATCCACTCCGGCAGCAGATCAGTAAGTGCCACCTCATACAAAATGCGTGTTGAGAAAATTCACTTTCCCTCAACAGCCCTTTACAAAAAGTGGTGAGGAACAGATACTTGGATTCTCTATTACTCGTATTTAGGAAGGGAGAATGTGACAGAGCACCTTCTCTGAGAAGCAAACGGAACAGAAAATACAGACACCTGAATAAGAACAAAGACATCAGAGATGTCATTACCTATATACTCCTTCGGAGGAGACTTTCGCTTCTCTGCCTTCACCAGCAAACTTTTGGCAGTGGATTTCTCATCATCAGTGCTGTTTGTTTCCATCATGTCCCCCTCCTCTGTGGAGATGACATGCTGCTGCTTACGGGGTTTCTTCCTCGGTGAGGCACCAGGTGGCAAATCGCTTGGAGGCATGGAAAGATTGTTGGCCAGCAGTGCCAAAGACGGAGACACAGTACTTGTAGTCAAAGGAGGGACTGCTGAGAGAAAGGAAAGAGAAGAACCCAAACCATCAGCAGTGGGAAGATAACGCTTTGTTTGAACACTACCTCCAACAGTATTTCCTGTTTCAGCACAGTGTGAGGAGCGTGACGGGTACCCACAGACCAGATATCAAGCCAGCAGTAATTACTAGGGCAAGCCTATAAGCTGAAATTTTTAGTGTCTCATATACATAAGGAACGAGAACAGAGCCAATTGTCCCTCAGTTGCTTTATATTTGAAGCTTATGTTAGTTTAATGTTACAAAAAGGAATCATGCTAACATCTGTCTGTGTTATTGTAAAAAAAATCCCTCTGTATGCACACCAGCACACGTCACTGGCATAGTAAGCAAGTCCCTATCCTCTTGTGATGAGAGAGTCGGATGGGATCAAAGCATGACTGCAGCACTCTCCTTGCAGGAGTCTGCTTGTACTGCCAAGCCCTCAGCACTGATCAGCAGGTCACTGCAGCAATCAACACACCTGTGGAGCTGGCAGCAGCAAGCCAGGTAGTCTGAGGGAAACACTCCCTGAACTTGGAGGGACAATCTCCATCAGCCATGACCAAGGCTGCAGCACAAAATTCCTGGGGTGGGATCTCTTGACAATTTGGCATACCCACAAATGCCAGGAAGAGACAGAAGAATCCCAAAGAGCTTAATGCTATTTGCCTATGCTCCAGACACATCTCCAGCAAGGAGCTGCTTTCTCACAGGACAACATACAGCTTCAAGGAGAGTGATAAAACCAACAGCTACACCTGAACTCTGAAACTCATGAAAGTGGGATACACTCCTATCACTTTGCCACTATCTAGTGCTTGATAAGATCCGTAAGGATCTGAATTTACTGACCTTGTCATTTGATACCAACTATGGCCAAGCTGGATAAGTAAGGCAATATAATGAACATTTTGAAAAGTTATAGAGAAAAATATGCATGCATCACAGAAGGGCCCTAGGAAGTCCTAATCTGGCCACGAAGTCTTCACATATAAGAAAGGCCACCGGACCTGAACAGTAGGATTTTGAACAAACTGAATTTAACTGAGCTGTTCCATAATATATTGGTACCACTGCTGAGCATATGCATTTTAGGCAAGGAACTCACACAGACTTTGAAGTTGGATCATTTGAACATGAACAAAGCAGCCACAATAAGAGGTGATGTCATGGGAGATTAGAAAAAAGGCAAATTAAATCTTCATAAGGCACTTGGGAACTCTAGTGTTCTGTGCTACCGTGGAAGACATGACCTTCAGTTTCAAGATGAAAAGTGTTGCAATCCTCCTAATTCCTCCACTGTCTCAAAAACAAAAAAAGCAAGCTGATGATTATCAGCCACCTACCAGATACCGGTCGCATGATGTCCATAGGCTCCATTTCCTCTTTGATTTTGATCTCTGGTACCACAGGGCCCAGCACCGCTGACAGGGCACCGCTCATGGTGGATGGAGGAGCAGGTGCTGCCACGATGGTGGTGGAAGTGGGCGGAGCAGCCGGAACAGCTCCTGGAATGGTGGACAGTGCTGCTGCAGGCTGGGAGGTGGGACTGGCGGCCGCGATGATCGTTGGAATGGCAGAGGGGGGCTGCTGGGAGGTCGGGGGCACTGTGATGGTGGGCTGCTCGCCACCTTGGTTACACACCGCCTCCATAGACACAGGGACTGGAGTGGCCATGGACACGTGAATTTCAGGCTTTGGCTTGCCACTGTAGCACAAATAAAAGCAAAACAAAGTGAAGTGAACTGTATCTCGGTCATGAGCACCCAGCACAAAGGAAACGAGCCAAACTGGAGTCAGACTATCCAGTTTTTCCTGCACCCACCTGGCTCAGTAAAGTGTTTAACAACAGGAGAAGGCTTAATCTCAATTATACTTCCTCCTCCTCCCCCTTTCTAATCCTTTGTATTTATTACAGATACTACTTTTTTCCATTCACCGTGACAAGCAAATCCCATGACTAATTCCAGGTAACTTCAAAATACTTGTAAAAGGATCAAACAGTTTTATAGTGCAGCCAAGAGGAACTTGTACCCAAAACTGTACTTGCCCCATCATCTGCAGGAGCTCCCACTGTGGCTTACAGTTATAACATTGTAAAGCCACTGAACTCTACTGAAGCAGGGCAGAAGCTGCATATACCATTCCTCAGCGTTAATTTTCAAGTACTATAGAAAAAAGTTTTGAGGCCTATATCCCCTTGCAATAGTGGAGGGTTTTTGTTTGTTTCTCTGAAAGCTCATCACCATAGCTTTTAAGGGTAACTTCCTCAGCTTCACTAACAGCAGAACTTGTCAAGGCTGTTTAAGTGTCACAAATTCAAAATAGATTGTTTCCCAAAAGAAAGAAAAATGCTCCACTAGCCAAAAAACACAACTCAAACAAATATAATGCAACTATTATGCATTGGCTATTTCCTAAAGTCTTACCCAGCAGGCCTTGGTGATCCAGACGTGCTTCGCATAGTGCTCTCAACACGTGTGCTGGCCACTTCAGGTGGCTGAGGGGGAATTAAGCTTTTCCGGACTGCCAGCCTGTAAGAGACAGATGGATCTAGGATTCCCACCTCCCTGTGCAAAGACAAATACCCCTGAGACCAAAGAAATCAGCTCTCTTACACAAACCAGGACAGGAGTTATGGCTGTAGCACTGCTCTCTATATTCAGTATAACCAATTTGCTACACAAAGAGTCTCATTTTACTTTTCAAATTAGGTATTATATTTTCTTTTAAAATAAAAGATTAGTTGCTCTGGCCTAGTCTCACCCAATTTAGGGCTTCTCCAAGAACATCAGCTTTACTTTCATCCCATCAGTGAGAACACTTTGCTGCAACTGCCAGGCTCCAGCAGTGGACAAAGGGGTCTGGCCATGCTGCTGTCCGGCCCTCCTGCTTCAAGCCAGAGCAAATCATCTGGAACTAAATAGTGCTCAGATAGGCATCTGCTCCCTTTAGCTGGACTAGATTGTCAGAGCCTGACTCCAGGACCTCAAGGCCTGAGTGTGGATGTTAGGATGATAAGGCAGATTAAGGTATTTTAGAGACTATTTAGTCTCCTGTGGGACCAAAGGTCAAATTGTTGTCCAAAATAATCAACCTTTCAAATGGAAACAGTCTTTAGTGATCTACCTCTGACTCTTTAACTTCTCTTTCAGTTTTACAGCCTGCAGCTTCTCTGCCTTAAAGGTTTCCACCCACATAAAAAGTATGCAATTTTAATCTCACAGGACACATTAGTTCCAAACGCTTTCAGTTGCTAGTTGGAAGGAAATACACTGTTAATTCTAAAGCTGTCTCTTGCCTCTTTATTAAGGCATTTAAAAATAGACAGGCAACATAAAATATTTTAAGAGTTTAGTTACTCCCTCGCTTTTT
The DNA here is from genome assembly GCA_013397865.1 of Struthidea cinerea. Taxonomy (NCBI): domain Eukaryota; kingdom Metazoa; phylum Chordata; class Aves; order Passeriformes; family Corcoracidae; genus Struthidea; species Struthidea cinerea. Next base: position 2,333,630 of record VZTI01000139.1, on the reverse strand, counting down.
CCTAATCAGACTTCACAGCAGGGTACTAATCCTATCCTTTCCACTCATCCACATATTCTTCCAAGAAAAGCACTGAAGACAAAGCACCCAATTCTAATTTTAGTACATTATGAACTCTTTCTTTTTATCACACTAAGCAAGAAAGCCTCAAATCCACTTTCCCTCAAAAGGTCACTTTCAAGACCTAAGAGACAAACTGTCTTTCTTCTCATTTTATTACTGACAGTACAGAAAGCTATATCCTGCCCTGGGGGAGGAGAAGAACTTTTTCACCAATGAGCAGGTTACTCACAACCACTGCTGATTGAATAATCTGCTAGAATATTCCTTATCTCCACTGAAATGATTCCATTTGGCTGGGCTGGACTGCACAGAAGTGTCACTCACAGGTCACCTTCAGTTCTACTCACCCGTCAGTGGCTGGTTTCTTGCGGAGGATGCTTGGGCGTGGGGAGGAGCCCTGGGCTGGAGCACTGGCACTGGCACTCTGGTTGTGGGTTTGCACAACTGTAGTTGCTGCAGAAGCAGTGTTGAATGTGTTGCTAATAGGATTGGCTACAATGGTGGCTCCATCTGCCAGGACTACTGCTGGGAAGGATGGACATGGACACAGCAGAGAGGAAAACAAGAGACAGAGAGTGGAAAGCAGCAGTTACTTAATGAAATGTGATGACAAAGCAGGGGTTTGCAGAGCGTATGTTGTCCATTATCCGAGTCCCTCAGTCACTAACTGCAGTGTTTTCAGACTCTTTTGTAAGCAGTATCTTTGCCACGAGCAATCTGATCACTGAACCTTCCATAGGGAAGGTGGAAATTACCTCCTGCCTAACAACTGCTTCTAGCGAAATAATCATTTCCAGAAGACAAGGTAAATGCAGAAATCACTAGGGAGATCACCAACGCTATTGGGTCGAGTAACACTTCTGGTAGAGCCCACATGGCAACACATGCCAGTTGTACGTAAGCTACGTCAGCTGTGTTTGCATTCTGACCTCCTGCCAGAGCCTGTTTGGCCAACTGAGGGATGCAGAGCATGTGGACAGCCAGGAAGTCACTATGCAGTGCCTGCCAGCTGTGCAACAGCATATTCTCTTGGATGCCATATCCCATTCCTCCAGTAAGTTGTTAGGGCTTCATCAGACCAATCATTTTTAATGAAAGATGGTTTCTGTCACAGTTCAAGATCAGGTTACCAACAGCAGAAGGTACCTGGGTGTATTCTAATTGCTCCTGGGATCTAATGCACAGCTGGAGAACGTCGCTCACTCGTAAGTTACTTTTCCTGCAAGGCCTTACTGAAGGCATTTGTTCAAGCTCAGGCACTGCCAGTCTTTTCCACTGCAGTAACCCATCCAAGGCTACCCACACACTCCACCTAGTACGCTTTAAAAATAAATCCGTTCAGAAACAGGCAACAGATATTTGCTGGGAGAATATGTGCATGGATGTATTCAGTGTCCACCTCTGGACCAAAGAGACTGTAACAACATAATCAGTCAGAGCCAAATGCGTAGGACAGCAGCTCAGCTGCTCTGTCTTGGTCTCTAAGTGAGGACTTGGCTGGTTGCTCTTACCTGAGGTCTTGGTGTCGCCTGGTGGCTGCTGGGCACCAATGGGTGCTGGCTGCAGCCCCTGCGTGCCCATGGGTGCAGCAGGGTGGAGTCCTTGTGTCCCGATGGGCGCTGGCTGGATGCCCTGGGCACTGATGGGTGCGGGCTGGATGCCCTGGGCACTGATGGGAGCTGGCTGGATGCCCTGGATGTGCCGGGCGTGAGATGCATCGACTGTCATCAGCTGCATGGGGTTCAGGTGCACAGTGGAGGCCACTCCGACACCGGTCTGAGCTGTGATGGCCGAGTTGGGTGCCTGGGCTGAAACTGGGAGCAGCAACACAGATACCTCACCAGCAGGTCGCCTCAGTTTCCCCTACCACCTCTTAGAGACTATTTAACTTTTTTTCAAAGACTTTTTTTTGCTTTGAAAAATTAATTTGCCAGTGTGCTTGTTGCAGTAGTAAATTTGAGAGTAGAGAGGCGAGATTGTCTGCCAGAGGAATTAAACATTACTGTTGATTTTCAGTCCATTTTTTATTTCAAATTGCAGCACAAGAGAAAAGATCAGTTAAACTCGGATTTTAGTTAGACTCAAATTACAGTCTCAGAAAGCTGTGCTGTATTTTTGCTCACTATCGTATTTTATAATGCTTGTAAGTACCAACACTGGGCATTTTTTTCCTGCTTAAAAAAATAGATTAAAAGTAATCAGAAACCTAAGTAATTTCTTGTGCTCTGAAGTTGAACACAACCTTATCTGGCCTCAGAACAGGGCTCACAATTATAGGCTGGATCCCAGAGCTCAAATGAACACAATTATCTTTTAGTGGCAGAGCAATGTTCCCAACAATACACCTTCTCTAAGTAGCTCAATTCATTTAAATAAATTCACAGCTCTAAACAACTGATTCCATCTTTTCAGATCCACTATACAGTGTATTACAGTTCTCCCACGCAGCACTTAATAATACTGCTGGACCACTTGCAGACCCTGGATCTCCACATTTCCAGTCTCTACAGAGCTGCACCAGGATTTCTGCAGGCACACACACAATGCAAGTGTGAACTTGCCAACAATGGCCTTGCTTGCTAACAGTGCAGAACAAGCTGGTTTTATCATTGTCACAGGATTTCCACCAAGTTCTTGTGCTGACAAGACACTCTAAAAACAAGCATCAAAAACTGAAACAAGGTCCCTGAAAATGGCTCTGTATAAAGTGTGGCACATTTATTCTCTTAGTCAAAACACTGTTGTTGCAAAACTTTCTATCCAACAAAATCCTTTGGGGATACTATGTAAAACACAACCAGCATTTGGAAAACCAAAGCCAACATTCTTCCTCCAAAATTCTGCATTAACTCTCGTTATCTTAGTGATCTTTTTAAAAGTCTCCTCTGTACCCTCACCCAGCTGTGCTCAACATAGGTGTACCTCCCTCCTCATACCCTGAATGCTCTGCTTTAAGTTGTCACCACCAACTGCCATAATTAATACCTTCCACGGATTCTTCAAGCCAATTTAACAAGTAAAATGTCTCTGTCAATAAGCTCCTGATGAAGAACATACATCTGCATTTATACAAATGACCATTAGCCTACCACCACCCCAGTACGCCTCCAGAACTGGAACTCTTGACTGTGTGCAATTATGTTCTGTCAGGGAAAGTTTAGATTGGATATTAGGAAAAAATTCTTCCCATAAAGGGTTGTTAAACACTGGCACAGGCTGCTCAGGGAAGTGGTGGAGTCCCCATCCCTGGAAGGATTTAAAAGACGTGTGGATGTGTCCCTTGGGAAAATGGTTTAGCGGTGGCCTTAGGAGTGCTGGATTAATGGTTAGACTTGATGATCTTAAAGGTCTTTCTCAACCTTTAGGTTTCTAAAGAACCTGATGATTCTATACTTTGCCGTTCAACAAACGGGCTTTGCCACCTCCCAGTCCTTCTGAATTTCCTCTATACTGCTCATAGGTAACGTGCTGCCAGCAGACACAGATATGCCATGAAAATCCACATCATGCATGTTCTTACAGTCTGGCCAGTGGAAATTATCACATTATAGAGAACAGCCCTAAACAACCCGGTAAGGTAAAAATGCTCCAAATTTTGTCACAGAATGACGTGAGTTTGGGTTGTGCATCATTTTTTTGACTGCAAATTACTGCAACTGTTCAAATACATTAATTGCTCCATTTTTCTAAACAGAACACTAGTGCAAGTGTGAAAGGCAAATTATTTTTTACCTTTTAGGTTCAGGTTTCTCTCTCAAACTGTACATTCACGTGAAAAGATATTAAAAGACCTTATCAGAACACCAGGGAATGAAGATGTATCAATGAGTTGGCTTGGTTTGGAGGAATGGAACTGTTTTGATTTGTAGAACCAAAAACTTTTACTTATAGACATGCAACCCCTGGGATATCAAATATGAAACTCCTGAGAAAACTGTTATTACCTGGGTTTAGTGGGCTCTGAATTAGTTCAGTACCCTTTGTCCACGAGTTTTCCCCTCTGTCAACAAGTCATCAGAGACTTTTTGTGACAAATTGTCAGAATCAAGTGCAAATCCTTTTAGTTCCTTCCATCACTGAAGCACATACATAAGCTAAAATCTCAACAAAGCACCTGAGGCTGCTTGTCCCAAGCTGGTCTTACCTGGATACTGGCGGATGGTGGACACAGAGCTGGTGATGGGGGTGTAGGTGTGTGCAGTCAGAGGGTAGGCAGAGGGGGGGTATGTAGGTAAGAAATACTGGAACTGGACAGGCACCGACTGCCTACAGGCATCAAAGAGAGCAAGTGTTACACACACGAGTTCAACAGTTAACCTTCAACCCCTGCCCTTTAGCACTCCCTGTGCTTTCCAATCTCATCTGTCATAAGCTATCAATTACCTCAACTATCACAATTGATTCAAAACTACCAAATCCCATCCCTCCCAGGCTTCTACAATGTTATTTCCACCATAGCAGAAAAGCAGCAGGGCACTCAAACCCTACTCACACACACCCTCATTGAGAGCTGTTAGTTCTCTGCCCACCTGTTGTCATTTCTGGTTTCCATTGCTACTGGGTTTGGAGATGCCCGGTGGCTGGACAGAGGTATGAGGTTACTCCTCTCTGCTGTGTAATCAGACTGGATCCGGGGAGAAGTGTGTGTGATTTGCTGGGGAACCACTTTAGCTGCATAAAGACAAACACGTAATCAATTGACAGGCAAAGGAAAGGCTAGGAAGCACTGCAAAGGCAAGATCAATAACCTTGCCAAAAAAACCAACCAACACTACTCCCTTCCCTCTCAAGCCAAACCAACCCACCCCAGCTACAGATGATTTCCTACCCACAACAGACCAAAAGGAGAACAAAGCATTTCTCATCAATTTATATCAGAATGGATGGATATTCTAAATACATATATAAACGATACTTGCTAGCCTTTACACTTCAGTGCTCAGATTAAGTTCATTTTTTTAGGATCAGCCTAAACCATTCTGATGTCAAGAACAAGTTATCTGAGTTTTGAAAGCAGAAATCAAGGGAAATGAGACCAAGGCAGACAAGTGTATGTGGACAGAGGCTTTACAAGAAACACTGATGTATGAGATACAATTTCACTCCTTGGAAATTTATGGTTGCAAAAGAGATTACAAAATTTCAAAAGAACAAGGAGGTCAGCAGGAAAACAGACGAACAAAAGGAAACTTATGCAGTTCTGTAGGAAACATCTCAGGCACATTCCACATCCAGGCAAATAAAATTCCCACCTTTAGACCTTAGTGTTCTACATTCAAGTGAACACACTAATCAAATTCAGCTAGGCTACACCTAACACCTCAAGAAGCACATGAAGTAACTTGCAAAATCGACTATGAAAGCCATCGTCTATCACCAAGCAATTGTAACTTTTAGAGTATCCAATGCAGGTTTTGAAATGCCAAAAGGCCCAAGTTTGTCTAAAAATTCAAGAAGTAGTAAATGAGCCTGCTCCTCCTAGAACACCTACTTCTTCCTCGTATTAAAAAAAAATTAGAACAGCAGACCTGTTAATTGTTTTCTCCCAGTTTGAACTGATTTTCTTTCCCTCCTTAATTTGCTAACATGCACAAACACTTCCAGCATACAGAGAAAAACTGGAGCATCACTTACACACTTTTCTGAAAACTGAAATCACTCACCAACTGGGATGTTTGAGGTCGTGACAGCTGTAGCATGGGAAGAATGTGAGGGCATTGTCATGGTAACAATGGTGCTTGTAGGCGCTTGGGTGTGAGATACAGAACCTGAAGAAAAAAACCAAACTTAATAGGAGATCTTTCTTTGGAGCCCTACCATGCCAGTGTCTCTATATCCTAAAGAGGGCAAAACCTCCCAACCAGACAACCTCCCTGAAGAACTCAGTAATTTCTCTCCTGAAGCCTGCTCATGCACCTCCAAATGCAGTCTTTAGCATGAAAAAAGTTTTGCTCAGAAATGATCAGGTTCTAAACTCAAAGAAGAAAGCCAACAAAAAGCAACAAACCCCACCCCTCACGATGCTCCCACAACAGCATTATGAATACTCACCAGCTGTGGTTGCTGAAGCAATGGTATTCGTTGCCAAAATAGGTGCCACAGTTGCTGCTGCCACTGGAGTACCAGTACTGAAAATGGTTTTCTATGAAAAGAAATTCTTGAAGTTAGAAGACTACTGCATTTAAAATCTATACTTAGTATGGAACCGTCTTGCACTGATTGTAAAGAACATTAATTTCTAACTCATACTAACTCTTTCCCAAAATTTAATCTTAGCCTGCAAGCTATAAACAAGAGATCTCAAGAAGCAGCAAGAGGGTTTTTTGATGCTTGCAGTTTACCTGAGCCATGGTGTGCAGCTGTGGTTTCTGTGTGCCTATAGCGGGGTGTGAGGGCAGCGTGATCCGCGTGGCCGTGTCCCGGGGCTGCGCCGGCCGCTGGATGCTGATCGCTGCAGAAGGGGGGTGCTGCTGGATAGACAGCGTGGGGCGACTGAAGAGGAACAAAAGTCATCATCAAGATAACCACGTGGATACTTAATATGAAAGATACAGCACGGGGACACGCATCAGGCCTCAGCCTCCTCCCCGGTGACAGCAGCACTGCTGTCAATCACATGGCAAAGCAACATAAGGAATTTGAACTACACTGTTCTGTCCTTATCTGCCCTATGTAGCCCACCAGGAGGGCAGTCTTAGCATAACTCTTATCAGTTCATAAAGGGAACTTCATGTCAGGGATGCTTTTCAACATTCACGTATCATTTTTCACTGTGTCTTCTTAAAAAATATGGGCCAAATATCCACAAGTTCCTGCAACACAAACTCTGCTGTCCAGGACTTCAAAAGTAATGCATTAAGGTCTTTCCTTCTCATAACACAGAGCAGCAGTTCATGCTTATACCCATTTTTATTCACAGAACTGCAAGGATTTGCACTGTGCAAGCATTACTATTTTTGTTTTATATCATCCCACATGTAGAGGATTATCAGCTCTGGATGATTAACATTTCCCCTCGCTGCAATTTCTGTCAAGTCAGAGCACTGTAGGTTTTACCTGAGGGTTGACTCTGTGGCATGTGCTGCTGTTGTGGTTATAACAGGGGACTGCGCTCTCGTGGCCGAGACAGTTGCAACCACTGCAGGAGGAATAGTGCTTGAAGTTGTCACAGGAGGACGAGACTATTTTAAAAAAAAAAAAAAAAAGAGTTAAAGAGGGAACATTCAGAAAGGAAATTCTGCTGTTCAGAGAACAACTAGGAATTACTTGGTTAAAACTGGCTTCCCTACACCTTGTCACTAAGTTTTGGCATTCTGAGACATTTCCAGTCTTTCTGAATTGATCTGCAAGCTCCTAAGCAGAACTGTCTTGGTTTTCAACACATATACAGTACAGGAACCAGTAACCAACAAAGCTAACAAGACTGGTTCTCTTGAAGGTCTTTAGAAAAAACCTCAAAGGTCAGTTCCCTTCAGAATGAAAAGAAATTCCAATCCAAGTATACCCATGAAGTCAGAGGTGATTGGGATCCTAACTGAAAGCACAATGTGAAGACGTTTATCCCTCCATCCTAAGGCTGAACATTAGCACTGCTGTAGGGAGATGATACCTACAATCTTCTCCTTATACGAGCACAAAAGCTGAGATATACATATTACAGTGAGATTTCAAAAATTCTACAACAATTAATATATTGAAGAATAAATCAACACCAGCACATTGTACCGGACTTTTCAGACTTTAAAACTTGACCATATCTGAGCTAAATTGTCTTCCCAGTTTCTAAGCACTTTGGACATAGATAAAAACCCAATTTCTGGCACCAAGACTATGAAGGAAATAAAGAAAATAGACCTGGAAGAGAGCTGACAGTAGCTTCAGCCCAATAATTAGGCAATTAGATGTTATACATTACAGATGCGTGCCAGGAAGAGTTTGGAGCTGGCGGTCAGAGATGTGCAGAGCTGCCTGGCTGCTACCTGCCTGGATTGGCTGGTGAATGATGTGCTGAACTGCTGGCTGAGCTGCAGCTGCATTTGGCAACTGGGAAGCTGGTCTCAGGACTGTGGTTACTTTGGAACTGGACATCACTGCAGCAGCTGCTGCACCTGGGGAACAAACAAAACAAGCATGTTAAATTCCGTGCACCCAACAGCTCCGACACGATCACAGACAGACCCTGACATTAGCTGGTATTTCAGTTCTAATTTCATATGCATGTCAGTTCATGTGATGGTGGTGTAAAAATAAGGCTGTCAACAAATATACATAAGGTTTACAAAAGCACGTGTGGAGGGGTAGGTATTATTGTAAATTAATTTGCTTTAGAGGTATTTCTTATTCCCCTATAATAGCCTTGTATTGCAAATCCTGTGTTTTCTTATTCCAAGTTTTGGAAGTCAGTAGAAATAATTCAGTTTGATTACTGGGCCAATGTGCAAATAAGTCACTGATACCAGCAATGACCTCACTGCACCTGATGAAGTTCAGAAGAAAAATACACTTGCAAAAGAAGGAAACCAAAACAATAAGGAAACACCATACAGAACAAAACAAACAGCCACACTCCCCACCCCCTCAAAAACAAGACCAAAACTCCACACCATTTAAACCTGCAATTGATTAATTTGTCTACTGTCTGATCACTCCTGATCATCATAAATCACCAAGGCCAATAGCCTTGCAATCAGTTGATGGACTGGATTGCACACCTTCTCTATATGTCCTCCACTGAAATGACTTCCTCAAAAGTTAATAATCAAAACAAGAGAAAAAGAGCAGGGAAAAAAAGAAAATGTGTACTGAGAGTCCAAGTCTGTGGCAGCTTTCCCCTAAGAAGCAGGTGAACAACAGTACTTCAGCTACAGATAAACCTCCACAGTCCTTCCACCTGCTCTAGTTAAAGAAGATTATGTTTTTGCTCACATCAATTTATTTTTCTTGAGTGAGCAAATAACATTGAACATAAAAGGAAATAAAAGTGACAAATGGTACTTGGAATTCAGATCAGTTTAAACTACAAACCTAACCCATAAGACTTCGAAAGTAAAGCTGCAGTCAGAAATCTGACAGGCTGTATTGAGCACAGGGCTGCATTAAGGGGCTGATCTCCTGTTTACAAGCTGTAGCATCCAAAATCCTGGGAAACAAGAGCCTGTAGTTATCACCAGCATTTAACTCGGGGGTAAATGCAAATGCACACAATATGATGTGTTAGCACCCATAACAATGCATGAGTGGCCTTGTGACAGGGGGATACAAGAATGTGCTCCACAACTGCCCAGCTGCCCCTGCTATAGGTGAGCAGTACTTGCTACCAAGAACGTACATGACATTTTGCAGGGCAGGTGAGTCTCTACCAGTGGATATTTTTCCTTGAAAGTGTTGACTGTTTTAACAGCAAAGAATTAGAATAACAGACGTGCTGGTATCTGCCAGCATTTTAAACACTGTCACATGGTGCTGCTCTAAATGGCTGAAGGCAACGTAATTCTTAAAAGGCCAGCAGTCACTCACTCATGCTAACAGTTTAAACATCTGAAGAAAGAGTTGCATTAGCAGTGAGGAAAGTTTCAGAGGTGTGGGCTAAATGCACCAGCTGAGAGACTGTGAACAGGAGGGCAGGGATAGCACAGCTGGATCTTTACCTCGGGGCAGATGAGAAGCTCCAATGTGCAACGGACCCGTAGGACCACCACTCCTGATGATGGACATCTGCACGTTGGTGGCCATGATATGATGCAAGTTACTGGGATGCCCCTGCAGAGTTCAAGAACAAAACAAGTCAGCTGTGTTGACAAAAAATTAATGGCCACAGAATTACCACATCTCAGCCTCAGAGACAGAAAAGAGATTTTGGAAAAATAATTGGTGTACCAAGGTTGCATGCATTAAAAGATGAGTGGAGAAAGAGGCAGGTGTTTGTACAGGATAAAGTTACAGAGCCTGCTGACACTGGAAGATGTAAACACTTCTCTGTTTCACTGGTCTGTTTTTATGGTTGGTACCAGGGTGACAGTCACTCAGTAGCCACCCACAAACAACCACAGAGCGTGGCCCTTCTAGCACTGGTGACATTAATGCATAGTTTTGTACCACCTCTCCAATAAAGTTGAGAGAATGGTGGAAACCTGGCAAATGCTGGAACAAATTCTATTTTTTTATAATTCTAGATTTCCCAGGGATATTAATATAAGATAAATCCACTGAAACTGCTGCACATCCTTAGCCAAACTAACTCAAGTCCACCTCAAGGTACTTTACGTCAAAACCCTGAGAGGTTTAGTAATGAGCATTCTGACAAACTATTTTCAAACCACCAGAACTGGCTCTGCAGTCAAGTTAAAGGAGAAAAAAATTTTCAAAAGCATTATCTACACAGGCTCCCTCAAATTTTGTCACTCCCAGTTCAGTAAGAACACAGTGCAAACCCATGAACTGTTCACCAGTCTCTTCTGATCTCCTCCCAGGGAAGCTGAAGAACACTGCAATAATGAATCCCAGCAGCCTGTCTACAGTAGAAATTCTCCAAGTGACACTGACACAGCAGGAGCTTTGAAGGAAAGACCCAGCTTTTGGGTACGGCTCTGCCATCAGAGCCTGGCTGTGCTATCTCAGTTGGATGATTACAACAAATCAGCAGCTTTGTAAAGAGGTCTGTTATCAGGTGATAACTGAGGCTGAAGTTTAATGATCCAAGCAGAACTGATGCAACAACCAGTAGCACTGAATAGGGAAACGTGCTCTCTGTACCTTCCCTCCTGCTCCAAAAGCCCACCTCAGCTGTACTTGTATTGATCTGACCATGCAGTGAGATGGAACAGAAAAGCCACTAAAAAACCAGACCTGTTGCCCACTGATTGTTGCCACAGGAATTGTTGGAGCCTGTGGTATGCTGCTTTCCATGGTCACAGTCACTTGCCCAGGGACCTTTGTGGGAGCTGAGAGAGTAGAGGGTGGAGCAGGAGCAATGGGCCGGCTGGGCATGGTGGGCTTCAAGGGAGGCTACAAGAAATGGAAAGACAGAGACATTGGCAACTTCAAATGAGAGCTCAGTGTTGAAGCAGCAATCATGTTGTGGGGTCAAAGCCTGAGGAGAAAGTTTATCCAAGTATGGCTAAATATTTGGAGAGGAAAGATACTGAACATTTGGTTATTCCAAACAAAGGAATGGCATATTTTGTCCTGGAAATATGCAGGTTCTAGCACGAGTCATCAGTAGAATCTGTCAGGGCTATGGTATTGCCCTACAGACACTGGATATTAACAGTTAATTTTATATCCTGCAGGGAAAATGGAAGATTTCAGAAACTGATTGAAATCATTGTTCTCTTAACAGATAAGCAAAATACAATCCCCTCAAAAAGAATGCTGAAATACTAGGAAGTCCTCAGTGTATATCATCTGGAACAGCCAAACCCACAAGGCATTGCACAGTTAGAAGAAGCATGCAAGGAAAGCTTTAGAAACAAAAGTGGGGAAGGTTTTGGTGTAATTTACTTTGTCTCAACACTGACTCATACAGACTGTATTTTTTCCCCCAACAAAGCCTCTCATTACCTTCATAAGTCCATCTGAAAAAGAAAGTGGCACAGCTGGAGTCAAATGTGCTGGTGGTGCTGTCACTGTCACCGGGGCACCAGACTGGACAGGGTGGTGCTGTGTCAGCATCTGGACCTGTGGGTATGGCCGAACCACCACAGGCTCCTGCTTCTCCTCCCGAGGCTGTATGGAGCCGCTGGGGCCCATGTGTTCTCTGGGAGCAACTTCTGACTCACGACTAGATTCGTCACTCACTAGTGGAATAAAAAGAGAAAAAGGTAAGAATTGTTTAAAAGTTCGCTTTGGTCACCCCCTAGGTCAGAGATGAGACATCAGAAATACCTAAATTAAAGAAATTCACTCTTACAATTAAATATATTCCAGTGATGAAAAAACTGGGAACTCTGGCACTGCTTCTGTCTGTTCCCCTCAGAACTGAGGGGCCTGGCAATATTGGGCAACCTGGGGCCAACTCTGAGAAGTCCATCTAAACACCTTCTTTAAACACAGATTGACTAACCTTTCTTTCAAGTGAGAAATATTTAATTATCTAAGTAACTGCCATCAAGTCCCACATCAAACAGCATGGAAAATTCCGCATTTAATGTAATATCTATCTGAATATCAAGCTGAAAAACAAGTATAAATCCTTCTGAAAACGCAGCTGCTCCCCCAGTCACTTCTGCTAGCCTGCTGAAAACCTGTCACCGTGGCAGGGACAGCAGGACCTGGAATCAGGGTTCCCACCCCATTTGCAGCTCCATGAGATGTTCCCATGCCCACTCATCACTTCTGCTAAGAATACACAGCGGACAAGCTGAGAGGGACGGGCAACTGCGCGCAGACACTCGGCAGCAAAGGCGCATCCCCGTTCCGCCGGCGCTTTCCAGAGCCGGCAGCTGACCCGACTCCCACGGTGCTCTCCCCACGCGGAACCGCAGCAGCTTTCAGGTCGGCTGCCACCGCTCCTCCCGCTCGAGGCGGAAGAGGGTGATGGACGGGACGGGGCCACCGGGATCCCTCCCCGCCCCTGGAGCCGACAGAAGCGGGGCCGGGATCGCGCTTACCTGTGGCAGCGGGGGCGATAATCCCGGCGGAGCCGCTGGTGGGGATGGGCGGCGGCGCTGGTCCCAGGGCGGCGGGAGGCGCGCCCGAACGGGGAAACTGCTGCGAGCTCATGTCACCTAGGGGCAGCGCGGCCGTTATGTCGCGACACGCCCGGCCCGCTACCGCCGCCCCCTCCTCCCTCCCTGCCGCTCTCCGGGCGCGGCCCCGCGGCCCCACCCACC